>JACATO010000667.1:0-600000 GCA_018389105.1 Nautilus pompilius
TGCATCTATCTATTTTGGTTACTAATCAAAATCAAACCATCAATAACTATATGTGTGTTCTAGCCTAATGCTAGTGGAAGTTTCATTTCAGTAATGAAACCACTTTTGTTTAAAATGGCAGGTGTTTTTTGTTTATATTTTAATTGAAAGATTTGTTTTAGATTTTAAAAATTAAGAACTGATTGATTACATTATCAAATCATGTTTTTTTAGTAAATGTAAAAAAAAAAGAATATAACAATAAAACACTTAAAATATAACATTTTAAATAACTTTTACATCTAATGGAAAGTTTAAAAAAGTCCTTTTATTGATAGGAAATTCACAAGTGCATGTTATTTACTAATATAAACAGAAAAACAATGAAATCATTTCAAGTAGTTTGATATTATTCTAAAAAATAAACATCTATATCACTTACGTTATAAAATAACCTTAATCACCAAATGAAAATTAGATGTGTAATATTTACAACTCTAAAAGAAGTACACCGAAAACTAAAAATTGTTGCGGAAATTGAAAACTATCCGCTATGTGATCGGTTCTTTTAATCGCAGGTGTAGTTCGATTATCGATTATTTACTGTTAATATATTTCCGTTTGGAGTCGCGCAAAACTTCTTTTTTTTTTGTATAAAACTGTAAACAAAACTTTCATTGGTTGTTCAAGGAAATGTTTCGAGAACAAAGTTTACTTCACAATATATCTATTGCTACTATTATTCGGTTAAAATGGCAATGAGAATATTCGAAGAAAATGTGTTGGAGAGCTGCCCAGTTCCCACTGATCTGTACCAGATCTTAAATCTGCTCTACATCATCATTCATAATAATATTCTCTCTCTCTCTCCTTTAAAAATAACTATTTACGATTTAGTTTCCGGAAACATGGAAATATAGTAGAAATTCAAAGATATATATTTTATTATTTCTTGATTTTATAATAATTGTTTTCCAAAAGCAACCGCATTGCTTCGAGTGTATTTATTGTTCTCGCAAAGGGAGGTAACCTGTAAAGGGCTTAAATCTACATGAGCGCTGTTACATTCTTTAAAGAGAGGCAGCCAGAGAACCGATAGAGTTAAATAAAACAAGAACCTCGCAGTGCACGGAAGCCCCGAGTCTCCCTGAATACAAACTACAGGGAGGGGAGTGTATGGGCACGCGCTCACCCCTCTTCCCGTAAGTCTTAGAATTTAACTGGATGTTATCTTCGCTTTTTGGACTGAGAGCATCCGCAGAGAAGCCCAGGGGGTCTGCGCGCGAGTTCCGGGTGACGGCCGTCCACCATATCAGTGGGGCTCACGTGCAGAGCCCCTACTATCGGCGTGAGGGGAAAACGAGGATCCTTGACATAGGTTCCGCACGCACACATCCATTGAAGCGACAGTTTCAGTGTTTACTCGGTGCACCTCTTGCGTCGGGTTTCCTGTGATGGCTCGTCTTCCCCGTCTCTGCTGGTTCTGGGAGTATATGCCAGAAGAGGGGGTTATATACCGGAGAACCCACAAGACCTGGCACTCGCCCTGCCGGGCTTGACAGTTGGCCAGGGTCTCGGGTGTGGATTGGTGAGAACCTGACCGGTCACCAACATACCTGCCAAAGTGACGCGCGCACACACAGTCAATGGCTTCCTTCGAGCAGTGGCCCAGCGTATCCAAATTAAGCTGTCAGGGTTCACTGTTTGACAAAAAATATTCACTGGATTTATGCTACCGATTTACTGGACTGCTGAGGCTGAGGGACGGCTTGGTTTGACGTACCCCTTTCTCTGGCACTCTTCTTTACTAGCCTTCCCACGATGAGTTGTCTCTGGGCTCTGTTTCCTAAGAGTTTTAGTAGGAACTTTCAGTGAGGCTGGTCGCCTTCTTGTCGACACCTAAAATATTCCGCGTCTTGGAAAGATCTGTTCTCCCAGCAAGTACTGTTTCAGCCAAGAGTGATGACGAGTATTCGTACAACACTTTACCAATTAACTACGATTCAAGTATATATTAAGCTTCATTTGCTATTATACAGTTTTATTTATTTAATTTTGTTTTAATATCATCTGATTAGTTGCAGCATTTGTTAAATCTATTCATCTCTGCAGGGGTGCTGTTCCTTTCGGATTCTTTCTGGAAATACCCTATACATCATAGGACTACTATAGAAGGAAGATCGTCTAAAAGGGTAAAACATCTCTCCATTATTAATGAGTTGTTTTTAACTGTTTCGGAAAGATTTTCCCCGACTTTTACTTTTCGTAAGATCTTCAAATAGTTTTAAAAAAAGAGTTTGTTCTACATACCTAGAATACCTTTAAAATGTACACTAGCTGGCGAAGCCGTTGGCATATAAGGATTTCCTGTGTCTGATTTACGCACCTGACATAACAAAGACGAGTGTCTCGACTGAGGTTCAGATGTTCTGTAAGGGAAGTGAACTTATGTAATCTGTCACTGCAGACATTATCAGGAAATTCGCTAGTTCGCTGGTTCGTTTATTCTCGAAGAGAGCGGCCATACACTAGTATGCGCGGCTTTCTGATGATTTTGCCAAAGTTTGCCGCCTGTGTACTGTAAACACGGCCCGTGGCATATAATACCATCGCCAGTCGCGGGTCCGGAAGTTCGGTTTGTAGGGGGGGGGGGTCAACTGAACTCAACAAAACTTTACGACTCCGAATCCTCAACGGACTATATAATAATGTAATATTTATTTAGTTTCCGTCTCAGCCTCAGCTGAATTCATGCTGCAGAGCATCGTTTTCCAGACCTTTCTTCACAGACGGAGTGGAGTATTACGAGTCCAGTTTCTATGTACTGCCATTTTGAGTTTCAGCCATGAGTCTCGCAATGTCCCTGCTATGTAAATCCATTACACCTCCCTCCAACACATCTGAGCACGGGCCGCATTCTCCTTCTTGCATCCTCTCCTAACGTGCACACTCGAACCCCCCACCCACCATCACTGATCAAAGATCGTATTCTCCTGAAGCCATTACACCTCCCTCCAACACATCTGAGCACGGGCCGCATTCTCCTTCTTGCATCCTCTCCTAACGTGCACACTCGAACCCCCCACCCACCATCACTGATCAAAGATCGTATTCTCCTGAAGCCAATACACCTCCCTCCAACACATCTGAGCACGGGCCGCATTCTCCTTCTTGCATCCTCTCCTAACGAGCACACTCGAACCCCCCACCCACCATCACTGATCAAAGATCGTATTCTCCTGAAGCCATTACACCTCCCTCCAATACATCTGAGCACGGGCCGCATTCTCCTTGTTGCATCCTCTCCTAACGTGCACACTCGAACCCCCCACCCACCATCACTGATCAAAGATCGTATTCTCCTGAAGCCATTACACCTCCCTCCAACACATCTGAGCACGGGCCGCATTCTCCTTCTTGCATCCTCTCCTAACGTACACACTCGAACCCCCCACCCACCATCACTGATCAAAGATCGTATTCTCCTGAAGCCATTACACCTCCCTCCAACACATCTGAGCACGGGCCGCATTCTCCTTGTTGCATCCTCTCCTAACGTGCACACTCGAAAAATCCCAACGAATTTTCAATGCAAAGTCCGTGTTATGAGTGTCACGATAGAAATGCTAATGTCTGAAATCAAATATGTCTATTTAGGCCAATGTAGTTCTGCTAGCAGATAGAACTCTATAACACAATGAAGAGTTGGTATTGTTGGCACAGAGAGAATCCTTCCTTTTGTACGTTCTAGTTATCGCCGTAGATAATGGAGTTATTTTTAACTCTGGTTGTGCACAGTTAACCAGGTCACCGTTATTGATAAGAATGCTCTTGTTTCGCTAATACGATGCCCAAGACCGTATACTACCACTCACGGGCGATATCGTCATTCGTTTACTGTCTGTCAAACCGACTGAAATTCCTCCTACACCGCGCACTGACCTAATGAAATCCAGATAACAGATAGCGTTTCTGTACTATGAATTAGGTCGGCGGGATGGGTGCACATTATGAATGAGGTGGCAACAACTGCATGCTTGTTATTATTCTAAATATGAATGTAACGTGAGAAGACCGAGAATATGGTTAACCGAGAGGGGAGGGGGAGCCTGTGTGTGTGTGTGTGTGTGGGAGAGAGCCGGGGAACGCAGATGCGGCGGCGTGACTGACTGACTGGAAGTGTTGTCGATGACCTGAATGGCTGATCACTGGGAATCTCGAACTCTAACCCATTCTAACATTCTGAGGATGTGACATAACGATTCCTTTTCCTTTATTTTTTTAATGGATCTTCATGAATAAGAGCGAAACCGTTCCGGATTCTATTGACGATAGAGCGATGGTTTCGAGGGTATGTCGGGTTTTACTATATCGACAACTGGGCCTGGCGGGACCACACTCGAACATCTGTTAGGGAAGGAGGCACAATTATTGTGATTATGGCATCGATTACACCTCGCCCGACTCATCTACAGACGCTGATATGAAACCGCACCACAGAAGTACCTAAAGTTTAAAAAACAAAAAAACTCGTTCGTTCCTTGTCGATATTTACAGACCCCCCCCCTTAAATCGACAGGCAGTGCTTGTCTGGGGCCGTACTGAAGTTAAAAAGGTAAATCATCTCACAGAAGCGAAGCTCCACACTAAAGATTTAAATAATCACTTTCAGTTGTTATTCGTAGTGTATTCTATACGAACGCGGAAACTCATCTTCATCCCTTTGTTGCATTTATTTGTACCCGCTAAGGCGGTTTTGAAACGGAGGAGGAGGTAGGGTTCCCCGGATAAGCCCCACAGCTTTCTGAGGGTCTAGAGCAGCGAAGAGGAACCATAGTATTATAAGAAAAACTTTATTTCGACAAATCCCGGCATGGTTTTCTTTCTGCAGTGAAGAAGCGGTGTTCAGGTCGTATCCGACTTCGCTTCGACCGGTCCTGTATTCCCCCTCTTCTAGCTGCGGTGGTATAGATCTGAGTGCACTCTGTAACTCAGTAAAGTCGGCTGGCAGAACATACATCGGGCGAATCCCTCTGGAGCGAATTCTAAAAATACGATTGAATGCGAGTTCTCATCTGAGCTGAATTCGCATAAACACATTTATCAATGAAAATGTTTAATGCACTGAAATTTAAATCAATATCAATGGATTAGAAGTTTTCTCTTTTCTAAATCACTCTTCTCGTTCACGCCATTACATGCATCATACACAAATATATCTCGTACGTGCGATTCCTCCTCTCCGTGGAGCCTGTCGGTGCGAGGTGCTAGGCCATTGATAGATGAGGAATCGCATATGGCATAAAACGGCGCGGAGCTACGTCAGAGTCGGTCGGCGGAGACTGGATTAAACCGCAGCGATATCTGGGGCTGAACAGAATTCGATATCAGACCGGACCCCGCCGCGCAGTAGTCGGTCGGTGGGCCCCTCTCATCACGGCCTGGGAGAGAAGATACTTTTGTGGGGGGGGGGATTCGCTTCAGATTGACAACGGGTGGAGCTGCGCGATGTGCTGCGGTTCGCGCTAGCACTACACTACAGCAGATGCAGGTACTCGCTGAGCGTGAGGCCGGTTCTTAAAATTGGGCATGAATGAAACCGGAACGGGTTCAGTGAGCGATCGTTACGGCTCTGGGGGAGTAAGAGAAACAGCTTTAATTCATTATTCACACCGAAATCTCGAATCTTTTTTAGTGAAATACATTTTAACATTTAGAAGAGATACATATATCTGCCTTTCACTGATTTCCGTTACATTTCCAGCTTGTTCAATAATTAATGAATGGCGATTTGACGTCAATCGTCACCATCGAGATTAATCACGTGACGGAGGATCGTGTCCGGATTTTAAGAAATGCATCTAAAAAAAGGGGGGGGGGTCGTTACTGCAACAACCCCCCCCAACAAAGATATTTTAAAAACAAACAACTTCTAATCGCTTTAGAGTGACCAGAGAGAACATGAAATAGGTAAGAGAGGCTTTGCTTTGTGTACTGTAGAAACGCTTCTCCATCAGCTGCTGACGTGGGAGAGGAGGTCGCTGGGCTGGGCGACTCCGACCCCACTTCAGACCAAAGCTGTCGAGCGCCTGCCGTGGCATACCCGGATATAAGCTACTAACGTGGCCGAGTGCTCGGTCCGGCTGGTCAGCAGAGCCGTGGCCCCCACCCGACACACGATGGTTTCACAGAACCCGCACCTTCGGGTACCTACGTCACGCGCCAAACCGTAGAGCAAGATACGCGCAGATTACTATGGCGCTCACTCGAAATCTGTTAACGTTTTTCAAGCCAAACTTACCTTGGTAAACAATCTTTCTCAATTACTGCAGCTCTGCGATAGATAATGAATTGGGTTTGTGTGCGTGTGAAACGAATAGCGATCGATCTTTTGGTCCACCTACGCAAAAGACACGTAACCAATAGTAACCGATCCCATTCTACATCTGCAGTAGTCAATCGTGTATTGAACCAGCTCAGGCCCCCGTGGTAGCTAGCGGGTTAGTATTAGAGCGGTTAAAGGAACAGTATGCATCGAGTCAACTATTATTATTATTATTATTATTATTATTATTATTATTATTATTATTATTGCTATTTTTCTTTTTAAAAAAAAAAAAAAAACAATACACGTGCGTAGTTAATGAATGAAACATTCGGTGGAACATTTGAGCTTTACACAAGAAAATGATGAATCGACCTGGTCTATTTGAGGATGTTTTCCGATTTTAGGAAGAGGTTCTATCCTATACTCACAGAGCAGCAGCCATAAAAGATGCGAGGAAACCTTCCGTGCTCTTGTGTCGCTCGCCTTGACAGTTTGGATGCGATTTACCTCGCGCCCGTGCAAACTGAAGCACTTAGATCAACAGAAGAAGGGGGTGAGCAGGTCGGGAGGTCTCTTGCACCAAGCTGCCCACTCCATCAACGCTACCTGGACGAAGAGCTGTTTTGTGGAAGCCTGTGACCGATCCCCCGACACTTCACGTAAGAGAAAAGTGTGGCCGTCGGGCTGTTTGTTTGCCAGGGTAAAGTGAAGCAGACCACTGACACCTTCTGAGATAGTGAAGCTGTTCTGATGTTTTACAGCTAACCCCCCCCTTTTCTCACGAATTACCTGCAGGGTTTAGACGCCCTCGTAAATTACAAGGTTTCAGGCATTGCCAGTAGCAACGCTTTTACGGGGACAGGGGGCCGACGGTGTTATTCCGGCAGAATTTCTCCGAGGGGAAGATAGAATACGTAAACCATCCGTCGCCAACAACAGTTTCAGCAACCGGGCGTTGTCTGCACTAAGATGACCTCGATGTCACAGGTCTACATCGTCGACAAGAACATTTGGGCTACAGCCCGGAGAAAACGGATGTAGGCGGCCTACTGGAACCGATCTGGGAGAGGCGCTATCGAGGAGTCGGGTTACAGCGGAAAGCGTTCTTCTCTCCTGGCTGGGAAAGATCCTGCCTCCATCACGGCATCAGATCCATTGCTTTGCCTATTAAATGTAAAAATCAGAAATCGGCGGAGGATCCCAGCCCGACCCTCAGCGATGACATGACCAGGCTGCGACAACATCTACTCAGGGCGGCAGCCCCAATGACACCCTGTAGAAATATGGAACTCGGCCGATGCCAATGCGAGTGTCTTCAACAAAACCTTCACTACCCCTCCATTGCCGAGACAGCGGGGCGCGAAGATGACCGGCCGCGCCATTTAATGCGTTGTTTTCAGTATATATTCCTGATCAGTCCCGGCAAGTTTGGCCAGCTCACGATGTTTACCGATACGGATGGATTTCGCACGACATTTTCCTACACCCTGGAGACGAGGACGGGACATCAGGCGGGAGGAGGAGAGCCCGAGGACGCTCAGCGCGAGGTGGCGGGTTAAAGATGAAAATCAGCGATCACCAGAAGTTAAATTAAAAAAAAAAAAGATTTAAAAATTAAAATATTTAAATTATCTACTTATTCGATATATTTTTCCTTCCAGTTGTAAGTAGGCTGACCCCTGGCTGCTCGCTAGATGTTTACTTTTCTCTTTCGGTTTTGCAATTTGTTTTATTTAATTTGTAATTTAATATTCATTAGTAGTGAATTTTTTAACGTTGAGGGCACATCATCAGGGGGGCACATCATCAGGGGGGCACATCATCAGGGGGGCACATCATCATAAGGGGGGAGGCACATCATCATCAGGGGGGAGGCACATCATCATCAGGGGGGAGGCACATCATCAGGGGGGCACATCATCAGGGGGCACATCATCAGGGGGGCACATCATCAGGGGGGCACATCATCATAAGGGGGCACATCATCAGGGGGGCACATCATCATCAGGGGGCACATCATCAGGGGGGCACATCATCATCAGGGGGCACATCATCAGGGGGGCACATCATCAGGGGGCACATCATCATAAGGGGGGAGGCACATCATCATCAGGGGGAGGCACATCATCAGGGGGGAGGCACATCATCAGGGGGGCACATCATCAGGGGGGCACATCATCAGGGGGGCACATCATCAGGGGGGCACATCATCATAAGGGGGCACATCATCATCAGGGGGAGGCACATCATCATCAGGGGGGAGTCACATCATCATCAGGGGGGAGGCACATCATCAGGGGGCACATCATCATAAGGGGGGAGGCACATCATCATCAGGGGGCACATCATCAGGGGGGAGGCACATCATCAGGGGGGAGTCACATCATCAGGGGGGAGTCACATCATCATAAGGGGGGAGGCACATCATCAGGGGGGAGTCACATCATCATGGGGGGCACATCATCAGGGGGGAGTCACATCATCATCAGGGTGGAGGCACATCATCATAAGGGGGGAGGCACATCATCATCAGGGGGGAGGCACATCATCATCAGGGGGGAGGCACATCATCATAAGGGGGGCACATCATCATAAGGGGGGAGGCACATCATCATCAGGGGGCACATCATCATAAGGGGGGAGGCACATCATCATCAGTGGGGGCCGCAGGGAGGCACATCATCAGGGGGGGCACATCATCATAAGGGGGGAGGCACATCATCATCAGGGTGGAGGCACATCATCAGGGGGGGGCCGCAGGGAGGCACATCATCAGGGGGCACATCATCAGGGGGGACTGACTCTCTCTCCACCCGCCAGAACGGAGGAGTATGGCAGCAGCTGGTGGGTGATGTGAGGGCAGGCAGCGAGATATCATCAATTATTTATGCATGCTTTCTGTTCTTCATGGATGAGAACACAAACTAATAATAATAATAATAATAATAATAATATAATAATAATAATAATACTATCATTTCGTTATCTGATGTCTAATTTCTGTATTTTCTGTAGAAATTTATTTTTAGAACCAATGATACGCGCGCGCAGGCTCATCTCTCTCTCTCTCACAGTACGCATTTTTTGAAAAGAAAGACATTTTTCTCCGTAGTTAACCATCTATGATTTTAGATTTCACGTCGTCACACCTCGATGTGAACAATCAAAGCATCTCATGTTCACGGGTTAGCGAAAGACCCGAGGCCCTTTAGCGTTTATTCATATCACAGCAGGAAAAGTATTGTTATCCACGTAAAATACATACATTATTGTTAAATATTTGCGCTATTGATTAAAAATTATTATTTTTAAACCTCCAATCGCTTACTCTCTGCACAGTTTTTGAGGTAAGATATGATGTCAGGAGCCTGTCGCCATTTATTAATTAGAATGAGGTAGCTGCATGTGGAGGAGAGAAAGAAGGGAAAAAAACACTGGAAGAGAAAACCGTTCTGCTGACAAGGGGAAGAGACTGATCAATACACGTAAAGACTGCCAAAATCTCATTCATAGCGCAAGCAATAGCCGTGCCCACCTCGAGCTTCAAGACAAAGGACAGCCAGTAAGAGGCGGTACTGTTTGATAGTCAAAGAACGATTTTGGGTGACGTCAGAACCACATAACAATGTTTCCATACAGCGGTGTTGAAATGACATTCGGATTCGCATGTTAATGAGGTGCAAGTCATGTGATAACCTTAAAGTTCATTGGCCGAATTTCGAAAAGATAATTTACATGAGAAACATCAATGTAGATGGTAGTGTGGAGAGAATTTGTGCTTCAGAAACTGGTGGTGTGTCGTTATCCGAGGCTTTATAAACATCTTGTGAAATTACTGAGGGGTTATTCCGCGAGATTTTCAACTGCTAAAAAGAAATGTTCGCCGGCAAACGGAATATAGAACTTCTTGAGAAGTTATTTGCATAATCGTGGTTGTGCACTATATTTGAGGAGCCGCCATCTTTCCATCGGTATCTATGCGCTTCGTTCATCAAATTCATGACTCATAGAAATTCCCGGGATAGGAGTTGCAATATATCATTCAGAAATATATTCTCGGAGTAATAATGTAAACACCTCATCAAAAACTGTTAAATGTTTTCATCACCGAGGCAGATTTTAGAACTATATTATATGACGGTATTGCCACAAAATTTCAGAAGTATGCTATCCAACCCCATTTCCTGTCAGAAGGTTCGCATTACTGAAAAGGAGCCCAAAAACGAAGCAAAATGGTAATTATGAGGTGAAGATGACAGAAACAAACAAAGAGTAAGTATTCAATCAGTTTATTCTACTCCGACGTACTTTTGGCAGGCTACCCCGTGATATTCGGTAGTTTAATAATGGGAATTCGGCCACCAGCTAGCAACATGGAGACGGCGGCGAGGAGCGTGCACGCAGGGTTTATTAGTCGGGCTCGAAGATGGTCGTCGTCGTCGTTTGTTGGGAGTGGTTCTCTCCGGGCCGCCGGACGAGGACTTCATGTATGCAAACTGGCGTCTGTTTTGTTTTATATAGTATACAGAACGTTAACGAGTCCTGCGGTTCGTTCGGTCTGGCTGACAGAGTCACCATATCCGGGAACTCGTGTTCAGTGTGTCATCTAATTCCGGGGCCCAGGGTTCATTCATAAAAGTACTGTGATGAATGGTCAGGTCAGCCAGCCCCGCCAGCCCCTGCCTGCTCCACTTATCTGTAAACGTGTATGCATACTTGTTTGTTTATTTTTAGGTTATGTATAATAATAATAATAATAATTTCTGCAGACATCTTGTGATACTAATTGCTTTGCACGCTGGTAGCTAATATATAAATAGTCCGAGTGCTACACAAATAACACACAATAATTATTCAGGGTTTAATTCTTGGGATTTAAGCATAACTTTTTTTTTTTTAACCAAATACTACAATCGTTAATTCGCATAAATGCTATATTAGTACATAAAATTAAAGCAATTTATCGGAAAAGCAGACAGACGACCGTGACTCCAGTTCCACGGTTTATCTACACCCAGGTGCGTTCTGCGGGCCGTACGCGCGCGCAAGTTGTTCTTAAGTACTGTTAAATTTATGTATTTTCGATAATGTTCAACTTAGTAAAACAGTTTCGCTTAAAGCGAAGCCGTAACTGTTTTCTGTTAATTCCTATGGAAATATCCCGTGTAGATGGAACCTCCACCTGGCTCACACCGTTCTTTCGATGAGCGACATTCTCGGTCTGTCGCTTGGTGACTGGTTCCAGTTTACGTGCTCGCGAGGGAACCACGCGCCCGCCCGCCCGCCCGGCCGGCTGCGTTTCTGGCAGGTTGGGGCCCCGCGCTGTTCTCCTATGTTTACTTAGGAAGTTTCGCCGATTCTCTTTGCCGTTAAAACTTCCGTGTCGGCACAAAGGAACAAACTTTACAATTTCTATTTCTGTGCAGAACCAATCGGCAACATCGCCGCCATCGATCGATGTCACCCTCCTCTAGATTACCCAGAAGTTAAGGAGCCGGGGTGGGTTTAGGTGTAGGGGTGCGATACTATGGATCGAGTTGTGGGAGGACCGCCTTCAGCGCCATAACCCCCCCTCCCCTCCCCTCCTCTCTCTCTGGTACATTTCCCTGCTGTTGATTTATGGTTAAATTAGCTTAAGAAATCCAGCTGTATACTGTGATACTTCAAATACGATGATGATCTGTGGTTTCCAAATCCCAGGAGTCGACCATTACTTTATGCTGGTTTAACAGGAAAATTGATGAAGCTCCGGATAACATGGCCAGGAATGTTTTCATCTTTGAGAGAGAGAGAGAGCTAGGTGATGATTACAATAACCTCATCAAAGCATTAAACACTAATATCTTGATCAGGATTCTTGAGTCACTGCCTGTATCCGTGTTCTTAAGGGACATTCAGTTTGATTCTGCATATGGTCAATTTTTGAAACCAAGAATTTTATTTTTAAGAATAAGCCACTGGAAATGATTTTTTTTTCCTGCTAAGCACTTGTCAGACAGTCCAAACAGATTTTTATAGCAAAAGGAAAAACAAACAGAAAATGAAGCTAACCAGAAAAAAAAAAATGGAAAAGAATTTGTTTCAAATATAAAATTCTTGTTTTCCTGCTGGTAGTGGGGACATATTCAGTTAACATCACGAATTGCTACATTGCATTTATGGAGAGAGTATTGGTAGCTAAAATGCCTTCAGAAAGAAGTTTCTTGGTATACCTATTAAGGACAGTTTAGAAATAGAGCTTCTATTTACTATGATTTATCTGGCAGTATGAATGTATAAAATTGAACATTAGCTTAATAAATTTCAAGAGTGTGAAGAATGAAATCTTCAAATTAGTTTAAATGGAGAGAGGATTATATTTTAAAACAATAAGCCACTTGTTTCATTTGTAGTAAATCTGAGCCTGGAGTTCATTTTTCTCTCACTTTGTCAGTCTGTGAAAAGAACAAAAACCTAACAAGTAAACTATAATTCTTTTTCCAGTGTTGGGTCTCTGGCTAAAAGAAAATAATGTAAAAGTGATTGCAAAAGCAAACCAGTTTTAGTAGCTCAGACAATGAAAATCAAAATAAATATTTAATGCTAAATGTGTTTTTTTCCTTGTTGCAGCTGCTGATAAATGTTTTCGCATGTATTTTGTTGCTCAACCGGTAATATCTGAAAGTCTAAAATTGTCGGTGAATGTGACAGATACAAAGCAGTGTTGTAGTTCAGATGCTGACAACTGTTACACCTTACATTTTCGTTCAAAGAAATGAATTTGGATTTTTTAGAATGCAAATGATTCTCTAATTTTTAAGCATTGCTATCCGATTATTTGGAAAAATGTCAGGAAACTCGTATAGATATGCCGAAAAAGGCTAATAACTTGTATTTATTGTAGATAAAATTAGTGGAATTTCAAGAAATGCACATGTTTAAAGTATTGAATCTCATGATAATAGGAATAATTTTAAATTATCACCATCTAGCTTATGCTTGGTAGATTCCTGTATACATTGTAAATAAAGTTTATCAGGTCTCAAAATTTCTATCCAGTTGTTAAATGAATGTAATTTTTACTGAGTTAGAATCAGATGGTGCAGTCCATAAAAAGCCTACCTAAAATATTATTTATTCAGCCAATTAACTGAAGTTCTAAATGTAAATACAAATATTTATGACTACCAGATTTTTAAAAAAGACAATAATTAGCAAACTTAAAGCAAAAAGATCACAAAATCCATTCTTATTAAAATTCACTTATGAGCATGTGTACAACTATTCAAAAGAATTTTTAAAAAAAACTGTGGTTGGGAAGATACCTTCAGTATGGAAGTAAGCTAATGTAACTTGTATTTTAAAAAGGTGCTTTATAATATAGGCCAGATTAACATTAACTGTATATAAAATACTTTTAAAAAAGTATCACCAAGGAGGAATCTGTTCATTTAGACCAAAATAATTCATTTAAAAACAGTCACAAAAACTATTCCAGAAAATTGTTTAACTAATTTTATGGGGTTTTTTAATGATGCCATTGTTTATCTTAATTTTCATAAAGTTTCATATAGATGTTTTGTAGACAAATGGAAAATTCTTGATATAGTTGGAAATCTTTGTATTGAGAATTGCTTGTTGGATTTCACAGAACATCATGGCAACACATCAGAATTTTGGTCTTTTTTTTTTGTTTTTGCTATATGCAAAATTGGAATCTCTAACGATATTCAGTGATTTGCTGCTGATAGAAAAATATATGGTAGGGTTAACAATAGCGGCATGGTTAAGAGAATGTAACTGATTTAGGTCATTTAACTGATTGGTCACACTTATCTTATGACTTTTAAACTGTTTGTCAGGATTGTCATTAGGTTCTGATAGCTGGGTTATTTTTAAAATTTATTTTATGACCATCTACGATACTTTCAGTAAGTCTCGTACATTTGCACCAAACAAAAATTAAGAAATTGAAATATTTTTCTGCAATTTAATATTGCCTTCCTGTAATATGCTGCTAACAAAATCATACTGTGCCAGTTTCTAATCTTGATAGCTATTTTCCATGTGTTCATTACCAGTCTTTAAAAATTCAAATTAACAGAGTTAGTGATAAGAAGTATATTGGCTACTTGTTTTTCTTTTGGTTCAAATACTGGGAATAAAATTCACCTAAATTTATTTGATGTTTGGCATGGGACAGTTGTTGAATAAATAGTATTGTATTTGTAGTGTAAAATGCAGTTAAAATAAGCCAGTATCATTTATCTGAAACACTCGTTTTTTTCTCTTAAGAACAGGTTACCTATCATAGGCTTTAAAGAGATCATCGAGAAACAATAATAATGGCTGTATTTCACACAAAATTGTTACATTTTAAACAAGCTCTTTGTGCATCAGTAAATAGCAACCATCATGCTTTTTGTTAATTTACAAATCAGATGAACAGTGATATCATCCCCAAAAAAAATGCTTTTCTTAAAATAAGAAACAGAATGATTTAAGGAACAAATCATTTTAAATTCATTTCCCATGTGCATATATTTACTTAAAACTTTATTTCATTATCTTAATCTTTTAAAACTTATTTTCCTCCTTTCTCAGCACATCTCTAGTCAGTGGTTGTGCTTTGTGATCACATCACAACTACTGTAGGAAAAATGAGCAGCACATTGGTCCAGCAGTACTGCTATTATTTAGGCAGAGCTTGATTTCTACAATGGATCAACTTGGTTTGGTGACACCTCCCTTCTTGCTCTTCTTCATCAGCCACTTGTTTCTTCTGGGCATTTTGCTTTTCTGCCACATCTGAAATGCGTACTAATAAGGCCTTTTTCTGGGGTCCTGGGACTTGCGGTGCAGGGTTGGCATTCCTAATGGATAACCACAGCACTGTTTCCTCACCATGATTGTTTCCCTTGTTGAAATCTGTGTACTACACAACTGTAGGAAAGAGCCAAAGTAAGCAAGAATGTAATCCTTCATGAGGGCTGATCATGCAGAGTGAAGATGACTAACTGGTTTTGTAATTAGAATTCTAGCTGAAGTTCTTATCAGGTAATTCAAAAGTTGGACTTTAAAAGAGGATCTTTATTTTCCCTGTGCCCCTTTCATGACTGCTGCTTTAATAAGATGCAGTATAAACTCACCCACAGATTTATTGAATTTTTTTAGCATCCTTGCTTATTAAAACACCCAGTTTTACGTAATGATAATTGCTGCTTATACTGATATAACTTGTTTACATTTTAAAATTATCAAAAATCCATTATCTTAAAAAAAATTTTTAATGGCTCTGCTTGCAGAATGTTTTTATTTCTTCAAAATTAACATATTTTTGGTCCTATACAATAGTTCAGTATGTTGTCTTTTTTTTTTTTAAAGTTTTGTTGATGAAGTTTTCAAATAAAGATTGAGAATTAGATATGTCATGTGAACAAGCTCGTGATACTAACATTTCATTTGGATGCTTTTCTAGAAACAAATGAAATTAAGGTAGCAAGAGTCTGAGATGTAATGGTAGAGAGCGATTGATTCATTTATTTCAGAAACTTGATTTAATTTTTGCTGATTGACACGAGGTATTCCTGTTAAAATAGGATTAACCTTACAGATTTTCGCACTATAATATTTCTGTACTTAGCACGGGTTAGTTTTATGTCAAGAAAAAAGTGAAGTAGCATGAATATTATTTATGCAGTTAACAAATAGGAGAAATTGTTCTGAATGGGCAATGATGAAATAAATAACACCAAGTATTTTTTTAAAAAAATTAGCTGAATACATAGTTATGCAAGCATTTGCAGCAGCAGCTTTTTAACATTTTTTGTGCAAGCAAGTAGCAAATGGTTTGTAAAATCACAAAGAATAATACAGTAAGGAATACATTAAAGGATTGATTTATAATTTATTTTCAGTTTTATTACTGTAATACTTGGACTTTGAATTTATCTAATATCTAGTGCTAATCAAAATAAAATTTAATTTTTTTGTTTGTAAAGAGACTGTTTTAAATATAAGGGGACATCAAAACATTCAGTACACTTATTTTAATGGACAGGGTCTGATAGATATATATATATAAAAAAAAGTGCTTTAATTTGAAAGTTTACCAGTGTTCTTCAGCCACTATTAAATGGCTGTGCTTACCATTAAAACTTTTGGGCATTTGGTTGTTAAAAATTACCTACATTAAGGTGATATTTTAAAAAAATTGTTTGCCCTGACTGTTCTTTAGACTAAGGTAAGTAAAAATTTTTTTCCTACCATCTTCATGCCAGAAATTTTTATTGTTCTGTATTTATGTTGATTACACTTCTTGATTGAAGCAGGTGTGCCAGATGATCCTTAGTCATTCTCTGCATCATGTTGACCATAAGGTGAGCATTGTACTGAATATATCCATGGATCACAAACGGGTATCAAATATTGGAGGTTTTAAAAAGTGCAGTGAAATCTAGAACTTGAAATGACTTTATTATTAATTACCCATCTATCACCTGAAGGAAACATCTTTTCAACAGTGTGATATTTTCAAACAACTTTTAACAGGAAAATGCAGTTTAAATATTGGGATCCTCTTTGGAATATTTTATGCTGTGAGCAAATTCTACAGGGGTTTTGTAATCCATCTGCAATCTAGCAGAGACAATTCCATGTAAAACAACTGAAAAGACATGTAAGAGTAACATAACATTTGTGAGAAAATTTAACAGATTTTGCATAGAAAAAAAACTTAAATCTTTATTTCCGAAGTGTTCATTACAAACGTATACTATCAGTATTTTATAAATTTATGGAAAACTGGATGTCAAAGAAGTTTTAATGGTTAAAATAAATTTTATATTGCTGAAGGAATCAATAAGATGTCATGTACGTCAGTGACCCATGGATATCATCATGCTTTTCCAGTGTTTTCTCTAAGTAAATGCATCTTAACTTTTAACACAATCTTTCAGGCATTTTGTGCTACTAATCCACTATTTCTGATATCTTGAAACCAAGAATAAAAAATAACAATTTGAGGGTTTCATACATAAAAATTTGATTTATATGTAAGAGTTTTAAAGGGTAAAAAAAAATAATTTCATCTACCATCTATAGTATAGATAGAAGTGATCATTAAATGTCTAATGCTTTTGGCTGGTTTTAGCCATTTTTAATGTGAAAGGATTAATACTAGTTACTTATAGTAAGTACATTGTTAAAATTTGCAATAATATAATAAAATATGCCATGTAGGCTAATGAGATTTGATGCAATATGTTTAGGGAACTACATAAAGAAAGGTGAAGTGATATTTCAAGCACTTACTGTGGAGCCAGAGAAGCAAATTTGATGGATTAAAAATCTTTCTCAGAAAAATGCATTCAAAAACAATTTAAAATTCTAATTTCCTTCTTGGAGATTATTGCGCTTTCAGTTCAACAATTAAGAGACTGAAAATCAATGTATTGGAACATTTATTTTTCTATATTGAGACCAGGACTAAAATAAGGTCACCAGGTTACCATTGCAACCTAAAAAAATCTAGATGGTGATCTCTTTTCTGATAACTATCGATGACACCAATAATGAAAAGTATGACCAGGTTAATATGAAGATCCTGCACGAACTTGTACAGACCAACATCTTGCAAATATTGGCAAATTTTGGACAACTAAAAGATTCAATAAAGTAATATACTCTCAATTTGTGATCTCAAATAGCAAGAAAATCACTATTTTATGAACATAACATCTAGTTTTAATGAACAAGGAGGTGGTGCATGGTGAGCATAAGTGATGCATGAGATATGCTCTGAAAAAATATAAGAACACACAAAGATGTGAATAGAGGAAGGGAGTGATCTTCACACTATAAAGATCTGTGAGATCTAGTCCAACTTTTGATGCAGATCATTAAAAGTTGCTCATAAAGATTCACTTTGTACCAGTTTGTCTTTGGGTTCACCCCTTATATTAAAAAGGGTTGTCTTTTGAATTCTGTTAGTGGGACCGATTTACCCCCAAAAATTCAAGTATTTTTATCAAAACGTGTTAAATAACTAAATAGAACAAGAACATTCCACAATATGCCGGAAGGTTACAAAACAGCGGAGTGGAACAACCTCATTGGCTGACATTCTCGACCAATAGAATGTGAGTTTGGTTCCTTTGATTGCCTAAATAAATAGGCTCATTTCTGGTAGCAATGGGATTTCGGTTTTTCTTGAAATGCACGTTGTTTTATGCAACGGGATTTTAATTTCAAGGCGATTTGGGACACAAGCGACCCAGGATTCGATAGCAAGCGGGGAACACATCAAATTCCCAGCAGCAGCTGAGCAGAAAAGGCCAGGGAGTGCTGGCTACCAAATTTTTTGAGATTTTTGGACCCTTGCTTGAGACTAACTCTGAATTTGCTACATTAATATACTTTTTAAGGCAAATGTATCCAACTAGATGGCTGCTGGATAGGCATTGCAAGCAAAATACAGATTATGGCAGAAATTAATTTTTTGCTATCAGTTAAATGCCCATTTCTGACTGCTGCTATGTATTGGGTAAAGTTAGCACGGTTGAATAGCAATTTTTCAGTTTCATTGATTTGTATTACATTGATAAACGATTTGTTGATTAGCATTTTCATCTCAAAGGGGTACATTTTATTCATTATTTGATAAAACATTCTGAAATAATTAAAACAATTGGTCTGCAACTTCAAAGGGATTGATTTGCCAAAGTGCAAAAGTTAGTAAAATAGAAGAAATAAAATTAAGGAATTAAAACAAAAACAGCATTATTGGATCAGAAAAAAAAAATAATTTCAAGTCATTTAGCTCCACTTGGATTTTACATGCTAATTTTCTAACCTTTACAAGACTGAGTTGTTGATGTGATGGACAAGGATTAATGGCCTGATAAACTGCATTTTTTTGAATAGTTGACAGGTTTATAAATGAGATATTTCAGACTTGTGCTGCTAAGGAAATTATAAACTAATTACCAAGAAAACCAAGATGAGTACTGTTAAAAAAAATTCTAATTTTTTATTTCACATTTCACAAAGTTTCTGCACAAAAATAATTTGCCAAATATCACGATAAAAATTATTTTTATCAAGTTTTATTTTTTTTATCTTGTACAAATTGTTGATATTTGAATTTTAAAAAAAATTTAAGTTTTTATTACTTTCCAGAGCATTATGGAAAGACTTGCCATTATCTATCTTTCCAGTCATAGTGAATTTTTTTTTAAATGGTAAGGTTGTGAACATGGAAGAGTTAAGATATCCTAAAAGTAAAGAAAAAGTTTGAATTTGGGATAATGGCTAACATCAGGCTAGAAGATAAAAGCTAAAAAAGAAGTATATTTTTCCAAAAGTAGTAACTGAAACTGGGATAGATGTAAACATAAGATTTGGTGAGATGTTTCAAAAAAAGTATATCATGCGTTTTGACTTCTCAGTTTAAAATGAATATATACCTTACTCTTGACAAATATTTGATGTAAGAAAACTAGACCCTCAATCACATTAAAACAGTTCTTTTTGATATTAATGCACTCTGTCACTGGTAGAATTCACAATCTCAGCTATTAGGAAAAATATTTTTTTTGGTCCAAAGAAGTCAGTCAGATGGTGCCAGGCCAAGACTGCTAGCAAATGTGAGTTCAAATGCCAATGGCAGGCATTGTAGAATTGAAACAGCACTCTTTGCGAACCCTGTTGTTTGTTGTAGGCTTGTACTGATTCTGCAGGATGTCACAACATGTAGTAGATCTACTTAGTTTATATTTTTCTGATTTAGTCACTATGGATCCTTCACATCTGCAGAATATGGTTATGAACACCTCATTTGTACAAATCTGACTTCTTGGATGGTAAAGACCCCCCCTCTCTTTTCAGTGACACTCATAGGTTTCATTTGTCATACTTATATGGAAAAGAAAGTATTCCTTTTGTCTTAATCATGTGGTCTGATTTATGCACATCTAGCTTTGTTTGTTGTTTAGGCACCAAGCATCATGCTCAAACTATGAAACCTCGGGTGTTCATGGAGTAATGCATGGGGTATCTACAGTTCAACTTGTCAGTCAGTTATGACTAATATTATTTAGTTTTAATACTCAAGGTCATAAAGTTTGTAAATACTTCATGATCTAATTATAATCATCCCTTTATTTATAATTAAAAGTAGTACCTTGTCATAGGATAAGAATCTGATAAAAGGCACTGTGTTCATTTTGATCTTTCTTTAGTTTCATAAAATATGAACAGTTTTTTTTTTTTATCTAGTTGGAATGTAATTTTCTTAGATTATTATTTGGGTTATATATACATTGAACGAAACAATATAGGAATATTTTGTATGACTATTTAGCCACCCTGGCAGTTGTAGAAAGTGTTGATCCATCAGCTGCTCAATCCAAGGCTTGAGTCATGTGACTATTTTGTTGTTTCAAGTGCTACATATTGCTTTGTGTAGTGCACTGTTTGCAGGTACACTGTCAGATAAACCATGTTATTGTTCCATAATACTGTGCATTAGCTGAGTCCCTAGCATGATGCTTCTATAGAGGAGCTGGTATCTTGGCAATAGAGAGGTGAACTTGTAATGAGTGTGGAACTTGCACATAGTAATTCCTACTATAGCTCTTTATTATTAGATGAAGGCAGAAAACCATGCAAATAGCTGGTGAAGAAGAGTGCCAAAAAACCATGCTGAGGTTATCACAAGTGGGGATCAAACTCAGGCTCTCCAACTCAGTAGTCCAAATTGGTTACAAAATCTGTTTCAAATTTTCCCTTAATGAAGTTATTGAACATTGAGAGTATGGTACTTCAACAACTTACTTATCAATGAGCAGTGATATCTGGTAATAGCCAACCTACTGGACCGATAGTCTGCTAAATTTAGCAGACTGTCAATAGCCAGTTTTGGAAGAAGTACAGAGAAACAGATTTAGTTAATTAAAGTGTAGTTACATCAGTCAAATTTAACAGCACATTGTATTCAGAATGATCAAACACAGATCCCACACCTGTTGCAATTCAGATTACAAAATTGTTTACATGCTAAACACCCAGTATTCCACATATCCCTGACATAAGTGCAGTATAGGCTGAGGTTGCAATGGAATTGGACTGATTTACCTGGATGAGTTCATTAAATTTATTATTAAACTGTTTGTATGAAGTCAGTTTAATTATTTTACCTTTAGGCCCTTGCACTATTGTCCATATCATGCAAGTATAGTCATAAACTAAAACCTTCAAGAGGAAAATATTCAGTCTTCCATGGCTTGCTCACTTCCTGAACTGAAACACTGTAAATATTTCTTAGATGAGCTATGTGCATTGGTCAACAACCACATGCTTGGCACCATTTTAGAACTGTCAAGCCTTGACAGAAAAATGGAGTGTACTGCTACAAGACTGCAGCATAGCATAGTGTAAGCCAGAGGTGATTGGAAATGCTAGTAAAGATCATGTGACTTTACGACATGTAGGTAATGACTATTTGATATTGTTATGTCATCATTGAATTGCATACAAATGCTTTATCCTTGATACATTCATAATTTATTTTTCAATATTCTTATATTGTTTAGATTACTGTATTATGGTTTCATTATAATGGTAAATTTTTTTTGTTAACATATTTAAAAATTATGGAAACTTTATTATAAGCAAAGCAAATGTTTGAGCTCTTTTTTAAAAAAAACTTTAATTTTTTGTTTCTATTTAATTTTGATAAACCAATTTTGTAGTATAAATTCTATGTATCAGGACAATTCAGAAAGCTTAGAATTAGTGATTCTCTTAAGCATGCATGCTAACTTGAAATAAAAATTACTACTATACTTTGATAAAACGGAAAAGAAATAACTTTTTTTTTTAATTCTGGTTTTACATTTTTAAGTTTTTTAAAATACACCAAAAATTTGTTCTGTTTAGCAAACACGTTTGCCATACTTATGCCATTGTTGCATAAATGGCTGCCATGTTAGATTTTTCTAAATCACTTAAAAAGCTTTTGATTGCTACTAAGTAAAAATAAAATACAAAAAATTCACACTTAACAAATTCATGTTTCAAGTAAATTAAATAGATAGTGCAACAATTTTCTTAATTGGAGTTAATCCATCTTTTTTAATTTTTCTTATATAGCTGAAATCCAGAATTTCCTAATGTATTTTTACAGAATATACTATTTTAATATAATTTTATGCACAATTTTGGTTTAGTTATTATCAATCAAATAAAAAAAATAGAAATTTCTAGTAATTTTTAAAAGAATTATTTTCATACTGTTAAGTATTTTTAAAATGTAATTTATAAGTAACTCTTGGTTTAGAATTTTCTAGAAGTTTGCGCAGAATTTCTGTGGGTTTAGATTGCAAAGTTACGAAAGGATAAAACTCTTAGATATTTATTATAAATTTGAGATGGTTTATGGTCATTTAGTATGCATACAATCTGGCCAAAAAATTTGAAACCACTTATTTATATTAATGGATTCTGTCACTTGTTATTGATGCACATTAGCCAAACACATTAATCAGTATTTACACCTATGTTCTGTACTTCATTTGTTAACAGGAACAGATTTAACCATCTTTTGAACAAAGTGTTGTTGATTGGAGTCTTAGGATTGAAGGCTAACATGTCTGAATTCAGTGTAGCATGCATCTTCTAAGGATATGCTCTGAATGAAAGAAACTGTCGCAGAAAAAGGATAGCAAAGTTTGTGCAGACAGGAATTTGAGCAGCATTTGACAATATACGAATAATGAACCCAGGACATTAATTTCAATAAGAACGTGTGCCATCTAACATAAAATTTGGTAGCTATGACCTCATTTAAAACTACTAATTTTTGCTGCAAATAGAAAGATGAACCTTCAATGAATAAATGATCAACTATAATGGATTTTCTACAAGTGTAAATGTGTAATGGGGCGATGTGCCATAGTTTACGCTGCTGTGTCCTGATAAAGGACTGCAGCCTTTTCTGACCACCCATTGATGTTGTGTGGACCCTTTTATTATTGTTTACTGCAAGATGTTGGAGGTGAGAAGTGATTTGAATATTTTTATGGCATGGTCACTCTGAAGGCCACATTTCACGAATATCTCTGCATCATTTCAATCCAAGTAGGTACTCTAGTGTTCCATTTCCACTGCATGGGCAATTTTGATTGTTAATATTACTTTTCTCATGGTGTTTGTACCATGATAGTTAATTATATTTCATAGACTATAATTTTTTTTTTTTTTTAGGGATTTCACTAACTTCCCCTGGTTTTCTTAGAACTGCAATGGATTGTTTCTTAGACTAATTCTTGTTTTATTATCATTTGCTGGCCATGGCATGATTTGTTTTTCTTTTTCCCCCAATTCATTAAGATGTTATGCATCTAACTGTTCATAAACATGGATTTAGAAAAGAAACGTTACTAATCTTAAAAAATCTGTGGATTGTTGTTAGTGTTTAAAATATTAGTGAGTTTGCAGATTATCTCTAAAATAAAAAAAAACAAATACCTGGAAAAGGCTTTGCACCTGACGCTAGCTGTTTAGATAATAGATTATTCAATTGTCAAGTTTGTAATCGGACTGTGCTGTAGATGAACAGTTTTTAATGCTAATTTAAAGACAATTATAATTTAACGGTAAATCTGCATCAGTTCATAAATTGGCATTTCTAATTTTAAAATATCCCTAAACTAGTGTTCTTTAGTTTGTCTAAAGGTCAGACCACCTTTATCAGGCCATTATGTATTACCTGTTCCAAATTTAAACAGGTTGACAAAAACTAAAGGTGTGGAGCCTGAGCAGCCTGGTAACTAGTTTTTACTTATGATGCTATGAAACAGAGTTCCTTGTAGCACTGATTAGTTGGTGAAAAATATTAATTTATTTTAATTTAATTTTCAGATCAAATAAATAGTTTTCTCATTCTTTTTATTTATTGGGTGACTAATTTAATAACTTTTTCTATTTTTCTCCGTTGAAAAATGCAAATTTTAGTATAAGCTTAAAATGAATGGAAATTTCATTTTACCAAATTCAAAAGGGAAAAACTTAATAGTTTAATAAGTTTGTTGCACATTAAAAGAGATTCTGTTTATAATATTTTCATCAATTTATCTTATTCATAACCAATTAGTTAACTTTGATAAAGACTTTGCACTGTTTGTTTGCTTTTCTACTCTTAGTACTCCAGTTGTTGCTTATTGCCTGAAAATTTACTTCAACCTCAGTGTTTTTAGCCTGCAATCAAATATGGAGATGGGAATTTCATGGTATGGAAAAACAATTGGTGTTTGAAGGTTTTCGTTAGAGAACCTGCAGTAGCACCTGCCCTATGCTGTAATTATGGAGAATTAAAGGAAGCTTTTTTGGACCAAACTTTGACAAACATTTCACTAATTTAATATCAAACTGGATTTATGAGGCCCTTTGTGGTGCAATAGGTGACTCAACTAAATAATTTCATAGAGAATTTGCCATTTTCTGCAACAAAATAACAGGTGACTTAATTATTATGGCAGGGCACTATATAATATTTATGGATTTACATCCCATGTTTTAAAAGTGGAAAATGAAACTGAAACAAAAATTTTGGATTATCTTTATTTTTTAATAATTTGCATAATTACAAAAATGGAGCTGCAGTTAATATTTATATTTTTTACCTTTAAAATTCTGATAAAGCCATTTAAAATGTATGCTGATATTTTAATAGATTAATACTAGAAGAAAGCATTGCTGTTGTGTATTACAAATATCTTGTTTTATAATTAGACAAAGAATCTTTATAGGGAGGATGTCTTGTGTACAATTTTATGTGTAATTTTGAAGAGAAGGAAGAAAAAATTCCAACTCATTTTGATTTTTTAAATGTGAATTTTTAATAGGCTTTTAATAAATTGCATAAGATCAACAAAAAGAAGTTGTATTCATTTTTTAAAAGTTGAATGGATGTTTAAAAAATTGTTATTTATCTCTTTAGTTCTGAATCTGAAATGTCTGGATGATGTCTGTAGGCTGAGAATCATAGTGCTATTCGCACTTCTTTCCCAGGTTTGTCTGTAGGCACTGACCAAAACCACTGTTTAGTAAAAAAATGGAGACATTTTACACCTTTGAAATGTAATGAAAATGGAGAAAAAACTAGTATGGCTCTGCAGCAACATTGGGTGAGGAAAGCACAATCATTGGCATTTTCTGATTTTGAATAAAATAGGTAGTTCTTATTTAAAATATTTTTTAAAAGGTTTTCATTGATTTTTAACTTTATTTTTCTGTAGAGTACATTGAAACAAAAAAAGAGAAAAAGATAGATGTAGATGCTACAGATCTAATCCTTTCAATATTTATCACTAAAAGAAGAAATTCTTTAATTACTCTTTTTTTTTTCTCCTTTGATTGACTGAAATTCAATAATTTACAGCTCGTGTACAGGAATCACGGCAGTTGGATCGGAGTTCAAATTCTGTGTGCAACAGTTTCTCACCTGACTGGTAGGAAGCCTAGACCTGGTTCCCTCATCACATCACCTGTAGTGAGTTTGGCAATAAAAAGAAAATTTGGGATCATTTAATGTTATGTGGATTATCAATTTTTAAACATTGGAAACAGAAATCTTGAAATCAGAGACCTATTTTTGGTACTTTGTTTTTAAACAAAACTCAAAATTTTATCAGTTTTTCAGTGTTTGTGGAAAAAATGAGATCTATCACTTTGGGAAAATTAATATCTATATCTAAAAAAAGGCTTCACCTGTGTAGCTTATTTTCTGGGTTAGAACAGTGGCAGAGTTGCAACTGACATTAAAAAAAATAACCAATTATTATAGTGCACACATTTTGATAGATTTGGAAAAAATAAAAGAAAGAAAAATACAGAAATAGATAATTTTATTTCTATATAATTTAAAATTAAAGAAAAGGATTTAACATATTTTTTTCAAGCTGTTTGAAAAGTTCCAATTTTTGACACATCAATCCAAGTATATTAATTATGAATCTGTACTTGCAAATGTTATTTTAAAAAACAATTAGTTAAATTACTGTTAACCATCTTGGTTTCTTTTCTGCACAACTTGAATATTAAAAAATTATGATAATTACTATAAAGAAGAAAAAACTACAAAAGAACTTTTTAGAAATAAGTGAACAAGACTAATATTATTCTCACATTGCTAAAGTTGTACTTTTTAAAACTAACTATACCTTCCAACTTGATGCAGTCATTGTCCTAGCAAAGCTCTGTAAAGTGTATTTCACTTTGTTAGCATGTATAACAAATACAGTAGGAAAAGAAGTACAATAATACCTTGATATGTGAATATTCAATATACGAAGTTTCGGTATAACAAACTTTTTATTTTTTACCATTATTTTACAAAATGCTAAAAATAAAGTAATAAATACACTGAAATTGTATCTTATAGAAATTAAGTTGCTGTCACTGAGCATCATAGGTTCAAATGAAGACACGAATGAACTATTGAACTTGCTGTCCATTTCTAATAAAAGCCCAGATATTTGGTCACATGCTCCCATCATTGCATAAACTCTTAGTTGTTCACAGCATCTGATCTGAATAGATGAGTTAATAACTGATTGTATGAAGTAATCCTCAGACTTCCAAAAATGCTCACGCTCCATATCTAATTTTTCCTAATTCTCTACCTTGTAAAACAAAGCATTTGACACAACAGAATTTTCCAGTTTTTTTGGATAGGTAATCCCTATGCTCTTTATCAATAAAGGAAGGAAAGCTGCAACCTACACCATTGTCATTGATAGATCATGTCAGCTCTCCACACAATTTCCATCCCTCCTTACTCCCAAGGCATTTACTGAGCTAAGGGGTTTGTTAGACGATGAAACTTGATGGCTGCACTTAAAACTATCCTGGTGGGTGTAAATATACAGTGCAGTTTCTTTTATTTTTGCATGTTTTAATTAAAATTCTGCACATTGAAAATAAATAAATTTCATTATAAATTGTTATTGTTTATAATATCAAATGGTAAGTTATGAAGGCTAGGAATACATCCTCATAGTATTAATGTTATGTAAGCTATTCAATGTACAAATGATCTACTTTGTACATCAATGTATTACTACATTGAAAATCTCCACTTTGATATACTAATTATGTACTACTAATTGCAGCTTGAAAATTGCTGCTAAATAACCAGATTAATACATATTTTTAATCACTGATATTCATAATTTAAAAAATGCATACACCACATGTAGGTATACTTTATATGAATGCATAAAAATAATTGCTATTAAGTGCAATAAAAAAAAAAGGATTTTACTGGGTTTATAATGCTAATCTGAGAGAGTGAGTAATGGGTTTTAAGAATGAAGGGTTTTCAAAGAGAAAAGTGATTGAAACATTGCAGTTACATAAGTCAGCAGTCTACAATGTCATTGTGAAATTGAGAACAAATTTGGAAGTACAATTAATAAGCCTAAAAATAGCTGTCTTAGAATAAAAGTGATTTATGAAGTAATGAAAGAAAACATTTATTCATCAGAAAGTATAATGTGGGTGTGAAGGCAGATTGGAGAAAAGTTTGAAGTTTAATAAGTACGTGATGCCCACTTCTAAAAATGGTAATCAGATGACTTCTGTGTTGTATGACAAGATATCATGGGACATACCAGAAAGAGGAGAATGTTACTATTATCAAGGAAACTTTGGCCACAATTGTACTTTCCAAAAGGAGACAATGATCCAAACCCCACCTGAAACTCTCAAAGGTGGATGGTTTTGTTTTTTTTCCTCAGAGAAAAACTGAAGGAGCTTCAAAGGCCCACAGTCTCTAGGTCTTAACCAAGATGGCGGCTGTAGGAAGATATGAAGCAAAGAGTAAATTAATGATTGATGTAGGTTTTAGTTTTTAACTGACTCAAAAAAAAAAAAAAATCTTTGTCAAAGAAAGGAACTCAACCTCTACTGAATATTGTAGAAGCTTAGTTTTCCACATACTGAAAGCTGTTATTTGGACTAAGAGTGATCATATTAAATAATAACATGCTGAAAATATAATTATTAAAAAACAGATATTACTTTTGCAAGTTTAAGCATTTGGTTGACTATTTTTTGAAAACAATTTAAATGCTACAATAACTATACATAATTAACACATGGAAGTGGAGATATTCACAATGCTACCTTTCCTATTGTACTTGGTATACATGAAAACATCAAATAGTCTACACTTTAAGGGCATGGAAGAACATTTTGTAAAACACTATACAAGATCTTTTCCACTAAGGAAAGTGAGTGAAACCATAGATAATAAATATTCCAAGGATTTCTGCTATGTTTTAAAAACTAAGATTCGTTTATCTGAAGCATATATTAATCATGGCAGAAGGATATTGTACTAACCAATTTATTTACCCGCAGTAATAGGAAGTAAAGTTAGATATGCATTATCTGACATTGCATCTCTCAGAACATAGAGCTTTTTATGCAGCTTATATCTTTATTGGCCTAAACTTAAGGTCAGAGATACATGTTGGGAAACCATTGTGTTTGCAAAAAATTTTCAGATGTTTTAGATTTTTCTTTCAGAAATTGATGTCTTTCAAAGGTTTGTACTTTTTAGGGGAATAGTGCTTCGATGTTAATACTAGAGTTGGCTTTAATAGGCTTCACCCTTATATTTATACCTTAAAAATTTGTATGCTGGTTGATCAACAACAGATGTATTGTTTTGGTTTGGAGTATATTTAGTAACCCACCTTAAGTCTTGGGTTGGACATTAATTTGTTCTTAGTGAATGAACCCATTTTATGATCGTAAAATCTATTTATATTTTCTTTTTAAAAAAATTCTGAAATGTAAGTTTTAACTTTGTAACTGGTTGATCTTTAAAATAGATTAAAAATTAAACCGATAATTTTTTTAATTTACTTTTCTTCCGTGAGGTTTAACTTTTGATCTGAAATTATAGCAGGTTTGCAATATTTGGAAGCTTAAAATTGTCCGATTTTTATAGATACTAATTCAAACTATACAAATCAAATTCTGAATTATACCATTTAGTATTTTTTTAAAAATTTTAAGGGTTACATATTCACCTTAGAAGAGAATTCCAAGATTCTTGGTTATACTTTTAGGATCTTTGGGATGACTAGTGCTGCATTCATTCTCTGCTGACTTAATAATAGGTCTTTTTTGTTTTTTCTATATAAAGTGAGCCAGTGCAGTTTGTTATTAAACAATTTTTCTTTTTTTTCCCCTCTGTAAAGTTAATGATATTAAATGTACTCTTGTGTATCCTGTAGCCTATTACTTAAAGGGGAAAGAAATGGAAAAACACTTCGGTATTATTGGTATTTTTTTGTTCCATTCTATTTTTGTTTTTTCTTAGTAAAGTCTGTAGGACAGGCTAGAGATGATATAAAGTATGCCTGTAACTAGTACATCATGGAGGTAGCAACTTTTAAAGAAGTTTCTTTCTCTTCCTGAATATTAAGTATCTGAAACTAAAACAAAGTGCATCATTGCTATATTCTTCTTAATAAGTCAAATTTATTTCAAACTGACATTTTAGTCTGTTTTATGCAATTAGCATTGTAAAATAAACATACCATCTTAACTCTTTGAACCCATTAGCCTGATATTTTGGGCTGAGAGTACATGGCTGTGTTTGTTTAGTCTGTGATCACTTAACAACAGTACCTTAAGAAATGAAGTTTGCACATGGTGACTGCCAGTGTTTGTAAAAGTTAAAAATTGTTGGGCTCTTTTAACTGAAATAAGAGATGATGCAAGCTTATATAAATGTCACAGTGAGCAGAAGTGTTCATAAATAAAGGGAGTGCAGGATGCAGTGGACTCAGATGATGGAGAGGAAATTTACAGTGAGGATTATCCTTCTGAAGAACTTGTATCTTTTGTATGAAAAAGTGGAATACTAGTAGTAATTAAAGGTGTAACAAGTTTGTTAGTTTATTCATGTTGTTGATGCATTAAATAAATGATACAAATCATTTTTCAGCTTTGTTTTGGAAATTTTGGCCATTTTTCCTAGAAGTCCTGGGTCAGGGTAATGATCAAGTTAGACCAACATGGTTCAAAAGGGTAAAGTGCTGTTAGATAGCTTGATATTCTGAGAGAGTGGTCTAGTAACTTCAAAATGTGACAACCAACATGAGTAAGTATAAGATTGACATGATTTAGATGGTGGTGTAGTTTGATCAAAAAGGCTCGTGTAGTTTCTTATAAGAATTCTGGCCAAAGTAAATCTTTAAAACCAACCAAGCTCTTATCCTCTTAGTGTCTGTGCATAAGTTTTTCTCTTCGCTACTACTATCTATTCTATTTCTCCACTAGCTTTTTTTTCTAGTCTTTTGTTGTTACTCTTAATAAATCAGTGACAGAAAACAACTGACACTAAGAAGTATTTAAGACCATTGAATTGAACAGTGCATATGCAATGATAGCACCATCATGTGATCCACCAGAGTATAAATATCAATCTAGAAGTGAACTATTTAAACTATTCTGTTCTACTTTTGTAATAAACCCAACAATTCTGTACTTGCTACCCATTGTTTTACTGTGGTCCTTTTGTTTCTGAAGTGCATGTGGCTGCTTTCCTAGTTATAGAAATCAAAACACTGATTGTGACCGTGAGAATATTCATGGTCTTTTGTGTATAAAAGATTGCCCCCATTCAGTCTGAAGAATTTTTGGTAGCATTAGTTTAGTGGTGTTTACAAGATAGATTATCTATAGTCATTTCATAAATAAGTATATTCAGTTATAATCAAGAGCCACATTTGACACTATTTCCATGTTCTTTTTTGCCTACTCAGGGCTTCACTTGTTTATCTTCTGTGACCGACTTTGGCCTTTTGGTGGGGGATTTCTTGTTTTCTGGATAAATATCCACATCAAGGACAAAATACAAACTTCTTTTTTTTTAAATTTCACATGATTACTACAGTCCATTGTGGAAATAAATTTAAGAATAGATGGAAATCACCAATTTGTAGTACAAAGTAATTTTATTTTCTTAAAATAAAAAAAGTACCAGAATTAACCCTCAGTCATCCAATTATATATATGACAGGAAATAGAGAAAGTTCAGGGAAAGTACAAATAAGTGGGAAGTTTTTTTTAGTTTCAAAATCTTAAGAAATTTTGAAATCATTAATTGCTGTATTTATCTTATGTTGGTGACAGAACAGACTGTATATATTTTCTCCCATTTGTTTTAATTGTGCCAAAAGGGTCTTCAGTGGAACTAGAAACCAGCAGAAGTTTGAAAAACATTGTCTGTATTATAAGTCTCGCTGTGTTACCAAATTAATAAAAAAAAGTTTTTCTTAAATTAATGATTGTAAATGACAACTAGTCTTTTGATGATTTATCAGCATAATCAAACTTATCACAATCTATCTTTTATTATTCAATAGCTTTACATCAGAGAATTGTCGAGTGTCCAAATGTTGATGAAAAATTTTTAAAAATTATTTTAGCAGATAAAAACAAAAAAATAGTATTATACTCTGATTAAATTTATTAATGTTAGTTATTGTTGGTGATGAACCACTAGACCATTTTATTTTAAAATGGTAACATGCTCGCCTTTTTTGATTAACTTTATTTTATGAAGTGGTGGAACTCGTATGACAACAGTTAACAAAGATCTTTTGTTACATGGTTTTATTTCACATTTTCAAGTTTAAAAAAAATGGATTTATTTCTAAAAGAATTAATACTTTATTTTTCAGTGTCATACTTGTGTGCAACTTGCATTTCAAAATTTAAAGATGACTTCAACTATTATTCACCAAAATATTAGATTTCTGAAAAAAAAGTAAGAATCATTCAGTTTGTAAATTTTAAAGAAATCCATGACTAATTCCCATGAAGAGCAAATCATTTTACTTAACTGTAAACTAAACTAGGAAAACAGAGTATTTTATGCCTAAATCCTCCTTTATATGCTGCTGTTGTAATGGTGGCACAGTCTAGTTCATAAGAGCAGTTTGTTTCAACATTTCTCAGTCTAAGATGTTTGCACTTAGAAACATAATTTTTTTGTCATTTATTAGAATAGTCGAAAACCTGACATTACTGTTATTAGACCTATCACACAATTCTCTATTGTTTGTAAATTTTATAATTATTTGATATTTCAGTGTCAACATCATATTAAAAAAAGAGGCTTAAGAACCGAACCTTGAGGTACTACTACTATTGATGTTAGAATCTTTGAAAAAATAATTTATGTAGATAATTGACAATTGATTTATAACAGTGCATGGATGGATCTCTCTTCCAGACATTTATGCTGAATTGTCAAATGCTTCATGAACATAGAGCTAAGACCAGCTTGGCCTTCATTTTATATTGCAGGGTTACCTTTGTAAACAATCAGTGATACCATGTGGATCAACTTTTGTTTAAAAGACTTGTTTTCAACAATTTTTTTGTCAGATTTAACAATATTTCGATAGTGGTTATTTAAATCTGCTTTTATGAAAACTAAAATCTCTTTAAAAGGTTACAGAATTTACCATAAAATTTAATTATTTTTTTTTCAAACTTCATAGGCTTAAAACAATGATAGGTAGGTACATGGTGACTTAAACTAATTGAATTGGCTGGCTGGCTGGCTAACTACTACAGTATACTGCCTAAATCATAGCTTCTTTGGGCCTCTGTGTCTCTGTCTATCTGTCTGTCCTAGTTGAAAGTTGATCTTCTAAGCTGGCTGCAAAAATTCCATTCATTTCCCTTGGCAGAAGTTGCTGGTGAAGAGCATGTAACATCTTTAAACAAGTGTAGACTACTGGTTATAGTGTGTAAGAGAGAGAGAGAGATGGAGGCCTGTATCGAATGACAAGAACCAAGGTTTAAGTCTACTACAGGCTGGTGGGAGGGTTTAACTGTGTATATGGAAGCATGCTAGCTTTCACTTCTTAGGCTATAACTAGGGAGAACTGCCTGGAATCATCAGCAGCTGTGCCAAAAATTTAGGCAGATGTTGGAGGTCACCTAGTTGCTATATCTGGGTATTTTGAAGACCTAACAAATTTTGACTGTTTTTCCATGAACTTAATAGGACTTGACAAGGTCTATTTTAAATTGTTCACCTGTACATATGAGAAATATTAAGTAAGTATGAACATTATTTCATTGATGACTGATGGAAAGAAAATAGTAATATTATTCTTGCTGCCGCTTTATTTAATTGTATTAATGTGCACACACATTTTTAAAGCCTTGTTATATTAGTTTTAAAAAATCATAAATGTACTAAAATCTGGATAAAGGTAAACATAACCTTAAATTTGTACTTTATGGCTAGATATGTAAATATTTCACTACCATATTAAATTTGCAATGATACTATAAAAGTAAAACTAACATGCTAGAAATTGTTTCCTTAACATATGATGTAGAAGTTTTAAAGTAATTTAATAGCTATTTCAGTAAATCATTAAATGATATTTTAAGAGAAGTCATTTAAATTGTTGAATTCAGGGCTTGTAATGAGATTTTTATAAAAAGGCTTTATTGGTTGACATTGGGTCAAGGTGAGTACAAGGCCCTCTCACAGGATAAAATTTTGTTGTTTTTAAGTTTCAAAGAAATTATAATTTTACAATTTTTAGACCCAGATGCTTAGAGACAGACGAATATCCAAATGTGTTTGCCATGACTATAAGAATGGCCAAAGTAAGAGCAAATTTTATGCATCTTCAAGTTCCTCCAGAAAACTTTTAGAATTGCTTTAGTTCAATGTCTGAGATTAACTTAGCTTGACTTTAAAGAGCAGAATCTCATCAGGTTTTAAGTACCAGGTATTCAGAGTAGGCACAAAGAGACTTTAAAGATGAGGGGCTTTTTCACAAACCAAATTATTTTTAAAAATATAAATAATGCAAAATTTTCCACAATAATTCATAAGAAAAAATTATAAACATGACTTTGTTCAAACACTTTTTCTTGCACTAACAATTGGTTTCATGCATAAATGATAGAACAGTTCCTTTTTTTGTCACCATTAGTAACAAAAATTCCTTTTCCCAAATATTCTATTACTATTTATTTTCATTTTGATTTTGTTTTTTTTTGCTTGTATTCCCACCAGGTTTACTATAACTATCAGCAGTTTTTCTCCGCAGTTGAATTTTTTTTTACTGTAACCATTGATTTTATCTTTAAAACTGAAAATTGTCTCTTGTTCTTTTTGTCATTTAGTTATGTATTCAATTTATGCTTAAGAGAGCTTTAGAAAATGTCATGAGAAGTGTTTTTGTAAATCTGTTAAAATAGTATAAATTTGTTTCAAACAAGGCCAGCAGCCAGCCAACAACTGCATGGTGTAGTTAATAGTTTAAACAAGAGACTGTGAAAATTCGCATTTCTCATGATTCAATTGTTTCTTGATGAAAATAATGTGATATAAATAAGTGCAGAATTACCTTGACCTGATGACCAAACATTTGAGCATGAAAAGACTATTTTTGTCATGGTAAATCTTTTTTACTCATAGCAACTTGTGCAGATGCCTGTTTATCTTTATTTGCATTTTAGCAAAATGTTCGCAAAGAATTAATTCAGCACAAAATGAGTTGCAGACCTACAAACAGTTTGTCATGCTTTTATACTGACTCTCTAAAGCACAAATTTGTAATGTGCCAAAATGCATTTGTAAAACCTTTTCAGTTAATATTTTATATTCATGATAATGATTTTTCTGCTTATTGCTATTACACAATTGTTTACACTTGACTATGAAATTAATATAATTTTTTTCAAGACAAAGTAATTTATCAGGTAAAAGCTAATTTTTTTTTAAAGAAGACCTTTATTGCATTTTCTTCTAAATATTATTGCATGATTTCATGCATTTTACCATTTAATTCTATTTTTCCATTTATCTGACCAATCTAATAAATTATTCAAATTTACTTCAAACACATTTCTAACTTTACCACTATTAACTAGTACTAGTGCATGCTTCAGTATCATCATCAGCAGACATTTTTTAACAGCCAATGTGTATTTGACTGACTCTTCACAAATGACTTACTCTACTGTTTTGTGTTGTGCCATGCATGCCAGACAGGCCTTGTAGATGCTGAGCTATAGTCAACGTTTGGTTCAAATGGAATTGGTCTTTCGTAGCTAAGGGAAAACCTGCATGATATGTGCCCTTACACACCATATATGTGATCAGTAGAGTTTTTGAAAGGTCATTTTACACTTTTTGCTCTTTGCTAAAAAAATGTGATGGATAACAGATAATTTGTAGGTACTACATGGGCTAAGGTACCAACCTCACAGTGCCAGTTCTTGGTGGAAACTCAGTCAGTTTTGAAAAAAAAACAAATTGCATTTTTCTGATGAACAGCTTTTCTGAAGCACATTAATTGGATAAAATTTTGAATAGTACCTTAAATCATTCTTATTAAGTTGGTCATGCTTGGGGATTATTCATTGATTGGTTATTATTAACTTCTGCATTGTCAAATGAATTTATGTAAAGTGAAAGCTAGGCTGCACTCTAAATCAAACCCTGTTAATATGATATGGCAGTGATACTTTCGATAAATTTTGCATGGTGTTAATTCAGAATGAGATTTCTCCACTAAACATTTGAGATATATGAAATAAAAATTTGTTTTAAATATGATTTATTGTTTTTAACTGTATTAATGAATTTTGTCATTATACTTTCTGATTTAGAATTTAAAAAATTTTTCTGCTTTTTTAAAGTTGGGAGTGTTCTGTCACAACAGACACTTTTAATAAACACAAAAAAGTACCGTATTTTACAGTGCACAAGTAATTACCCTCCTGGAAGTCATGGGCTTATGCTCTAAATTGACTTATCTATGGATAGAATAATTGAAATTGTTTTAATGAAAAATAAGGAATTTGTCATTTTATGAAATAAACTTGTAAAATTATTCAAGAGAAACAGACAACAGAAATTATTGCCCAGAACATTTGCTGATTGTGGGGACAATTCACTGTTAATACACTAAATGAAGCATCTGAAATTAGTTGTATATATAAATAACCCAACAAATTTTCTATCAATCTCAAAATGCTTCCTGTAAAGTGTAAAGGCACAGATGTCGTACATAGTTTTTAAGCTGGAAGTTAAGTTTGCTAAAGAAATGGTGGCAATATGGTTATGCATAGGAAATATGATGCCAGTGAGAAATGTTAGGGTAAGCGAAAGATATGTTACAGACTACAAAGAAAATAAAGGTGGCAAATTGAAGCTGCTAAGCTTCAGGATAAGTTGGAGAAATGTGTACTAATCCAATGCACTGCATGTCATGGACTTGGTACTGTACAGCTGAGGCTAAAGGCCAAACAAATCGCAACCGATGATTGCTATCTGTACATTTCCCCTATCTTTTTTTTTGCTGGTGTACAGTATTCACCATAGTGGTTTTCCTGAAGGTGTGTACCATATTTATCCGATCAGAGAACGGATAAGTTGTGTTGGCTTAGTTGTGAACCCCAAATGTCTCTCAACTTATAAGTGAGCTAAATATTGTATCATGTTATCAGAAATATAATTGTGAATTCTAAATTTGAGTGTCCCGTAATATCTTAAAATCAGATAGGTGTTGAAGATAGATAAAATTAACATGGTTTGCTTTTTAAAGTAGGCAGTTCAACACAGGGTAAATGACACAGGATCACCTGATGATCACTGTGATGCAGTGACTAAAAGTAGATACTGGGCTTTCAATACCAGAACTGATGATAATGCTTGCAATATGCTTCACATATCTCTACATGATTGTAAGCTTGTTGAAAAACTATTTAAACACCTCATTTTTTCAGAAGATTGTCCCACAAAGTAGTTCAACGATATGCACAAATGGCTCATTAATATTTTTGTCTGAAAGTACCAAAAACAGCAATACAACAATGTTATAAAAGTTTTGACACATTATCCTAACTGGTTGAGTATTTGGCTAACTACCATAGTTGATCTAGCCCTACTCATAGTCAACTTATCTATGAATAAAGAAAAGAAAAATAGGAAAATTAACCAATTGTACTCCACATTGACTTATTCTCTGAAAAAATATGCTAAATAAATTTTCAAAAATAAAAAAATATCAAATCATGCATAATCATTTTTCTTAGTCTTTCTAAAATTTTTAAAATCTTGTATAATGTATGTATATACACTGTATATAATTGTCCTCAAACTATTAAAAAGTATATTTACGCATGACAATTGATTTTTAAACCTAAATTGTTGCGTGGTAAAATGTATTTGACAGACTGTTTTTTTTTTTTTTTTTACTGATTGCATAGTAAGAAATATTTTACTAAAACAGTCATTCACACAGGAATTCTGTGAATAGTTGCAGAAATATTAAAACTGTTTTGATATTTATCATTTGGAAATGAGCAAGTCTAGAATATAAAAGACGTATAACCTGCCCCTCACCAGCCAGGATGTCACTGTCTCGTTGGTAGCCAAACCCCATCATTGTGGAAAAATATAATTTGTTTCTATCTTTTGTTTGAGAATTTCCGTGGACGGAGAGAAGCCGTTTGCCGCCTTCTATTTTATTCTTGGTGCATCACGTGGGAAATTATTGGAAAATCTCTTCTCCAACTCCATAGGTAGAAACTGTAGTGAGGCATTAATAATGTCTAGTAAAATGAAAGTAGTACCTCGAATTACTATGCATTTAGTCCCATGGCAGCACTAGTGACGGCCAGATGAGCAGCTTTCCTACTGATGGTAAAGTTAAAAGCTTCATCAGTTTGTTGAAGCAGAAGCACAGGAGGCAGTGCACAGCAGTAAGTCAGAACTGATCACGTGTGCTGCCTGCTTCCCATGTTGTACTATATCTGCTACTTTAGTATACATTTGTACTGTGTAGCACTGAGAACTCAAATGCCTTTAACCTTTTCATTTTTTTCTTCAATTTTCGTTCCGAAAGATGCTTTGAAATCTGTGTGATGCAATACGTTCGAATATCACTGTTTCGGATGCTTGCACAATGACAACCTAGGGAATGTCAGCAACCCCATAGTACCTGGCTCGTGAGGGGCGGGTTGAAATATCTAATTTATTATTTATTTTTGCAACCTTTTCTTACCTTAACCATGTATAGCTACTATTAATGAATGACCTATAATGTAGGGAAATAGAACTTTCTATCCATTAGTGGAAAGTTTAAGATTGCCAAAATTTTGTCTCACCTTTAAAAAATAACAGAGGGGGTTTTATGTCTGGACAGATGTCGATTAAACCTGGTGATTAAACTAATCCCAAAGGCATTCAGGTCTCAGAAGGCCTAAACAATGCTGCTTGGGTGTAGGTAATTTTCTTGCTAGAATACTTCCCCATGCTTAAGATTCTGATACAGCTGGATATGTATGGGATCTCCAGATATTGTCATTATGTCCATAAATTATCCTTTACATCAACAACAAAACTTAAAAAGGCAGGTTCATTGAGAAACTATCAGATGTAACAATTTTTTATTTCAGTATGAAGGGTTGAAATTATCACTAAGGGCATTATATCAATAACATTTTTCTGCCAGGTTTGCAAAATTAGAGCCTGAACAAGTTGACTGCGACATTAAAGCATTGTGAATGCAGACTGTTAGTGGTTGAAATACTTTTTCTAATTGTCAACATCACTGCTATTAAAAACTTTTCGGCCTGGAATTGAATTTTATAAAAAAATCTAAGAATAAAGAACTCTCAAAATTTTTATCCATTTGTCAATTTGTTTTATTGAATAACTTTTGCAAACTTTGTCCAGAAAATATGAGAAATAGTTAAAAATGAAATTGGGTGTTTGGTTTGAAGAGTCACTTCATGGCATTACGATAAAACTTCATTTTCAGCCTTTAATATCTTAAAACTCCAAACAGTTAAATTTTGTATGATAGAGAGATTGTCCAGGTGTATAAATGTTGTCCACATGGTTTCCCAAGGTTTAGCACGGTATTTTTGGTCACTTTGTTTGATCTGGAGGCTATTTAATGCTTTAATACCTCCAAAATGTGGTCAAAACTAATCTTCAACAGATAAATTAATCTTTAATCAGCGATATCATCTTTGAACTATGAAGAATTTTTATTACACTGTAATATTTCAGTTTTGAAAAAAGGAGGAAAAAAAATTGATTTGTCAAAATTTAAATTGTCTCACTAACAAGAGCAAAGTTTTTTTCTGATTTGAGGTTATTTTCTAAATGTTTGTATAACAATTAGTCAATATAGCTTTACCACCAGTATGTTGTCTCATGTTGATGTTTAAGTTTTTCAATGAAAGATCATTATGGCAAATTTCACCGATTCATTACTTAAATATTTCTCTGGAACTACATCACTTAAAATGGAATAATAGCGAGCTTTTGACAGGCTTGATGCCAATGCTTGCTTTTTCAGCTTCAGCAATGGTGTCTTTAAATATTTTGGCAGCCCAATCATTTAAATAAGTTTTACTGAAATCTGGTGCATTAGTTTTAAGCACCTGTTAAATTCTGCATGTAGATTGTCTTTATCGCACTTCCTAAGTCCATGACCTATTAGCAATTTGATGATGATGCTTTGGTGATTAAGTTCTGCAAGCATTTATTTTTTACTGACAAGTTAAAGTGAGTTTATGCTGTTCCACATTAACATGTTTCTTAACTCTGTAGTTTTATATATGCTGGAACTTCCCAGTCTCTACATGACAAGGAGAAACCTTTTGACATTTCTATTCTTTTTCCCCATGGTTGATATCCACAGAGCCTAAAACAAATTTTTTCTTTGAAAAAAAAAGGTATAAATTTCCCAAAATAAACACTTCCTTTTTTCCATGGGCCTCTATGGAAGTAATACAACTGACATTTTGAACTTTAACAAAAAGTGACATAAAAAACTTATCTTACTTTGGCTTGATAACTTTACACTTCTTAGCACTATGCTCAAAGACAGTTAAATTCTTTCTGTCAGTTGTGCATTGCCTTTACTGTAGTGGTTTTTGATGACATAACTGCTAGAGTTTGTAAATTCTTAGTGCAAAAAAAGTCTTTAGTTTTTATGTGAGTGTATATAAAGTATTAAACTTTAGTAGTAGAAAAAGATATGAGCTTGGAAAATGGTATCCTGCAGTGGCAGTTGTATTCCTTTGTTAAAAGTTTGAGTAACCTAAAAACCTGAGAAGAACATTTGAGATAGTTTACTAAGGGCAAAATAAAATATGAAAAAATAGATTTGCAATTTTGTTAGTTTTGTGATTCAGTTAAAACGAATCACGAATTTCAAACTCCAAGAATACTTTTTTCACTACCTGCTTAATTCTACTAGTATGAGCCTTTAGTCACTATAATTTTTGGGCTACTGCTTTTCTTGACAAATTCTAATTTTCCTTTGCTTATAGTTGGTTACTTAATAATACATAGTAATTGCTAGGCAACCATATTATTTCTGTATGCTTCGCTCTCTTTCTGGCAGTGATTATTGGAATTTTATTCAATTACTTTTGAATGAATAACTTTGCTATTATATCACAACACACCATTTTATTCCAGCCAATGGCAAACAATTAACTGCTTTGTTTCCGCACCTTTTCTTTTGAAAATTTTGATTAATTGAGCCTCAAATCTTGGTTATATGCATTTAATAAAAATTAGTTGTTTTTTTTAAATGCTAACTTCATTTCTGTTTTGTTTTCAAAACATCCAGCCTTCTGTGGGTGATCTAGGATTGTATTGTCTACAGGCATTTTACTACTATCATTTGCCTGTAAAGTTACACATTCTACTCCTGAATACTTAGTGCTTTTAATCATTATCTGGAGTACTCAGCTGTCTTCTCTCTTTTTGCCAATCGATGCAGTTTTAGAATGAAGTGCACCCATGTTAAAGATATTCAAAATAAGTGTTCTTTGTTTCATTTCAGTGGTGACCACCTTGTGCAAGTACGGGCACAGGTCATGACCAGAGACGACTCTAGTGGGGGGTGGGTACCTGATAGTGGAGGTGGGCTGAGTTATGTATGCTTAAAAAAGATTCCTATGGGTAATGGAGAAGATCAAAGGAAGGAGTACATCATTTATGGAGAAAAAATAGCAGACGAATCCGTGAGTATAGAATTTGTATAATTCGAGCAAGATTTAAAAAAAAAAAAAAAAAATTGCTCTGTTGTTCTAGCTGCCACCCATGCTCCAATATATGCCCATGTCTGCATTCACAAATATTCCAAATAAATACCACCTCTGTTTATGGATATTTTGGCACATCACCTGTTAAAGAATTTACTGTCGACACAACCCTTGGTTGTTGAGTTTACAGATACTAAATGAAAATTAGACACCTCATTTCAAAGTCTTTTCTACCACTGATGTATCTGCACTAGCAGTAAACAGATTGTTTGTCCATGATTGCTTTTGCTGCACCTTCCCACCTATGTACTTACATTGTGTGTGTTCCCATAGCATTTGCAATGGAATATTACCTTGTCTGGTAATAATTTGGGAAGTGCTCCTGGTTTTGGACTTGCAATTATCACATCACTCACTGATTGTGATACTGTGTGTGTGCACGCGCGTCACGTCACGTCACTTAATTATAGTGAGTTTGTCAGATCAGTTGCAATTCTTTTTTATGCATTCATTCATTAAAAATTTTCATAGCAAGTATTATTTTTCTGTAGTACCAAAAGAGAGTTATACAATCAAGTTTAAGCTAGATGCTGCATATACAAATTCTACAACGATTAGTGAGGCAGCAAGAAAATTTGGTTTAGACAAAGAATTTGAGAGGGTACTATATACTGATTAGAGAAAGCTTGATTATTGATCTTCCTAAGACGAGTGGTGGTTAGAAATTGCAAAATACTGAAGTAGATCAATGTTTTGACTGGTTTTCTGAATGTTATAGTTAAGGCAAAAGAATCACAGGAATGCAGATGAAACTCAAGGCAGTGTAAATTTTTATTTTTGCTGGCCAAGCAGATTTCTGCGAGTAACAGATGGCTTTACAAATGGATAAAGCACTGTTGTGCCTAGAGAACAGAAAACAACTAATGTAAAAATTGCCCCAGTAACGAGTAAAAGTTTAGATATTTTATCAATATATTATTAGAATACTTCATTGCTGATACAGTTGTCCCCCGATATTCATGGGGGTTACGTTCCTAGAGCACCCGCGAATATTGGACGTGGTCCATAAAAATGCCTATAAACGTCAAAATATAATATAACATATAATAAAAAATATAAGTAAATATATAATAATAATTTAATAAAAAATACAGTAAAATGTACGGGTACTCACCAATAATGAATGGTATTGATTGAAGATGATGATGATGAATAAGCTGTGCAGTACGATGAAGATAATGACTGCACAGCAAAGCAGAGGATTTAAAGCTCCTTAAGTGGTGCCTCTTCTTCAGGCGCTTCAGGAGGAGTCGTATCTTCATGCAAGGCTTTCTTGGTGGGCTTGAGGAACATTGTAATTGGAAGTTGCTGTCGCTGTTTCTTCATGGGGGTGAGGAGGGTTTTATGTCTGCATGGCAGCATCGATGCCATTTTTAAATTGGAGAGACTGAACCATATAGGGATCCCATGCTTCAGCCTTCCCTTGTCAGGCCCTCCTCCTCTTGCTCTGGATCTGTCGCTTCCTCCTCTTTGCTGGCAGACTTTGTTAACTCCAACAAATCCTCGTCCGTCAGGGGTTCAGAGTGGGCATCGATGAGGTTATTGACCTCACCTTGCATGATGTCATCAAAACCTCTGCCACCAAGTACTTTTGCCAGTCTTACCGCCTTGTAGATGGGACCCGGTTTCATCATGAAGCCAGCAGCATTGCCACATAATGTCACTTTGTCCTTCTGTGCCTTAAATCCTGGGGCTCTGGCTGAGACAGCACCTCGTGGGAAGCAGCCAATCAGCAGCGAGGAGAAATGAATAATGCTCTCAGATTGGCTACTTTCAAACCTCCAGCCAATAGCGTTTATTTTATATTGACATTTTGCTGAATTTACGTTAGTATTTATATTACAAAATTAGTAAATTATATTGTTATTAATAATTTAGTGTTAAAAAGTGTGAAAAAATGTATATTGCTACGAAAAAAGCCATAAAAAAATCGAATATGCGGGGGTTTCCACGAACAATTATTAATTAGGTTCTAAGGAAAATTCCGCAAATAGCCAGGGCCGCGAATGCTGAACCGCGACTATGCGGGGGTAGACTGTATTGGAAATATGAATGAGACAGCTATTTGTTTTGACATATTGGGCAATGCAACTTTTGCATCATTCCAGGGAGAAAACCACCATAATTAAAACAGGAATATATTTGGCATGATGGCCAGTGGGCAAAAGCTCTTCTCTCTTAATTCACATTTTCCTTTCAAAACAATATCTGCTTCAATTCCTGCAAGAATTTTAGTGGCACTGCCCCCAAATAGTTGGATGAATGAAAACACTAATATCTGCTGTTTGCAAAATGTGTTGGGGTTGCCATGTTCCACAAGGATTTCTTGTATGGGACTTGTTTAATGCACGAGTAAAAAAGACAGTGAGGTAGTACATTTAGGATGGCTGCAACTACAACAGTGCAATAATTCCAGGTGGTTACACTAGCTTAGTATGACTGGCTAATATACAGGGTGTCCGTAAAGTTACTATACAGTCTTACAAGTTACTGGTCGTTGTTTCAATGCCGGTACGATGACATTTCTCAGTTTGTCCAGGTACCTTTCTCCTGTAACAGTTCCGTCGAAGAACTGTGGACCCACAATTCCATCAAACGATATTCCTGCCCAGACAGTTATTCCAGGCTGGTTCAATTGGGACGTGATTGTAAACTGGTAAGACTGTATAGTAACTTTACGGACACCCTGTATTTTGGAATTGGCCATTCAGGAGAAATGGGATCTCAAATGGAGGTTCACATAATGCATATGGTGAGCACACAAAGCTAGAGCTTTGATGTCTCTTTCAATGGATTAAGAATGTGTGATCAGAAAATTTTCAATGAGATGGGCTTATTACATTCTTTAGATGGCATAGAAAATGCTATGTTGTGGAACATGGATTCTGATTCAGGGGACAATGAATTGAAGTTTCCAGGATGCACATCACAGGTTGCATTGTCCAGGTGCATTGCAGAAAGCAACCAGACATTGAGGAGGATGAAGAATAATTCATTGAAGTTAGATTCATTGATAAGACCGTAAAACAAGTGCAGTTGACTTTTGTCCATTTGTTTTATTTTTTCTTTACTTTATTTCTTTTCCTAAGGAGAAACAACATTTCTATCACAGTTTGCTTTTCAGATTGCATGTCTTGTATGATGATTTTTTTTCTTTCATTTTTCTTCCTTTTAATCACTGACAAGTAAAAATTGCCTTGATGTTTCTTAAAATTTCTTTCATTGTATGTAAGTCTGTATAGTATCTTTTGTACCTGCAGTGTTACCTTGCTTGTACTGTTATCTGGACATGTTCTCTCATAATTTATTTCCTAAATAATGATTCATCAACTGTTGGTGATCATAGGAAAGCTTTGGTTTTATTTTCAGTTTTCAGAAAATTTGCAATTGAAGAATTTTTTTAAAAAATGCATGGATGGCATTTAGAACCAATATGATATTTTCAAAAGTTGATATTTTCAAAAGTTAATTCTTGCATACATAATTAGTGCCTGCCAATCCTTTGCAATTTATAAATTCCAAATTCCAATTATAGCTAGAAAGACTTATTTCAGGATAACTTTTTAAAAAAAAACAAAAGCAAAAGGCTGACTAAATTGGAGATGCTAAGAACTGTTTGTGTAAGAAAATTTTTTGCATTTATTTTATTGAAAATCTGAATGAAAAATTGTCACAGCAGTTCCCCTGCCTACATTTTCTATTTTTTCACAATATTTCTGCCAACAATATTTAAATACTTTAATGGACAGCTATGGTCACTCATCCCACAATATGTAATGCATTAATTAAAAAAATATTGTTTGCAATGAAAATATAAACAGAATAGCTAAAGATAATTTGGCTTCATGACAAAACATTGGGTTGTGTAGAGATTTTAGGAGAATACTCTCCCTTTGCTTTATGTAGTGATGACACCTTGTTTTCTTGCTCCCAAACAGTTTATCAGTGTATAACTAGAATGTTGTTCCAAACATCTTGTAGCACTTTCCACAATTCGTTCTCAGTAGCCATATAGTCCTGTCTATATGGAACTTTCTGTAGGTCAGGGCATCTTGTGAGTGTTCTGTCTGCCCCTCTATTCTAGATAGTTTATCACCATAGTGTCTGTATACTTGGGGTCATTGTTATGTTGGAAGATGAATTCATGCCTAATGAGATGTCTGACAGGATGGATAAAAACCTGCCTGTACCTATTGGCAGTCTGTAGTATACCTTTTAATTTTATATAAATCTTGCCATCTCTGGTTGTTATGCAGCTCCGCACTTCTATTGATCTTCTTTCATGCTTCAGTTTAGCTGTTGTACACTGACTCCTATACTACTTTCAGGTCTTCCTTCAAAAACTATCGTTGATTATTTTCAAACTGTTCAAACTTGGACTCACTTGTAACAAGCACCCTCTTCTAGTTTTGGTCACCACAGTTTCATTTTTGCTGCCCTTTTCAGCTTTGCCATTTGGTTGCCTCTCCTTATTTTTTAGGTAGCTACACATCTACTGAGATACACCATACTGATATATGTATCTTACTGTTCTTCATGAAACATTAACTTCTGTACTTGCAGCTAGGACATTTGCAAGATCTTTACTGGCTTGTTGTCTATGTAAAGAATGTATCCTGAGACACTTAACATCACTTTTGGAGAGTTTGGGCTTTCTTTCTCAACAGCATCTATTGTCAGCAGTACCATTTTTGCATATCTTATGTTTTGCATATGGTTAGTTCTTTCTGAAACTTGTTTGGCTACAAGTTGCTGCATGGAATAAACTTCACTCGCTAAGACTTTTATGTGTTGTCATGTTTTTGGTTTTTTCCAGAAGCTATAGTATTCACCACACTACCATGATATCACTGCCTATACCTTTATGCAGGTGTAGCATTTTTTGATAGCTTGCATGACAATCAATCATTGTTACTAAAACACGACTGTTCTACGGAGCAGTTCATTTTTACACTTAAAATGCAATTCAGTCACATGCTATTTAAATTTTATGCCCAGTTTTTTTCTGTGTTTCTGAGAACCCTGGCAAAAGAAAAAATCTTAGCTGTTGATATATTATATTCCATTGATGAATCAAGAATTGTGAGGAATGCTTAAATTTTTTGAAAATGAAATGATAGGTGCAAAAAAGTTTTAAAAAAATTAACTTTTGTAGATTCTTTTTGTACAAATAATTAAAAAAAAATAAAAGAACGTAAATTTATTAAGGAGGTCATTGTTATTTGAACATTTACTGTGCCATATGGCAGTCAGTAGTCCAATGGTTAGTTAGTGTACTGGACTGCAAAGGCTGAGTGCCTGAGTTTTATTCCTAGTCAGAGTTGTCTTAGTTTGGCATATTTGTTGCATGGTTTATTCTCGCCTCACTCTTCTCTTCACCATCTAATTTCTTGGATTGTTTCCAGACACCCTAGTTTCCTTCCATGTCTAAAACTGAGGATTGCTAGTAGGTCTTCTGCTGAAGTCAGTGGCAAGGGATATGTAAAGCCCTCTATTAATCAACTGCAACACTATGCTCTATAACCAGGATTATCTTTCTTGTAGAAACTCATGACTCAGTAACAGCTGTACTAATTCATCTAAATTGTAACTGTGTATGACAGTTTTAGTTGGAAAATGTCTATTTATTATTTTAATAGAAAGCAACTTTCAAATGAGAATATTTTGAAAATTAATTTAGTGCCTTAAGCCAAATTTTGGCATGAAATATTAAAAAAAAAAAAATTAAGAAAATATTTGTTTCATGTTAGATGTAACATCAATTATAAACCTTGATCTATCTTTAAAAGCAACCTTTTTCTTTTCAGAAGTTAGATTTTGATCAGCAATATGTTGTCAATGGTATGCTTACTGTAGTTATAGCAAATTTTACTGATGAAAATCAGATCTAATTCTAAGCAAGCAAATACCTAAGAAAACATTTAATTATAATAATTACTTTGGTTATATATCAACACGCTTTCCTTGGGATGCTTGCATTACCTTTTAACAGATGTATCACCCCAGTCAAACGTCCCATTCTACACTGTCTCCAATGTAGCTTGCCACCAAATGTTTATTTTATTTATGTTTTTGTCTTTATATATATATATACATACATACATACATATACAGTTGTCCCCCGGTATTCGCGGGGGTTACGTTCATAGAGCACACGCGAAGAGTGAAAAACTGCGAATATTGGACTTGGTCCATAAAAATGCCTATAAACGTCAAAATATAACGTAAAATATAAGTAAATATATAATAATAATTTTTGCCTTCCCAGAGCATATACAGCAGTTGTACCTTCTCCTGGAGCGTCATAACCTTTTTCTGGCGCTTAGGTTCATTGCCAGAAGCCTTAGAAGGTGCAGGGCATTTGGGCGGCATCTTAGGACTTTAAGAAACACAACACTCAGAGAAACACTTGAGATAGCTACACGCGGTAAACTGGGATGATGCGGGGGCTGCTGGGCTGCATCTGCATGAGACAGCGCCTCGTGGGAAGCAACCAATCAGCAGCAAGGAGAAATGAATAACGTTCTCAGATTGGCTACTTTCAAACCTCCAGCCAATAGCATTTATTTTATATTGATATTTTGCTGAATTTACGTTAGCGCTTATATTACAAGATTAGTGAATTATATTGTTATTAATAATTTAGCGTTAAAAAGCCATAAAATAATATATACGAAAAAAGCCATTAAAAATCGCGGAAGATATTTGCGATTCTGCGAATATGCAGGGGTTTCAACAAACAATTTTTAGTTAGGTTCTAAGGAAAATTCCGTGAATAACTGGGGCCGCGATTACGCGGGGGTCGACTGTATATATAACAAATGTAGTTAGAGAATTAATTTGTCAAATAAGTATTAGAAGTGCACAAGATATCCTTCTGGAATGTTTGTTAATACTGTAATTGTATATTCAACAAGAATTTATCTTCATGGCAAACTTCTGCTTGTCTGTCTTCTCTTGTGAAGATTTTGTCAAAACTGTTTTATTCTCTGCAAATAAATTGATGTGCAGTTTACCATCTTTAGTTTATCTTTTCCTCTTTCCTTGTAGAGATTCTCTCTTGCCTGCCTGAGCTTGAAGATAGAGGATTTTGACTTTTTAAACAGCTCCCTAAATATAAGTACATGTACCAGTAATTCAGCCATCTAATAATCTTTAATCTGTTTTTCTTATTATTATTTAGATTCTAGTCTGTCTCTGCTTTGCTTAACTGCAAATTTCTAAGGCTATTAATAATACTTCTAATTATTTTAGGGGACACTTAAAAATTCTTCAATGCTTTTATAGTAAAATTGCTATTCACAGCCACTTTGCCTTCTTGGTATTAAACATTGAAAGAAAAAAAATTTGGTACTTGTAGTACATGCAGGATCATTACTTACTGATCACTTGTTATTCCCTTCCCTATGACTTGGTTACAATCTCTCTCAATTCCATCCAGTCTAATATAAACTACATTGAAAACACTAACTAGCTTCAGGCTAAACCAGTTATTGTCTTTTATTTTATGGACAGGCTGTCCTAGTCAATTAGAGGATTAATAATGAACTTTATTATCTTATTGATCTCAATGAACTTAGTGCAACAATAGTTCTTCTTCCCATGATCATTTCCTGAACTTTCTACTTCAGTTCATTGGGTACATGTATTTCCTGTTTCCCATTGATAATTATGCCTCTCTTGACATTTAGCTTATGTCAAAGTTGTCTATAAAGGATTAAGTTTTACATTAATTCCAGCTGTATATCCCATCCATTTGGGGTGTGGAGTCAGTTACAGGCCATTCTTTTTTGCTAAAGTTAAAAAAAATTTTTTTTTTTTGCTCTTTTATTTATGCTTCTGTAATAGTTATATCTTGAGAGAGTTATTCAGATTACCTATTGGTTGGTTATCAGTATTTTCTTGAGCTTTCATTTGACTGGTAATTTTTTAAAACTTTCCAACTGATTCCAGTGTAGACTTTTGGATGGATTCTCTCTAACAGTTGTACTGGTGATGCACCGTAGTCTAAATGTGCTTTGAATTGAAAAGGGAAAGAAAATATTTCCACTCGGACTTTTTTTTTTTTTTTTTTTTTGATTTCTTCTGGTTTACCAATGATACTTTAACCAACATCAGGTATTTCCAATGTGTAATTAGTCTGGTGTGATTTCTACCAATAACACTACTTGGTAAATCAAATGTTAGGTTTTTGCTCACTAACATTTTCCAGTCTATATGATCTTTGTAGGCTGACAGATGTTTTATTTGATTGCTTGTATTTTCCAATAGTGCACATTGATTTGGTGGTCACATTGTACCTTTGAGTGGTAGTATTCCATTAATCTATTAAACCCTGTTTTTATTTTTTTTCTTTTAAAATTTCTGATAAAGAACTTCCTCATGAAGAATTAAACAGAATAAACTTCTCTGTTGTTCTGTATGTAAACCAACCAAGTGTGTCTTGAAATTTTAAAAATGCTACAATTGATTTAACACAAAAATAAAACTCCACAAATGAAACTTGTGTGGTTTTGAAAGTATGAATGAAACTTTTTTTCTCTCAAAGATGGTAAAAACACTTTGTTGTTGGTAGTATGATTAATTAATGTTTTTCTAAAAGCTGGAATATTCAGATAGCTCTAAATTAAAAGCTTTCATGATGTGGAAAAATTCAGAAATATTTTGAAGTTCTCCATTAACAACATTTTCAGACTGTAAACAGGGTTGTTTGGCTCAGCTTGTATGAAGTTGGTCATTGATTTCCATCTTTCAAGAAGTGACTGGGACTCGTAGTTAATTGGTGTAGATAGTATGTTGTACACACCCATTGAGAAACTTCAGTTTTCCTGCTCCCCTTATTTATTCGTCTTGCCACCTGAGAGACATTTTCTCAATTCTGTCCCAGTTCAACCATGCTCTTTGTTGCACCTTCCTGCTGTCTGATTTAATCCACCACTAAATTGCATTTATCAGCAACATCAGCTTTTGTCCATTATTATTCTTGCCTATTGAACCTAAGTTGTAACCTACCAATGTGCATTTCCAATTATTTCTTTGTATGTATCCATGCCTTCTACCTTCTTAATCTGCTCCCATACTTTCCACTTTTTGTTTGAGAGTCAGGCATGTTCTCCCAGATGTTTTGATCTTGTGAGTTTATCTCTGTCATCTTGAAAGATTAATTTTGATGAATTGCAATATATATATAATGGATGCATCTTAGAATTGAATAAATAGTTTCAGATTCCTGAATTACCCTGAGCTTATTTTTCAAATGTTTGATTTTTTTTCATGTTAATTATATCATTTGTTTATTTAAAAAAAAATTTTAATGTATTAACTTAAATAAGGTGACATTTATTTCCATCTATTCATAGTGTTCCCAGATGAAATAATTTATCAGTGTTTCATCTATTGTACTGACTTAGGTTTTAAATAAAGCTAAAACAAATAACTACAGATTTTTCTGATTGTGCTTTTTTGATTTGTTTAATTAGTCCGTGTTATTTTAAAACTTTAAAAAAAAGTTTCTCTAATCTCATTGTGACTATTTAATGGCCTTTCCTTTCTTTATTTTTTCAAAAAGTCGTATTAAGATCTTTTTTTAATATTTTTTGTTTCCCACAATGGCGTTGTGAAGCCTCATGTACTTTTTAGTTCTAAAAATGAATAATAATAATAATAATAAAAAGTTGGCATTCACTAGCAGGCATAAGCCATTACCACTTTCTAAATTATGTACACATGCACACATTTTGTGGTGATAAAGGTTGTTAATGATAAAACTAATATTTTTTTAAGTTTATTTGTGAAAAAGTAGCAGCATTATCTATTTATTTAACTGCTTATTATGTAGTGCCAAACCTCATTTGAAGGGAAAATGAACATCTGATTCCTTGTAAATATAAACAGCTTAAAGGTGTAATTAAGGTCAGAGATTAAATCAAATCAACAGTCATATTTCTCCTTTGTGCTGTGTCTACACTTGAATAAAAAAGTGAAATTATCTTGCAAAATTATATTTGTTTTTTTGTGTTGTTCATGTAAGCAGAAATTTAAGTGAGTGCATTCTTTGTAATAACCTTTAAAATCTGAAATCTGAGTAGTTCAGATTTCTCAATCCAGACTCATGGTTGAGATGGCTGATTATGCTTGGTCTGTCAAGTAACCACAAATATTCACAGTATATATCTCAAAAATAGAATTGAAGTGGGATCCCATAGATCATTATTTCTGTTATGAACCAGTGCAAAAAAAAAAATAATAACATAAAACCTTCAAGTAGTGTTGAATTAATGCTGCTGATGATTATTTATCATGATGGATACATTTTAGTTCCAAGTAAGTGCTATGCAGATTAAGTACACTGGTGATGAAATGAACAACAGATCTGTAAAAACTCCAAAATATTTATAATTCAAGATATCAGTATTTGAACCTTAAATTTGTTTTTATGGCTATGTTATTTGACTAATACAAGTATTTTTTAAAAAAATGAATTTAAATTTAATTTAATTTAAATAGTATTGCTTGTATTATCATATGTAGTTGTAGAGTACTGCCCCCTTTCATTAGATCAATCTTTTATATAAACTATCAGTGGTGACTGGTTAAATAGCTCATCTGCATTGTTTCAAAGTTTTTTGGCAGGGCCATTGCTAATCAATCATGTTTTTTTTAAAAATGCTTCCATGTTGATTAGTGTGCTAGCTCTGCCTAGGACCAGACACTTTATCTATTGATGGCATATGTTATTTGTTTTGGTTAGCTTCAGCTTATAAGAATTTTATAGCTTGCTGCTTCTTTTTTAAAAGAATTTCTTTTATCTTGCCATCCATTACTTTCACTCTTTAGCTCAGCATTCTGAACTATTTTTTTATTTTGTTTCTGCCTGGAGTCTTCACTCTATCACTATTTATATTGCCCCCTCCTACAGACTATTTACATTATGTAGTTCTTATGTAAAAATACTTTATATTAAAAATAAATATATTTCTACTGCAGAATTCTTAAGTTCATTGGTTTTCACTTGGTCTCAGTCTTGCAACATTCACTAAGGTATGGTATGGATTGCAAAAAAATTCACCTAGCACATGACTGAACTCAGGTCGTCCAGATGGCTTTTCATCTCCAAAGTTACTTAGGGTTTCATTTTGACTCCTAGCTTAGAGTAATTTCAGCTTTAATGCTATATAAGATTGAAAAGTTAGCAAAAAAACAACCTTTTAAAGTTTTTGTGCAGTATGATTTCCAAATGGAAATATTCACCTTGCTTAAAACAACAATAAATCACCATAGAAATTTACCCTTTTTTTTTGATAATACTGTACAATATCAGATTATTCACGGAACTAATATTATTCAAAAAATGTTTAATGTCGTGTTCATGTGATTCTAGAAAATTTAGGACTTGATGCATTGTCTTATAGTGAAAATTTGCTAAAATGCATAGCATGTCACTTATGCTTATAATTTTGCTTCTAATTTTTGTTTTAATGATGGAGAGGACATTTATTACCTGTAGCAATACAGAGTCAACGATTTCATGCCATCATTCGTTTTACTGGTTAGGGTGATGAGAAAAACATGAAACCATATTTGACACAACACAACTTGAGAATTATTTAGAAATTGAGGATGACCCACAAAAATGGTATTTGTTGTAGCTCTGCAAATTATATCACCTTTGGAAATACAGTAGAGTCTTGATTATCCAACATAAATGGAACCGACAGGTGGTCGGATAAACGAAAATATCAGATAATACAGAAACGGCGGATGTGGGATGAAAGAAACACAAATTGAATGGAAGTCCAGTATAAGTTTGAAATCTTGTTTATTAATACTGTCCAGTAACTGTTATACAACTATTTGTACTGTAATAGATATTTTTACAGAAATAGATTCATAACTATTTTTTTTTTAAAAAAAGATGCATGTAATTTAAAATATGTTCAAGTAACTAAATGAAATTACAGAAAATGCATGAGTTTACAATATAGTCAATGAAAAAGTTATTATTTAAAAAATTTTAGAGATTAAAGTTTGCCTTCCTGTTTTATTCTCTTCCTTGTGGCAAAGTTGTGCCAGTGTCTCAATAACATAACGTCAGCAGCAGTCACTTCCTCTTGTTCTACATAAGCCAGTGCCGCCTCCACGGCCTTGACCCCTTCACTATAACTCATTTTCTCTGTTTTGTCTAGTCCCAGCACAGTCTCAGTGCCATTTTCTTCATCATCTTCATTCCCATTCCCATTCACCATAGCAATTAATTCATTGTCAGTCAGTTTTTCTTGCTAGTCTTTCTGCATCCGTTCTTCTGTCGTCATTTGCTTTCTCACAGCCTGGAATTTCTTTTCACAAAGGAAGCAGATTATCACCATCTTCTTGAGCCATTTCTTGTTTATTTTCATCTCCAGAAAGTAACTTTCTCCATGATCTTGCCAGGGTTTGTGGTTCAATTTCATCCCATGATTGTGCGGTCCGGTAAATAACATCTTTAAGGTTCACTATTTTTAGCATACCATTTCCATCGCATAAATAAGCGTAGTTAAAAGCTTATGGCAATATCTTTCTTTAATGCTTCAAGAACACCCTGAGCCATTGGCTGACACAATGAGGTGACATTAGGAGGAAGATAACTTGCTTTAGTGTCACCACTTTTCAGTTTGTCCTCGTCAGGATGAGATGGTGCCTTATCTATGAGAAGGATTGCTTTCCTTGGCAGGTTTAGCAATTTCAAAAACCTTTCTACTGATGGAACAAATTCATTAAAAAACCAGCTTCAGAAAATGTCTGAATCCATCCTTGCATTCTTCTGGTTCTTATAAGAAACCGGAGGTGCAGCAGGAGCCAGGTTTTTAAATGCCCGTGGTTTTTTTTGACTTTCCAATAAGTGGGAGCTGTAGTTCATGGTTTCCAGTAGTGTTACTACAAGCGAGGATAGTCTCTCTCTCTCTTTACTTCGTTTATACCTGGGAGCTGGAGCTTCAAGACAGGAAGCTAGGGTTTTTACAGGCAACATTCTATAGTTTAATCCAGTTTCATCGCAGTTATATATCTGCTCCCTTGATACTCCTTCATTTTCGATAAGACGATGAAATTCTGTTTTAAATTCAAGAAATTCCTCAGAACTCGCTGATGATTTTCCACCTCAAATATTGAGCTGTCTTATCCCATATCGTTTTTTCCAGCGATCAAGCCAACCTACACCAGCTGTGAAACCGGAGCTTCCTCTTTCAGCATAGGGCCTGGTGTAGGCATGCCTTTGTCTCTTTGCTGTGTGAACCGTAGGAATAAAGCTTCGCTCACCTTTTCATATTCATATTTCTTCATGGTTTTTCTAGTGTTTATTCCATGATTAGAGGCTCGATCAGAGCTCCACTTCTTTAACTCTTTCCATCACTAACAGTAACTCTCCCCACGCAGAGTTTGGATGCAATTCTTTGCATGGACTCGCCTTTGTCTGGTCTTTTTAATGCTTCAAGTTTTTTCTCAATTAAAAGAACCACTTTTTTAACAAAAACAAACAAAAAATAAATCATGATCACAGTTTGTATGACACGAATCACTAGGGCAGACGAACAAACAGTTTACTCTGGTGGCGAAAAGCGACGTACTGAGGGAGACAAATGCGCATGCATCTCAATACTAAAATAGAAATGACGACACTAGTGTAAAATTACAGAAAATATAGGTTCAGCTTATGATTGGTGTTTTGGTTGACACACTTGTCAGTGCAACTATGTATGTTTGATATTTAATTTGTGACCTTTAGTTATTTAGTCTTTAAGGGAAGTCTTACGAATGAAAGTATTGATAATTAAAGTGAATTACTTTATCTGTAATCACTGAAATTTGGAGAAAGGTACAATATTAGCTCAAGGTCGATACTTTTGATAAAGACTTTTTAGCTTATATTCTCAGCATTAACAAATCATAAGTACAAGAAAATGAATCCAAAATATATATATTGCATTACAAAAGAAATGAATGAACTTTCTTTATGCACAGTAAATTATCTCCTATAAAAAAGAAAGTGTATTGATATTATATAAATCAATTTTGGAATCTATTCTTCTATTACCTTGAAAACAAAAAAAAACTACTTTCTGAAACTTAATATTTTTTTTGAGTAATTCATTAAAGATTGCGTATTTGCAAAAGCTCTTTTTCTTTGCAAGTCCACAAAGAACACAGTTTTATATATTTGCTTTTGGTTGACATCTGTTTGACCTTGTGATCACTGGCAAATCTACTCAAGAGAACATTTTTATAGGATCCATAGAGGTGAAAATCAAATAAGCCAAGATCTGGATTTTAGGCAGGTTATAGTAAAGGTTAACCTCAGTCTGTTCAAAGTGTCGATGCTTATCAAGGAGAACTGTCCACTTTGCTAATTTTTTCATCTGGGGTGGATGATACTGCTGGGACTCACTCCCTGGTCAATCTTCACCTATTACAGATGCTTGATTTTTTTTTTTAAGCCTGTCTACCACCTCATACACTTTTCTTTGAGGTAAAGTTCTCTCCATATTGCATCAGAATTCTCTGGATTTCTGTCAGTGGGAACACCTGCTTACAGAGAAGTTTTTCAGGTGCACACTAACAACTGTGTGGCCATGTTTACTTGCTTACTAGCACCATGTACAGAACTTAATGAGATGGCATGTTCAAGTACTCATACATCAATGTTCCTTGGTAGCATAGTATTTAGCATATTGTTTCAGATAGAGAGTACTGATTAAAAAGTTGCATTGTGATGCATGATTAGTCACATGGAAGTACATGGGAAGGCATTGCTGGTTGTGGAAATTGATTGATTGCATTAACGATAGTACTTTAACAAGGATGATTGGCCTTATTTTTGAATCTGATTCTTTCTTATTATGAATTTGTCTGAAATTTCAGTCTATTTTCCATGTTTCTATGCTAGAAACTAAGGAATTTAATTTTAACCCGATAGTGATGCTTTTATCTCATATAGTAATTGTTGCAGATGGAGGTTACAAAAGTGTGTAACAACCTACCTTCCTTATCTGGTTTGGAATTCAGTCTTTTTTGTTTCCCAAAATAGTTCTTTTGTGTTGCTTCGTAGATATTTCTAGTCATTTATGTATCGGTTAATAAATAAAATTTGCAAATATACTTAAAAATATGAAACTAAATTTTGAAGTACAGCTCAGTAATGGTTGCATTAATAATTTAAAATCTCCACTTGCTAAATAAATATCAGAAAATACCTTTTTACCTGGAAATTTTGATTAAAGTTAATATAAAGACCTTTCGTGTTGTACCAATCAAACTATGCTAAATGATCATTTTTGCTTACTGGAGATAAATGTGATTTATTCAACCATTTGTTTTATTACAACAAATGCAATTTTAAAGCAAATTTTTAGAAATATGAATTAAACAAGACTTGAAAATGCAAATATTTATCTTAATTTTTCGTAAATTATTTTTAGAGTGGGGGCCCAGTTGATCAAACAAATGGAAATGCAGTGTATATATAGTATGACTTTGTGAAGTAGAACTAATATTGCATTGCAAAATGAGATATGAAATACTGGTTGCAATATTGGGAATCAATGCTTGTATTTTACATTGTTTGATTTTAAGGATAAATCAGGTTTGTTATGCATTAACATATAGCATGCTAGTTGTGGTGATTTCTGCTATTATGCAAATGAGCAGTATCAGGGTTTTTATACTGGAAACCAAAATTTTTCTTGGGGATACTGTATCATAAAATAAGTAAATGCTGGGGAAATTATGCTATAAAATATTTTTAAAAAATGAATATTGGTAATTTAATTCTGCATATATTTACTTAAAACTTTTTTTAAAATGTATTTAAATAAATTAAATGCCAAACATTGCTTTAAAAATTATTTTTTTCTCTTAGAATGAAAAGTTCTAAACACTTTGCTACTTTACATCAGTTTTCTTAGGGGCCTTGTCAATTTTGTTACACTTAGAAATGTAAAATTACATTTTTGCTGAAAAGCAGAGGTCTTTTTGGAAAATATGATTTTTTTTTTTTAAAAAAAGGGAAAAAGAAACTGCAGTTCTCTTGAATTGCTAGATGTTGTTACTTTGCTCATGGTGGATACTTTAAAGATATGGATTAACATAAAATATTTTGGTCTTCTGTGGACAAAAAAAAAATAACTTCAAGACTATTTGTATTAAAGGTAGACAATGTGAAATAAGACTGGTTAAAAAGAGCAATTAAAAGGCTGATGTGACATTAAATGAGAATCTTTTGGTTACCAGTTGATAATAAGCTCTTGCTGTACAATTTGAAATCCATATGGATTACTTATTTTTCTTAGTATTGATTTCCAGATGCTTGACCCAGTTGTTTATCATGACTATCTACATATGCAAAGAACTAACATTCTTAGAAGGCATGATGTATTGAGATAAAATAATTCTGATAATGAAATTTTTTGCATCAGAATTGTTTTTCCTGATCTAATTTTACGAGTTTTGTGCCCAAAATGCATGCAATTTTGACTGTATGCATAGTCTTTATCATGGTTGGTTGCCCTTTTTTCTTTGTAGCTAGAAAGAAATAAAATTTTAACAACAATAGTAACAACTGGTCAAGATTAGCATTTGCCATACCAGTGCACCTGTTCTCGACATAATGTGGACCACTGTCCGAAATATTATGTTTTTTGTTATTGATTTGCTACCAACTAAACAGGACTAACATTTTAGGTAGTAAAGCATTTAAGATAAATTTTATTATTTTTGATATCCACTTTATTTGAAAATGATACTAGTAATTAATTGCCTGTTGTTAGATTTTGAATGAATTTAGTGATGTTTAAAAAGTTAACATTTACATGCAAGTAAAAAGAAAATATTAAAAATACACAAACTACATAACTGAACGGTTATCAAACTCGTACCAATAGTTTGATGAAATGATTTTATTTATTATTCAGCTTTTTGGATTTCAAAATTATCAAATATTTTAAGATGGACATTAGTTGCTTTATTTAGGGCATCTTTAAAAACTCATTTCCATTAAATAAAATCATTTATTCCATAATCATATAATTAAAATTAAAGCATTAATTTATATATAAATTGTATTAATTGGCTTCTCTACAAAGGACATTTCATTTGCCCTTTTTACATTACTAGAGAATATAGTATAGATGTTATATGTATAATAATAATATAGATATCTGGATAAACTACCAGGTTGCTACCTGATAATTTACTTGCATTAAAAAAAAAATGCTGTAAAATTTTTCACTGATTTTTTTTTTTTTTCCATTTTCAAATAATGAAGTCATTGATTTAATGATTTCAGAAATTAGCTAATTTCCTGCAGAATAGTGAGCATGTGTGTACCTCTCAGCACTTATCGCGTTCTGCTTTCCATATATGGCTTCATCACATGAAACATTAGTCACCTGATTTTTATTTGAATAAATGGGTAGATGAATGTTACCTTTGCAATATTTTAATATTTATGAAAAACAACAATAGTTTTCAACCTTGCCAGATTTTCTTCTGATATGGTTGTTAAATAAGAAAACCACTGAGATTAGAATTAGCAAAGTATTTTGACATGGCTGGTACAAAAATAAGTTTTTGCTATCCTGGGTTTGGGTAGCATTTTCTAACTATGCAGTGATATTTGTAACCTTCCCCAATTTATGATCTACAGGCCTGATTTTAAATGTATGTAAAAAAATATTTCCTGTTATTTATATGGATTTTAATTGTCTTTTTCAGGTAGTTCTCAACTGTGTTATAAGAAAAGATATTCGATATACTAAAGCGAATCCAAAATTTCACCACTGGCAGACTGATGATAAACGATTTGGATTAACATTTGAGAGATCAGATGATGCTAAAGCATTTGACAGAGGAATTAAGCAAGCTTTGGCAGAATTGACTGAAGGTACTTGATATACACTAATTTTTATTATCCATTTACAAGATATTATTGGTTTATTGTTTTATTCTCTAGACATTACCAGTTTCCTTCATAGTTTTCAAAATTTTGTTTTAAATGCCATTTTTCAACAATTTTTTACATAATACTTGAAAAAGAAGTAGCATGTACATAATTACTATATTAATAATGGTACATATGTTGCTAAATAGCTAATCAATTCAGTGCATTACATCGTAAAAACCATCCACTGCAGCTATTGACTTAAATGCAATTATTGTTGAATACTCACAGGACTGGCCAAAAGTAGAGCGGGGGTTGGAAGTCATCGAAGAATGCATGTATAGTCTTGTGCCTTCATAGAAGCTAACTGAATGCCACCAACTACATCAGGAAAAGAATTTGCTAGAATGAAGAAACTGGACTGGAAGAATAAAAATACATTTGCTAACACACACGTTATATCATTTTACGCACTAGAACCAAACATGGAGTAGAATAGGCACATGAATTGTACTGTGCTTTCTCAAATATATACCTTTACTATGATGATAAGGCCTTGAATTAGAATCCCCAGAAGACCTACAGTCTTTGTAGTCAGTGTGCAAGCAACAAATGTTAACTGAGTGAAATATAAAATGTTATTTAGCAGAAAATTGAATTAATAATATTAAGTAATTCAGGTATATTGTTATGTTCTTCTTTTATTTCTCTGCACTTTGTACTGGTAACCAGGAACTAGCTGGCTGGTATCAGATCTAAAAATGTTTGACTTGGACAGATAGCCTTGTATCAGGATCCTGACTTACAATATACTATTTCTTGATGTTGATGCTATCTTACTCCAACATTTTCCCACTCAATAGATCCTGGTTCAGATATGTATGGCATTGTGTTTACAATTAGATGTCTTTAAAAAAAAAAAAAAAACAAGTTGAAAGTTTTTCTAACATCAACACTTGCACAAAAAAATGCAAATTGAAAAACAATAGCACACAATTTTGGTAATTACTCAGCATGAAAGATTTTAAAGCAACACGGGTATGCACAGTTCATTGCATCTTTTTAATATAAATATGGCAGACTGACTTTGTAAAAAATATTTCTTTAATTAAATTAAGAAATATCATTAGGAAGTTTCCATTATATTTCAGAAGACAAAATTAAATTTCAAAACATGGGCTAAATTCTTAAATACATCTTTGTGGACCTGCACACGCACACGCACGCACTCACTCTCTATATGTGATCAAGCCATGATTTCTTTTGGTGTTGCTTCTGAATTTAAAGAAGACAGTTTTAAACTAATGGGTTTCAAATACAAGACTAACTGGAATAAAAATCAGTGGGTTTATTTATCTTAAATTCTTTAAAAAAATTTTGTTTGCTATTTTTTGTTAGGTTAAATTCTAATTAATATTTCAAAAGTAGCTTTTTTGTTTGTTTCTCATTCAGTGTTTTGAAGAAATGTAATACTGAAAAAAAGGCACACAGTTGCTAATGTCAAACAAAAGCACTAATTGATATGGGAAAACCTAAGATTGTGATGTTGCATGATTTATGCACTAATTAAATGTACAATTCAAATTGGGTTATAGTTTTGTTTGTTATAATTTTCAATTATGGAAATCACATTAGTTTTTCAGTAAATGATCTACCTGGACGAACTTTGTGGAGCTCCACAATGTACTCTTGTTAATTTCAAGTGCTGCTAATGAATATGATTCAGATTAGTAAGATGTACCAGAGAGGTACTACTACTGTGTGTTTGCCAGTAGTTGGTGGTATACTATCATGATTTTTAACAGATATGCATTTGTCTATTACACATTTTTCACCAAATACTGCACAGTTTAATTGGTTATGTTAAAAGTTCATTGCTTAGTGAAAAAAAAAAGAAATTCTACGGTTAAATTCAATTGTGCAAAACAAGTCACATCTAATGTTTGTGAAAAGACTGATTATTCTGTTTAAAACACCTTCAAACATGCACACAAAAAAAAATTCTAAATTTTAAATTAATATTTTAATGTTTGAATTTTGTAATTTTAAACCTAAAACATTAGCACTGTAATGCCAAATTTCTCTTTGAATTTTTTAGCTATTATTCCTGATAGTCCTTCAGTTATTTTGTTGGTAAATTACTAGATAATACTTCTACGCTAATTTGTACCTTAAAAATAACAAATGAATCAAGTTACTTAAATGTATTTATTTTTTTGCATTTACCATTTCACCTGATCTGTGCCTAACTCTGACTACTAACCATGTGCTAGATTGTCAAAATTAAAAATTCTGTTTATTATATTTCTTATTCATTTAAAATTTTTTTTCCTGAAGATGATAAACTACTTTAATTTTGTGGGAGAAGCTGATTTTTTTGTTTAGTAAATAGTTTCCACATGTTGTTAGAAATTTGTTATTCTTTGCACTGAGAGCAGCAAACTGTCATAGGTAGATCTTTCTCTAATCTATTAACCGTTCTGTTTACACCGGTTGTCCCAGATTTACATTCGTTCTATTTACGTTTTTCTGACTTATCACCTTTGACAAAGTATGGATACCTTTCTATTTTGGACACTTTGTAGTTTTTGTGTTAGCACCTTTTCGTGGTGTGAAACGTTTGAACTTCATGCCAGAACTAATCTGCAGAATAACTTCTGTGCTTGCCACTCCACTGCACAGCTTCACTAGTCACGTGACCTGCGCCAATCAGTCTTGGTTTTGCCTGGTCAGTTATCGAATGATTGTCTTAGCTTCATTGGGAATATTTTTTTTGCCAAACCTTTTGAAAACCCTTCATAATGGGTGGAAAATGACCATCAAGTTCTCCAGCACATACTCCAGCCAAGAAAGCTTGTAAAACCTGTTTGGATGTGAAAATGGATGAGATGAAGTGATGCGAAGGCAGGGAGCATTTGATAAACATCGCCCACATGGTTGGACCACCACCTTCAGCTGTGAGGACAATTATTAACTCTGACAAAATAGTGTAAGGCTGTAAGTATGACCTCTGGTACTGCTGTTAGAATTGTGAAGAGTAGAGACATGGTTATGTAGAAATTACAAAGTTTCTGTATTGGGGATCAAGGTCAAAGGAATGTGTCCTAAGAGTTTGCTAATTTCGCTGAAAGCCAAGTCACTGTGGGAAAATTTGAAAGAAGAGGGCTATGAGGGAAGTTCAAGTGCTCGAGAAAGTTTCAAGGCAAGCCATGGTTGATATGAACACTTCAAGAAGCATGCTAACCTGCACAATATTCCTGTGACTTGAGGCAGCAAGTGCAGACACCTTGGAAGCAGACAATTTCTCAGTCTACCTAAAATCTACCGTATAGGAAGGTTGCTAGTCGGCCAAACAAGTTGTCAATGTGGACAAGACTTGACTTTTTTGGAAGAGGATGCCAATATGGACATATGCCTTAAAGGAGAAGGTTGCCTCAGGCTTCAAAGCAGCGAAGTGTCACCTAACACTTCTCCTCTGAGGTAATGCTAAAGCTGAAACTTTTCTTGATATACCTCTCAGAAAATCCAAGAGCTTCGAAGGATTACTCCAAGGCTAATCTACCCATGGTGTGGTGTCATGTTTATACAACCAAACACCACCAGTCAGGGAGTTATTTCTGCATCTAAGGTTTATTACCTGCAGTGCACCATGAGCCAGGTCATCTCGGAGATGGACAGCGAGGACAAGCCCACATTTCAGGAGTTTTTGGAGGGCTTATAATATAAAGTAGTACATAGAAAACACCAATACCGCATGGGATGAAATTCCGCAGCAATGAATGGGGTTTGGAAGAAGATCTGGCCTGAATGTGTCCACAGCTTCCAAGGGTTTAAATGTGACAAATATTCAGATACACTTTGTGAGGCTGGCAAGGGAAGCTGGATTCCATGAAGTGGACCAAGATGTGGTTGAACTGCTGGAGTCTCATGGGGAAGATCTTACTAATAAAGATTTAATGTACTAGAGCAGTAGAGCAACAAAGGGCAAGAGAACAGGAAAAAGATGAGAACCCAACACCTCAACCAAAAGAGCTTACAACGAAACTATTATGAGGCTTTCAACCACATCAAGCAAAGCTCATTATATTTAGGGACAACGATCCCAGTATGGAGTGCAGCATCAATTGTAGCCACACAAGTGAGGTCGCCCTGCATTGCTATAAGGAACTGTACCAGGAAAACTAGAAGAAAGCTGTCCAGACCACTCTTCTTACCACCTTCAAACCTGGGGAAACCCCTTCAACAAGCAAAGAAACCTTGCTAGCCAAGTATGAAACTAGCCAGGTATCAGATGAAGAGCCATGTCTCACCATCTCAGTAACCTTTCCATTGCTTACCCCACACCTCCCAGGTCTCAATACACACTATGTACCACTATTTTTGGTGAGTACAGTGTATTTTTTCTATTTATTTATTTAAGTACTATGTTTAATATTTATTTATTTATTTACACATTTATCTATGTTCTGTATGATTTTATTCAGTTAGTACATCTTTAGTATTTACTTTAGTTAGCTTAAGATGACCAAAAATTACTGCCCTGGAATACATCCTTGAATTTTAACGTTATGCCCATGGAAAAAAGCATTTTCGATTTACACTCAGGTTTTCAGAAACTCATCTTTAATTTAATCTAGGATGACCAGCATCTAACATTTACACTTAGATCTGGGTTTTGTTTGTTTTTTTTTTGTTTTTTTAAGTAATGCAATTAACTTAGTTATCTAATTTCTACTTAGACTTTTTTCTCCCTCTGGTATCTGTTTTTAAGTTTTGTTTGCTAAGAAGCCCCTTTTAAAATTTTTTAAAAACCACTAGTTTGTACTTTTTATTAGTAAACAGACAAGTATTTGACGAAAAGACCATTAAATAGGACTTTGATGTTGAAACAATTCTTGAAGTCATTCAGTCTGGATTTATAACATGAAAAGAAGTTGCAAAAATATTTTAGTATTTGCATCTGCAGTAAAACCTCAATTTAATTAACTAATGGAGGAAGGGGAGCATCCTATAGACAGGTGCAAAAGGCACCAATGTAAAAACATTTTGCACAGCACAACGTGGACTTTTTTCGGGAGACCAGACAGCATCCATTGCTTCCAAAAGTCTGTTCAATTGAGGTTTTACTGTATTAAAATATTTTTTTGCTATTTTAGAATTTAGACATTTAAAAATGGATTTTCCAAAATATATACATGATCTTAGTTTTAGCATTTTCTGAAAAGTGAAATTGTTCTAGTGAGAACAAAAGAAAATTTTAGTCAATTTCTGTAAATTTGGAAATATTGATTAGAATTATTATTTTGCTGCCAATTGCTATCTGCTTTGAGATATTTTCTACAAATTTTTATTGTTGGATGCTTCCATTGAGGAGTCCTTTCTTTGAAAATGTTTTTAAAGGTGGGATAATTCTTTTTGACATGGTTTACTGGCATTGCAAAATTGGTTGGCTTTAACTTTTTTTTCTTTTGTGCACCTGTTTCCTTCCATTATGTCTTTGAATCTGCTAGCACATAAGGCATCTACTGGAGGAAATCACCTGGCTTCAGTTAAGTGGAGGAGGACAACAGTGTGCAGAGATTAGCTGTACACCTAGTACATAAAGTCCATACTAGAATATTTTTCTTTTATTACATGTGGAGAGAAACCCACACAGCCAGCTGGTGAAAAGAAGGCAAGAGTCAAATTGCACCGGTCCTCCTTTTACTAGATTGAGGAAATCTTCATAAGAGATGAACAACCCTTTACTGATGCTTTTTTCCCCCCATTCATTTATGGAGAGTTTTTGGTGTCCATTAAAGCATTTTGTTCTTTACTGGTAGTATTTCATCTGGGGAATTGGTTCAGGATCTATACTTTTTCCCTTATCAATCACTGTGCATGATCAAACCAAATTCAGTTTTGGTGCAGTTTTAAACTTGATATGTTAGTCCTTTGTTTTGTGATTTATTTATCTTTATTTTTTAAAATTTTCTTGTTATCTAATGGCTTTACCATCTGGTACCTTCAGAGACAAGACCTTGAAATTAACTTCAATCTTTGGAAATATTTATTGCAAAACCCTTCAAGCTGCATGTCTCTTATCCCATGGTGGCTAGAAAGCGTATGCCAGAAGATTGAAGATTATTTGTTTTTGACAAGGTGTTAGTCTTGGTTAAAAAAATTATTTATCCATATTTTCAGGCTCACTATTTAATTAATTTCTGCCACTTTTGTTCTTACTATTATTTCCTTGTTTCACTTGAGTTGATACTGACATTTCTTGTTCCTTTTTTTTTTCTTTAGTCTACTTAAGTCTATGGATGTTGTCATCCTTAGAATTTGTAGCATTTGACATATTGCATTTTCCTTTGTATACATTCACTATTATTTGGAAAAAAGAATGATGAAAAGTGACCTGTTTGCTTGACTGGAGATAATGTTCAGTTGGTTTATTACTTTTCTCTTGTATTTACAGGTTTTTAAAAATCCCTTTTCAGGGTAATATTTGGCTTCCAGAATGATCCAGATTTACCGTTCTGAACTTTACATCCTTGTCTTCTTTTTAAATGTGGTTCCTAGATCATTCTGACTTCAATTGTTGTTACTATTAATACTAATAGGATGATTCAAGTGAAAGTTGCACTTTTCATCACCATAGCTGAAATATGTCATTTAAATATCTTTTTTTCTTGACATGGAATATAGCCTGCAAAAGACCCGTTTTCATGTGGTTATCATTTTAAAAAAATATTGCCACTCCATATGCATATCTTTTAGTAGTACAAATAAATAGAAGTTGGACATAACCAGGTCTGGGCTGTATGGAGTGGGCATTCTCCTGTAATGGGAAAATCCCTTTTATGATAAGATCTTTTCACTCTTAAATTCCAGAATGTTGTAGTATACTGCATTCATCGTACCTTTCTCAAGAAAAGGGTGTGCTGTCTCATGCATCTGACCAATACTGATAGTATTGTCTTGAATGCCTTTAGGATAGGTGAGCACTAGTGCTGCCACTGCTTGCTGGAATTGGCTGGTTTTCTTTTGCATTGATGTCTAGCTGTATTTTAAATGTAAAACTACTTTAACCAAGATTTCTTATTAAGAGAAATTTAGCACCACAAAACCACTATACCACATTGATTAATATCTTCATTAGGCCATATTTAATAACACAATGCTCAAGCTGATACAATAGAAGACAGGCACTTTCCAAAATAAAATCTTGATAATAAGCTCTCTCTCCACAATGTTGACATGCTGCTGCTGGTGACATTTTGGTGACTTTATTCTTGTTTTGCATCTATTTGACGTTTTCTGTCTTTTGTATCTACCATTGTGGAAAGCCATTGACCCAGTGATTGCTGGGTTTCTGAAGCCTGTATTTGGCAAGTGGTATTCGGAGGACAGTTGCTTGTCCACAGACAGAAAGCACTAAAGAACAGTGGTTGAATGTTTGACCATAGTTTCCCAGTGACTGTTTTAGTTCATTGTAGACTTATTTTTTCCATCAAAAGAGTTTTTGATGCTATAGTGAAATAAGAACAACATGTCATCAGAAATGATACTGTTATTAACCCTGCCCATCAAGAATAATTGCTGGTGAAAGATGACATCTTCCTAATGAGTCATTTCAGGATATCACATTGATAGCAACCTGGTCCTGTTCTAAGTAGACTCTATTTGGGGATCGCTCTGGTGTAAATTGAAGATATTTGGCCACAAAGTCATTCATGGAGTCCCACACGCTTCCATTTGATGAGTTGTGTTGTAGAAATAAAATTAAAATAAATTGCTGACTACTGCAAATAAATGTAGCAAATATTTCCAAAAATTACCAAATAATTTTTCTTAATCACTTTTTCAGAACTTTCAAAATGTTTTAATTTATTTTTGTAAAATTTATGTTCACATCACACAATAAAAGTGATTTTTAAAAAAAAGACATGCACTGGTTAGCTTAATATTTGTAATGGTTGACACAGATTTAAACTTTTTTTTGTATAGACTGGAAGTGATGGACATGTCTTTGTTTTATCTTTTTTTAGCCAATAGTAAACATTTTATATAGGATTATCTCACCACATTTGAATAAACTCATAATTCACACCTTTAAAAAATAGAATGCTTCACCAATTTTTGTTTTTTTTTTTTAACCCTTGACACAGTTGAGCTGCTGCTAAGAACAGCTTACAAATGTTATTGCGGGAGTTTTTTTTTTTTAAATTAAAAGATCCAGAAGGGTAGGGAGGCTGAATGATCAACAGTTCTAGATGTTTTCAGTTTTATGGAGTATCTTTAAACAGCTTTCACACAATTTCCTCAAGTGGAATCTTGAAAACATGCATTATCTATTTATTGCTTGGCTTGTTCCAGGCTTGAACTTTTGAACTGTCAGCCCTGACTTTCAGGCAGGAAGTGAGTGGGACTAAAATTATCCTCTGGTCCACCTATTTTGATTATCTAGGCCCTTATTTTGTGAGAACAGACAGAGAGTACTGGAGGCCCCTGAGTAGGTCCATAGGAAGTAAGCTGCTAGAGCCATCTGTGTTTATGTAGGCTAAGAAATATTAAAGCCAGCCAGTAGGAGGTGGGCAGTAATTTTCTGAAGTGAAAAGTTACAAATATATATTATACAAGGAGCTACAAGGGCCAAGAGGTGAAAAATGGAATCTATTGTAATTATATCAGAAATGATGATGATGATAAAGTTAATCTTTTTAAAAGAGAGACTGATACACTGTCTCCCTGCCCAGCCCTGCCCTGCTCTGCTCTGCTCTCATTGTGTGACACATTTTTTAAAATGGAAGATCGAGTCTGTGAATACAATTTTAAAATAGTTTTTATTTCACATCTCATCTCAGTGAGAAAATATGAATTATTTCATTAGAGCCAAACTAACAGTTTTAAAACTAGATACATTTTATTAAAGCCTTTTGTGTTATTAAACAGTAAAATAATAAAGATAATCTGACATTTTCCCGCATATTTCAGATCTAAATAAATTACTTTTTACTACTTGTAAATATTTACATTTTTAATTTAATACTTCACACTTATAAATCCATGTGATCAATTTTTCTTTTCTAGTGCCCCTCTTTAAATTTCCCAATCGTGTGTGCGTGTGTGTAAATTTCACACTGAATTGCTTCGAACAAAATCATCATTTTGTTTGATTTCTTTTTATAGAATTATGCTTTCTGATATTAACTAGCATAACAGAGCTATTTTTGTTTTTAGTATTTTAAAATAAACACCCTTGCCCTATATTTAAACTTTCCTCTCTCTGGTTCTTCCTGCCTCTTTGCCAGTACAAGAGCGAAGCATGGCAAATAATTGCCTACTTAGTCAGTGTCTTTTGAAGCTGCTCTGGCTAGCATGAGGCCCAATCTAGATAGGTAATTTCTCTAAACCCACATACAATAAAATCTAAATGCTGGATAGGACTAATTTTCTGATACTTATATTTTATGCTAGTTTCTCTGCATATTCTCAGGAATTGGTTTCTGGATGCTTATGAACCGTAATAATAAAAGTGCTTATTTACTGCTACATTCAAACTTTGACTCTATTTGAATTTAGTGCCAGTTGATTTTCAAAGGTAAAAACAAATATTTAGAGTTGTATATCTTATTTCTTTTATGCAAATTTGCTTATAAAATGACATTATGATTGCTAAAATATCAAAGAATACAATAACTTGCCTAAGAGTAGTGGATGACTGAGTTACAGTTTGCTTTCTTTTTTAAAAAATGAGACTAAGTATCTGAAAAAGTCTGCTGCATTGAAAGGGGGCGGGAGTAAGTATTCTTCATTGACAAATCTTAGAATTTTCTGGAATAGTCTTGAATTATACAGACAATTTATTAATCTTGCCATTTGAAGTTTCAAGTGATGCCAATTCTTAAAAAGAGAATTATTTTTCATTTTGTAACTTTCTGAATTTTTTTGTGTGAAAATTGAAATGTAAATAGTTTATTTTTTTGCAGTTTGGAGCTAAAATGAAAAAAAAAATTTTTTACATTTTTATTAACCAGTTAAAAGCATCGTTTAACTTTTTTCTTTTTGTATTTGTGAACGTTCGCTACATTTTAAGAGAGAATACTAAAATAAACACTACACAACTAAGGAGGCGGCTTGTTGTCTCCCTTCGTTGATTGTAAATGATGCATACATAGTAGAAATAGATGACTCCCTTTACTTCTACCTAAAAGAAAAGAATGAAAGTATATTGTAATACAGACAGTCATTGACTTACGACCAGTTGGTCAGGACGGAATGTGGTTATAAGTCGACAACTCTGTATTATGTTTCATTTAAATATAAGTGGTCGGAAATCTGGGTTTCCCTAAAATTGTATAGGCCATGTTCAATTTTCATTTCTAGATGACAGTATTTGTCAGAATATGCTCAGACTACATTTCTAAATGCAGACATTTGTATGAATGATAAATACCTTAACCTGCTAAGGAATGTTTCGGAAATAAATGAAATATTTACATCAGGGTTTTCTGTGTGTGACAGAGTGGTTAAAAAAAAAAAGCCATGCTAGAAAGTGACATAGATGTATGGGTACTTGAACGTGCCTTCTTGTTCACACATTGTGCATGTACTAGTAAGCAAGTAAACATGACCATGCTGGTGACAATGTTTACCTAAGAATAGCAAAGATCTGTAATTTGTTTTCTGTGAGCCAAAGGTGTTCCTTCCATCAGAGAATGCTGGTGCAATATGGACAGAACTATGGGTGAACATCAGTAATGGCTGAAGATCAACCATGATGCCCAGCGGTGGCACCACTGATAAAAACATTGGTAAGATGGACAGTTCTCCATGATAACCATTGATGATCTGAGCATCATAATGTGGTTTCAACCTCCACCCCAATCTCCCTATAGTCGAGATCTTTGCTTATCCGATTTTCACCTCTTTGGAGTATGAAAGATATTCGCAGAGGCAGAATTTCTGGTGATCACAAGGTCCAACAGGTGGTGAATGTGTGTAGTAACCAAAAAAGCTTATACCAGGGTGGTATCAAGAAAATTGATTTGTTTGGCTACATTTGTTGCAAAACAGGAGGTGGATTTCATGACTGAAGTGATGCAGTCCATTATAATGATATTTAGTCACCTATTTTATTTATAAATTGCTCTCACTTTCTGAAAAAACTTGCATATTTGGAGAAAATTCACTAGAAAGTAAGGAATTTATACTACTGAATTGATGATGCTTCCAACTCTGTACCTATTACACTGTGGTAACTGAATATCCACTTCAGAATAAGTAGGCATCTAAGAAGAAAAAAATATCACCTGTTAAAAAAAATTAAAATTAAAAAATTTTAAAAACTTAAGCTAAAGTTTATTCATATTGAACAAAAGGAAAAATAACACTAAATTTTATAAATGTAAGAATTCTTGTTCTCAGTGTAAAAACTATAGTAGATATTTTAGTTGGTTAAAAGAAAAACTATTGAATATATTAGTTTGTTGCAAAATAAGTAATAACTTGCATTAAAATTTTAAAAAAATATGAAAATGTATTTAAAAATGATAATCAAGCTTTGTTGGATTGTAGGTTTCATTGAAGAAGTTTAAATGTTTAGAATTTTAAAGTGTAATGCATTTTAAACAAGATAATCATGGTGAATACAGTCACAAAGCAGAGACCATTATAAGGCTGTTTACATTTAAAAGATTGCTCTGTGAAAGAAATGTTTTAAAATTATATAAAGTTAAGAATAAAATATTTAAATTTCAAGAGTTTAATTGACAAGTTTATAATGTTTATAAATGTCCCATCTTGTTAAAAGAACAGTGAATTTAAGTTAAGTTGTGGGCACAAACAGTTGAGGCCTGGAAAAATTGTAAAAATATTTGCTCATTGTGAGAGAGAAAAACAAAACAAAAAAGCTGATTAATAGCCTTATGTTTTTTAAAAAATGCATCTAGTAAAATCTTTCCAGAAACTTGCCAGATATGCAGGTACTAAATAATCATTTGATTTACTTTTCATTTCAGTTTTCATCTATTTCATATTGTCATGTTATATGCTAAATGCATTTCTGACTGATGTAAAAGAGACATTAGAACCTAAGAGAAAAAAATGCACACCGTGCTGGTTTTTTAACCAGCTACCAGGATATGCATCTTGTATCACAAAATTATACTTTTTGAAAGTGAAATCCTCCTGTGAAACTTTTTTCTAGTCTTGAAATGTAGTTATTTACTTCTAAAAAGTTTTTTGAACAGGCTTAAGTTTACTTATATTTGCTCTTTTGTTATTCCCTATCCTTTGGTAGTCTCTCACGGTTATCATGGTGTCACTTTTAACTATAAGCGTTTCATAGTTTATGCTGGCATTATGATCGTACTTTAGCCTCTGCAGTCAATTTGGCATGAACTTTTTATCATAAATGATTTGATGTTTCTGTAATAAGTAAATACACACCCTCTTAAAGGTAGTATAGAGTCCGTTCTGCTTACACAAATTCAGTTTTTTGTTTTCTCTTCTTATTTTGGAAATGTATTCTTATATGGAAACTCTTCAGAAAAGAAAAACAGGTTCTTATAGATCTGCATTCTGATTAGTTGTTCACTTTTAAAGTTTTAGTCTTTCATTAGTTTGAAGATGAACTGCTTCTCTGTGTAATCATTTCAGTCTTATGTAGGTAATTCCTGTTTTGTCAAGATCATTTGGACAAAAATTTGTTTTAAGTTGTTTTATTTATTAATTTTTGTTTCTAATTATTGCAGGTTCAGTTGGTTCAAGTGGATTGGATGATGATGTTTTTGAGGTAAGTGTATATTTTTAAAAAAAAAACTGCTAAAATGTTAAATTGCATAAATATGTCTAATTATAACAGAGTTCACTAACTGTCACAGCATAGCAAACTGATCAGACTTTCTTCTCTTACTGATTTATAACTAAACTGGCATAAGAAAAATGGCTTAATTATAGCCTGCATGATGCATCTAACTATCTGGCCCACCAGTCAGGTATTATCATTTTCCCCCCTTTTTACTAAATAGCCATGGCTAAATATTTTGCATCAGCTTAGTCAAATCAGAACTGCTAAATTTCCATAATTATGTTCTGAAAAGACCTTATAAATCATGATGACAAGTGCGATTCAGTTGTAAGTGCTCACAAGCAGACATTTAGAAGTGGCCATGAACACAATTTGAAGATGGGTTTTGTTAATGACATTTCTAGGAGGATACAAACCTTTGGCCATAATTGTATCTGTAAAGATAAAACTGTAACACTAATTTATGTATCACTCACATCTTGCTACAACTCAGGTATTAGAAATTTCATGCTTTGGATATAAATGTTAAGGGAGTCTACTGCTCGGCCACAATCATTTGGCTGCCCTCATAAATTTGAATGAATTTAAGTGTACATTGGCTATCACCAGACCCAAAACAACTGGATCCAACAATATTTTTGTCTGAGTTCATGTTACAGGTTTTTCAGAGTATGGTCAGAGTTGAAGAAAGATTGCCAAAGATCTTGACATTTATTGTAGATTTGTAGCTAATATTATCATGATGTTCACTCAGGTAAATATTGCTGTTGTCACAAAATAATGTGGAAGACCATCAAGATTCTCTTGCTGACATTATCTCATTTAGCAGAAATGAGTCATAGAACAGCTAATAGCATATAAGAAATCTTTTCTGATCAGTAGAAATAAAATACTTTGGATTGAATGCCTCTGAGCAAACCTTTCAATGTCTTTAGTCTGTGGTCAATTGTGGAGGCGGAATGTCATGGTATGGGTTGTAATCTGGAATGGTAGAAACAAAATTGGTGTTTGTTGAAAGGTGTCTGAATTCTGCTGAGTTCATTCCTATTTTAAAGACATCTACCATTGTACCAACAAGGAATACTGAGAGTTATGCCATTTTTTTAGTAGGGTGGCACTAAATTTCACAACTTGTGATCACAGTCTGACAAAAAGTCAAGGCATTCAGCAGTTTTTGATACCCCAAAGCCCAATATAAATCCAGTAGAGTATCTGAATCGTCAGCTGAAAGCAACCCATCTGTCCCAATAACATGATGAAATTAAATGTGCGAGTGGGAACTTGGAATAGACCAGGAGACAAAATTTAGTCGATTCAATGCAAAACGGGCTAAAGGTTCTTTGTGCTACAAAGGTGATTCAGCCAGGTATTGGCCCAAAAAATTTTATTTGCAGTTTATAGCAAGAAACTTTTTATTTTACTACAACATTTTTATTATTATTATTCTTTGTTGGTGAAATGAGAAATTGTTTTGTGTGGTAGAAGAAATCACATACAGATGCACTCATTGTACCTGTTGAATCTGATGAAGAAAAAACAAAGTGCCCCATGTGTAATTATCTCTGTGTTCAATGATGCTGAAACGACATTGAACAGGTGTTGTAGGTCAGTACAATATAAGAAATGCTGCTTTGGTTCATGCAAAAAAAAATTATTGAAATAGGAAAGATTAATTTCATCCTAAGTAGTACCCAAATGCCTGATACCAATATTCTAGAAGAGTTCATGCCATTCCATAGTAATGAAACTTGCATATGGATCCTGCTTTGGTTCAAAGTATATCAGTCCCTTTAAAGATGAAACAGCTCAGTTGTTTCAAGATGGTACTGAAGATGAAGCCAAAAAGATGGGACCAGGTAGAATGCATGAATACTTAGTCAGTATATATCCCTATTAGATATTCTGGCTGAAGATTAGGTGCAACAAGTTATATCTACTTTGCTACAGGAACAACATAGAGGTGGATTTTCATTGTTTATCAGAGGAATTAAAGCACCTTATCTCCAACATCTCAATGACAAAATTGCACCAGCAAATGCTAAGCGGATCTTCAAGTGATGATGTCCTAAAACCAAATGTCACATCTCAAACTGAAAATGCATCATATTCTTTGGACAGCCAAATCAAATACAAAAGATCCTTCATGAAAACCAAAATGAAAAAAATAAACAAACTAAGGATGTACATGTGCAAAAAATTTTAAAAATTAAAAAAAAAATATCTGACCATCTTTTGTCGTGAAGTATATTGATTTATGCTGATTTGGATTCAAAGAAGTCATGTCTGGATTTGCGACTCTCATCAAAGTGGGACTATACTTCGTTATCAGAGTATCTAAAGGATAGATTAAACGTCATTTTTCAAACAGTTTCATTGTCTTATTAGAGATGGAAAAATAATTTTGCCATGGGTACAGTAGTAGTTTATGTAGACTGCTGCATGCTCAGACATTTTCTGAACATGGTTATTTTCTTTAGATTTCATGTTTAATCTATTTCCTTATTTTGATTTTTCATTATTTACTATGGAACAAGGCATGATAGCATACTTTACATATTTTTTTAAAAATTCAAGTAGTTTCTCCTCCATTATTTACATGAAATACTCCAAAAATGCTGATGTAAGGGAGACGATTCTAGGTTAATTGATGTGCTCAATCCCAGCATTTTTAAAATTTTTCAACATTTGTTTTAATACAATAAAAGGAGTCTATTTACCCTTTCACTTCTTAATTTTAAAAAATAAAAGTTTTCTGGAAGCTTGGAATAAAGCTTATTTTATGGGAGTAAGATTAGTGACTATAACTAAAACAATTCTAATCAACCATTTTGTCAGTTTTTATAGATTAAAAAATAAGACGAAACACTTAACATTATTTAGAAATTTTAAATAAACTTTTGAGAAAATATTGGAGCTTAATCTGATAAACATTAGTGACTGAAACAATTTAACACATGTGGTTTCACAAGCAGTAGGTTGATGTATGGAAGTTGTATTGTGAACAGGTATAGAAGTATTCACAGAAGATAGTCCTTGGGATGCTGTGCATAGATTTTTGTTTTTTGTTAGTTTCTACCACTATCCATGCATAAAAGATTAATTACTATTGATTGATCAAGAAATTAATGTTTATTGTGTCATGAATATATTAGATAAACAAAACTAACAAAGAATATAGATAATAATTTATTACCAAATAATTTTTCTCATTTTACAAAGGAACTGCTGTTAAAATTGTTTAAAGTTGTAGAAAAAACAGATGAAGACTGATTTCAATCAAATTACAATAAAATTCAGATAGATTTGGATTTTTAATTTGAAAGAGATAGACTTAAATTCTGGCACATTTCTACATTGAATCTAAATCTTATTTAATGTATATTTGTCGATCTGGTTCTATTTTACAAACCGGTTCATGTGGATTACTATCCTCTGCAGTATACAGAATATTGACTGGAATGCATATAGATGAACAAAATGTTGAAGGTAGCAGTGTGTTTTGGATGTCTCCCCACAAGTGTTGAACATGTGATAAGAATTTCTCGCACGCTTCACAATCTTTTGCTTGGCTGAAGTGTCTAGTGCTGACAAATGGTGTGCATGCACTTTTTTGTGGCATTTGCTTTTCTGGATAACATGAATATCTGATTTGAGAAGATTCTGGCCATCCACTCAACTGCTTGGATGCCATGGCAGCAATATGCTAAAGAAACTGTGCCATAGCTTGTCAATCCCACGAACAATTTTTTACTACTGCTTAATGTGAATGCATCCACCATATATCTAAAGCACTATTGGGTGTGGCACCAAAATCCGGCCACCCTACACAATGTTGTCAGGACAAGAGCAACAGATAAAACCATGTCATCTCTTGAATTAGCACTTATTGAAAGGTTAAAGGTATTTCACTGACTATGGAAAGAGGTATACCTATACACTATCTTGTTGTCAGCACTATGCAAAGCAGCCCAGGTTGTAGAATAAGGTAATTTATTATGAAACAGGATTTTTGTCATTTAAATATACCAATGTAAAGTGCATAAACAATTTTTTTTAAATGATTTGTGACAGTTGGAATCTGGTAGCACATACAGTTGTACCAACAGATACAGGAAAACCTAAGTTTTCATACAAAGTTTGCCAGTTAAAAGAACAGCTATTTTGATGCATCTGTTAGTAATTGATTATTTGAGGTGTTGGAAGTGAGAGAGAGTCTCAGTGGATTCTAGGAGCCAGGCTGCAGTTGAGCTGTTCAAGACTGGGAAATCATGAGCAAAATTTTAGAGCTCAAACCCAATGGAATCAAACATGATTTTCTCAAAAGATTTGCAGAAAATCAGAGGTGACAAAGACCACAAGAAAATTTCTAGGGGCAGAGTTGCCAGAAACTTTTAAAATTCCTCAGAAAAAAAAAGTGGCTGCTGAATTCTATGTTGGACACAAAGCTCTGAATTGGTAAAAGACCTGTAGGTGTAGTGTTCAATTTCTAAATTCTTTGGTTTGTGAGAAGAAAATGAAATTGTCACATTTTGAAAATTCAGTTCAGGATTTTGGTCTGGATGACACGTTTTCTGATGAAAAGCTGTTCATGAATGAAGAAGCAACAAAATGCCAAATTTGATGGTTTGGGCAGGCATATCTAAAATGGGTAAGCAAACTTGGTTTTTGGACATAGTGTTAAAGAAATGCAAAAAAAAAAAAAAAAAACTCTGGAAACCACACTAGACATTTAAACAGAATGGATCACTGGCTCATATAGCCAAGATCATCTAGCATTGGTACTGCATAGAACTTTCAAAACTCGTGATCAGAGAAATTGACATGTTCAGTCCTGACTTGAACTCACTAGACTTCTTTGCCTTGTCCATTTTTGAGAGGAAAAAACTTGCACCAAATCCCATACCAGTTTAAGGGTCTCAGGTGATCTCATTTGGGAATGGACCAAAATACCCCAGGCCCACCTTTTCCCTGCCATTGACTCGGTGCCTAAGAGATTACCAGCTGTCATTTCAAAATACATTATACTGAGTGATTTTTTTTTTAAAAAAAAGTTATTTTTTTCTACAAGTATAACTGATTGTTTTTCCTATTTGTTTTCCAAATTTTAGCTCATTTTATTGATTGTGCTTTGTTACTAGTAAATCTGTTTATCAGAACTTAATGCTCACTAGAGAGAGAGAGACAGAGACAGGATGTCTGAAAAAGATGTCTACATTTTTTTTTCTTTAGTGTCTATTGATAAATTGAAATTTTGCATTAAACATTTCAGACATGATACACTGAAATAGGTGTTTAAAATGCAGGCATTGCAGCACTCAACAATAGAACAATATGTAGTATCATAGGAATAGCTGTTAGTACACTGTCTTTCAGGATTTAAAAATCTGGAGACCATCCAACTGATCTGCATCATTCTTTCTACCTCCCAGTGAAGTGTTCATTCAAAAAATTCCTGTACATTTTTGCTACACATTGAAAAAACGACTTCAGGAGTATGCTGTTGCATTGCATGATACTGTTGTCTGAGCTTTTGTATGGAACATTCTTAACATTGAGAAACAAAATGCCTTTTATGGTAGTGTACAAAGGTGTGTATACTACCTTTTGGGACATCTTACATATATAGTACTTTGCCACAATAGTTTGGCTACCTGTTATTGCAGTATGTTAGTTGAGGAAAACTGTACATAAAGATGAGCAATAGATGAATTATTTGTTAATCAGCTGATGATCCAGATGTTCCCACAGGTTCCTGATGGAATTCTAATTCATACGAGAGGTTTGGGGTACCCGAAGAAGTTAGATTTTGTGATTTCTCATCCAGACTGGTCACCTAAGAAATATTGCAAATGTCACCATTCTCCTAAAGAATATGGACATGAGATTTCACTGCAGAGGTAGGATGTGCCTTTAAAATGGCAATGTATCCAGAAAAATTTAGTTGTTTCTGAAATGCCACCTTGCAATCCTGCAATTCATACCATGACTCTACCACCTCCATACATGACTCCAAACCTAGTTATGACTCCTGTATGTAAATTTCTGATACTTGGACTCATTGAAGAAGAGTACATGCTGCTGTAGTTAAAGATTTTGCTAGATTTCCTCTGACAAGACCTAAAGTTTTTTTTTATTGAGCAGAAGGGATTCTTAAATGTGCTTTGCACCTCCTGTAGCCAAATCTGGAATAATGATCTTGGACTAGTTTTTGGCACATTTCCATTATATGGATCATGTTAGGAAGAGAATCTTGATGAGTAGTTGTGATAAGTAATGGCATATTCTTGTCATTGTTGAAGTATACCAGGTTGCTTTGTCTTAACAGTGACATTTGTTTCTGAACTTTCTGATATCATTGGCCACGGATCCACAAATGTTTGGGGGAGGGGGTGTTTTTGGTTATCTGTTGTTGGTTCTGACCACAATCTGAATGGCATACAATCAAATTTTTGGATGTTTGGTAAAAAAAAGTTGTCTGGTTATCTACCTACCTGGACATCCAATATATACGTAATCAGCACTTGAAATGTGTAAGTTTCTGCCAGATAGATTCATTTATGGGTTGTACAAGTTAATGACAGGACATTGATTTTATATATATATATAATCAATCTCTCTTTCAGCAAAAAGTCTGAAAACCTTTATTCATAAAATTCCATTATACATGGTGAGACAAAAAGTCCTGCACCATTAAGAAGTGTTTGGGTGTGCGCGAGTGCTTGCGCTCATCTGTCAAGGTGCAGAAACTGACTGATAAATATCTGACTCTATTTTGCAGGCTATGAGGTAGTGTGTGATGACTGTCATAATCCTGTGTCCATGTAGAAAAGAAAAACGCTTCATGCTATTCAGAACTATTAACTTTGGTTTTACTGGAGTGAGACTTTTGCCTCATCCTGTATAATGCAATGGTTAAAATAAAATGACAAAAGTTTTGTTTATTTACTCAATCAGTTCTCAGTTGTTTGAACTTTTCAAGGATATAATAACACAACAAAGGAAGTTTGCTGAACATAATTTTTGGGGAGTCAGAATTACTAAACTTCAGATTTTTGTTTTCACTACAGGTCAAGAATCTCTTATCCGAAATTCTGAAGACTGAAAAGCTCCAAAATATTTTTGGAGTGCCTTCACTGGCTCCCCAGTGGGTTGACTAGAAGTTACGCCGTTATCTATATTCCAAAATCAAAAAAAATTCCGCAATTGAAAACTCATTTGGCCACAAGGATTTCGGATAAGGGATTATCAACCTGTAGTATTATTCATTTTTTATTTTTTTAGGTTGGAATTTATTGCAATTACTTCACTTTAAAATTACCCTTTCTGCTATTTAAATATACAATGCCGATCATATTTGGTTTGTACTGAAAACTAAATGAAATTCTATACTTTTAAAGTATACTTGGGTATAAATTATCAGATTTCTCTGTCAAGATTAAATATTTTTTACAAAATTTCAGTAAAAAGAAACTCTGCATTTGTTTTAGTACATTTTTAAAAAGTTGAAAATAAGCAGTAGAGTAGGTATTTCAAACATTAATGGTACATTATACTTGCTATACATTATATTAGTAGCTACATCTAGCTGAATGTGTAGGCTTTAATGCAAAGTGCAGTAATTTTCGAAACATTAATTATGCTAAATGATTTACAGCCAACTAATAAAAGCATTCAATCTTTATATTAATTTTCTTAAAAAAGAAAAGAATGCTTTATTTTATAAAAAAAAAAAAACTGAAGATTTTATTGTATTTTACTGATCAAATCATGAGTAGTCATCTTTAAAAATGGTATTTTAATTGTACAGTTGTAGTGAGTGAATTTTTAATGATCTATTCTTTTTTAAAAAAAGATTAAAAACACAGTGAACCTCTCTTAACCAGAATAATTGTCGTGCACCTCTTTGGTCATTGGATATCTTCAGTTAGTAGAAACTAAAATCTTATTAGAAAGCTAGATATATTTTTTTACATTATTCTTTTTTGTTAATGTAAGGAAAGAGTTCACTGAATGGATAAATAATTTCTGGTTTGGGATTATTGAAAGCAAAAGATTTTAAACATTAAACATGCCTTAATAAATTAATATATCTATCCCACTACTGAAGGAAACCTCAATAGTATTACCTGTATGCAAGTATCCTTTGATTTATGAAAGGGGTGTGTTGTATGATAATTTGTAAATTGAAAACATTTTCCCCATTATTTTTAATGTAATATCTGAGGAATGCATTTCTTACCCCAAATTTCCAGCACTCTTAAGGTACTATTTTCTTTCACTATAAAACATGAAAAATACTGTTACAAGTAACACAAAGAAAAACATTTGCATTAATAAATTTATTCACTTTATTAGAAGAATACATCAAGAGACATCTGGAAGCTAGCTTCTTTTTTCTCCTGATTCAGCTCCTTATAACAGCATATGGCATCTTCCATTATGTGGCTACACTTAATGTTATGCTCCATGTCTGGACCGTCATCCATGAAGGTGGTCACAGCTTGTTTGACATAGCTGAATGCTTCTGCAAGCCTTTTCAGTCAACATTTGGTGGTAGTGGTGATTTGTTGCTGCCCCCTCCTTCTATTGTAGCTCTCTCTTGATTGAAATTTAGCAGATGCTCAGTTGTAAGCTGCTCACTGTGAGATAAAAACAATTCTACCACATTAAAGATGTCCAACAAGAGACCCTCTTCAAGCTCGAGGGATAAAATAAATTAGGAAAGAGAAAGAAACACTTCACAACAACAGCACAATATGGTGAATGAAGGCAGACTGACTGATGCTTGTACATCTTGTGTTTTAGTAAAACAAACAGCTAGCTGCTTTATAGTAGTTTGATTTTTGTGATATTATAAAACTGTTCTATTGTTTTACTGATTTTGATAGAAGAGTCTTTCATTATAACCAAAATTCATAAGTTAAACGTTTGAAAATCAAGGGATACCTGTAAATATAAAGTGTCTGAATTATAATAATATGATCTGCCCCTGGTTGTCGAGGGTCTTATGTCAGCTAATGGTGCTACAGCATATCTCATGATTGTCATTTTCATGCCATATGAAAAGTTATGAAAAACTGTTCTATTAGGTGAAATGTTTCAGGAATCAGATCATCTGACTTAAATTTTTGGTAAACTAGTTCTATTATTTGAAAAATGACAACTTTTTTCTTATTTCTGATTTGTTAACAAAAATTTCAATTTTAATTTATATCTCTGGAATATTTTGGTTAAGGAATGGTTCACTATAATGTAATTTTGTTATAGTAGCTGTGGAAGTATAAATAGATTAGAAAGTAAAGAAGAATGCAAAAATAGTGAATAGCAAAAGCAACATATTCAAAAAACACAAAAAATATAATAAGTCACTTGTGGTCCACAGAAGACTTGGCTAGTATCTTTGTCCTCTGGGCAAAATTTATTCAAAACATTCATGGCAATGGTCAAAGATAGTTGGTCTCTTATATGCTGTATAGTTTTACTTATGTATGCAGCTGCACAAGACTAATCCTTACATGATGATGCAAAATCTTTCTGAGTTTTTTTTCTTTGTGCATCTTCCTATTATTCAGATTTAAGTGTTTTTTGGAATTGTAATAACTGTAGGCTCGACTATACATTTTTGACACAATCTGTTGAATACACAGTTGAACAATGGAAAACAACAACAAAAAAAGAAGCTGTTGAGTAATTAATTTTATAGAGCTTAGTAAACTAACATTTAAAAAATGCCATGAAGATTCTTGAGGGGAAAGTAGATATGTATCATTAGTATTAAACATTAATAGAAAAAATTAATTTAATTTGAAGATACCATAATTTTTTTAACAAAAGCATTTATTTTTTATTTCTATTCTTTTAATTATAAATGTCTAATATTATAAATATGGTATGGCTATATTATTTTTATTTTTTTACCTTGTTCAGTTTTTCTTGTTGCATAATTATTAATATTCCATATCATTTTACTTGCTTGTTTGTTTATTTATTTTATTTTTATTTTTATTTTTGATTTTAGCCATTGGATCTTCCAATGGGATGGAAGGATAGCTCATCTCAGTCAGCAAGTACAACATCAACAACTACTAGTAGTCCTGCTCCACATTCACCTGTTTCTCCAAGCCAGGATTTTGCCCACCCAAACAGCCATCATTTACACAGAATCCATTATGTGATTACACATACAAAACCAGTATCTCCCCAAAGTGATAATTCCAGTAAATCGGATAGCGTTGAGTCTAGCGGTTTTGGAAGAGATGATATAAAGGATGAGCCAACATCAATCAGTGGAAAATCTGAAGTGGGATTGTTGGAATCAGATACTGTTGGCATGTTGGATAAATATTCTTATGTGGTCTTTGCCAAACCAAAAAACCATGATTACAGTTACCCAAACCTGGAACCAGTACAAAAAGCTGCAGGAAAGGTGGAGCCACTGAGACATACTGTGATCAGTGCACATCCTCCATTACCCACAAAAAGTAAAAAGAAAAAAGATGTACGAAAATCTGAACGACAATCAAACAGGCTATTGAGACAAATGTCAAGGTGCAAATACTGCCAAGAAACATTCTCACATGATGAAAACCACAGGGGGAGCTGTGAATACAGTCCTGACAGGGTAAAAGATTGTATTCAGTGTATGACTTGTGTTGGATGTGCAAGCGGTGTGATCTACCACTGCATGTCTGACGCAGAGGGTGAATTTGGACACCCATGTGCATGTGATTTCAATGATGATTCCAATTGCAAGAAGTGGACAGTTTTAACAATCTTGTCATTTTTTTTACCGTGTCTATGGTGCTACTGGCCACTGACTGCATGCCACTACTGTGGCAAACGGTGTGGATGTTGTGGAGGGCGGCACTTTGCAGCATGACCCCCCCATCATTGCATGTGCACATAGAATAGAAAACATTCACATTTAAAGCTGTCCCCCCCCTGTCCTGTATAAACAAAGAGAAAAAGAAAAAAAAATAGTGAAGTTATATTTAGCACCTGTGAACACAGCTGCCTAAGTTCATGTGTGGTTGGAGTAGGCTGTATCATGGCTATTACAAAAGAAAGTTTCATGCATCATTGGTGGAGATGAGCTGTATAAAATGCCAAACCTTTGTCACGCAGTTCTAAACAGCCTCTTGTGAATGTTTTTCTCATGCTTTACCCTTGAGTTGGTCATTTTATAGTAAAGAATTTTTCGTTTTATTGACTAGAAGATACATGTTGACAAAATAATAATGATAATGATAGCAAACATACAAAGTTACTAGTACTCTCTCCTGCATTAAAAAGTTTTTTTTCCAAATTGTCATTGTGTGCCAAATTGAATAGTGTTGCAGAAAAGTAGCAGTACTGCAGACCTTCAACAGCAGAACAAAAGGAAACTAAATTATTTGTTGCTAAATTTACATTTCTGTTTATTACATTATTTATTGAAAATGCTTAGCAGTTGCTTTTTTTAATGACTGCTACATTTAACGCAGTCTCACCATTTTGCCTCTCAGAGCTTATAACAAACATTATATCAACAAATGCTGTTTTTGCATTGGGCTACGGATGAAAGGGCTCATTTTCAGTGTTCAGTCTGTATGTGTGTGTGTGGCGTGAGTGAGATGTTATGAGATTCACTTACATAATTAAGCTGCCATGGAGTTTTAGCTTTCCAAATGGCCCCACACATCCATTTGTTGGATGTGGCTAAGCCATTTGTTAAGAAAGTCTAATCCTATCTTTATCATTTTAACCCTGACTCCAGGTAATGCTTCTCTGATTTTGATATTTTAATAACATAGTGCAAATCATTATTATAATTTTATAAACACAATTTTCTGTCATAAAAAAGAAAAATAAAGTGCACAACATTTTTTTTTTAATGATTTGCCTTGTCCAGGCTTTGGAGTTATTGAAAATTGTTCTTGGCTTGGAAACAGGTTAAGCATATATTGATATGCTTCCTTGTTACCATGGTGCTATGTGAGCCACTCAAACCAATCAGATCACATAAATGTAATTTCTGGCTGAGCTAATTAATGCCTCAGTTATTGTAACTTCATCTATGCACCACAGGCCTTCTTATTCAAGCCTTAAAAAAGAAAAAAAAAATTGCTTTTACTCATTGCTATGTGGCTTCATTGAATTATGAAATAAAGTAGATGTTTTTATAACCTGTAATGAATTAACAGATAAACTGCAGCTTTTCTCTCTCTAACTGCCACTATCATATTAAAAAAGTATAGTTGTATTAAAGCTGATACATATGTAATGGTTGACTTGCATGAGATTACAAAGATATTCTAATGCCTTAGACTTTTCAAGAGGAGATATGTAGATACTTTAATTAAATTTAATAAAATTTAATAATAGTAGAGACTGATTTTAAAATATTAAAAAAATTGTTTGTGAAACAAAATAATACATTTTTATTATTTTTTTAAAGATTGAATTATACTACAATGTTCACACTTCTGAAAGGGAGATGGGAAGTACAGGGTTGCTGATAGTTTGTCGGTTATGTATTAATATGTTAATGGGTATTTGTTTTTTAATTAGATGTTCTAAAATTACTTTGATGTATTTCACACAGCATACTCTTTCCACCACATGACGCGCTTGTTCAACAGACTGGATAGGTTAATTATAGAGTTGATTAGCACATGGTGCAACAGAAAGCAAACTACACACCTATGACTATTTGATTAAGGATTTACCAGCATAGGAAAGATGTTATTTGTCAGATTTATAGATGCCTAAATTTTTTACTTAATTTGGATGAGTGTTTTTGATTGGTTAGTTTTTTGATGAAACTGACTGACTTAGTTACAGTGAATATATTTGTGTAATACACAGCACTATGATAATTTTAAAATTTTCTTAAATTGTAGCACTAAATTTTTAAAGAATTTATGAATGTTGGTCTTTTTTTTTGTTTTCTGTTAAAAAAAATTAGATTTTTATAAAGTTCCTTAGTATATTTGTAAAATCAATCTCTTTTTTCTTTTCATTTTCTGAAAAATAGTATATTGCTAGCATCTCGAAAATCTATTTTTTAACCACTCTTTAAAATGTTATTTTATTAGTGTTCTTGAAAAATCTGTTGCTTTCTTTAGATTTGGAAACCCATATCTTTGTGATGGCAGTTTTGTGCCTACTAAAAATGTCTTTTAAAGTAAGAACCAGTTTTTAACTGATAATTTTCAGCCTAAAAATTCATGATATGTATTTTGTAAGTAGATTTTAAAGAAGATGCAAGTATACTATATCTTTATAAGCTCATTGTTTTTTTCTGCTTATTGAAAGTTTCACTTTTGTAATATTTTCCTTTATTATACTATTTTTAATGTTTTTTTTTTATTATTACCCAATCAACTATTAGTAATGAGCCAGCTTGAGAGAAGCATATAGATTATTCAAAAAATTGATATGTAAAGCAGTACAACAAATGTATAATAAGACTTTTTAAAAAAATTTATAGGACTTTGATTAGTCAAAAACTGGCCAGCTGTGACTTGAAGTTAATCAAATAATTTGTTATATATTTGTCATAAAAATCTGGAGATATTGGTTATTTTCCATCATATTTAATTAGAAAGTCCTCAAGTTAGTCTGTGGATTCCATTACATATTATTAAAGATGATATATATACACCCTAGACCAGGAGTTTGTTTTCTAATATTTTTCTCAATGTTATCCCAGTCAGCAGCACCAATGCCAGCTGCAGGATGTACCCTGTTAATGGGGGTCTGGGGAAGAATCCCCCCCAGAATATTTTGAGTTGTCATTTGCAGGCTAGGATGTTGGTGTTGTGCAAGCAAACACTGGTGCATTTTAAACTATGGAAAACAGACAAAAACTATTATGCCAGAGGCTTGGGGGGAAATCACTGAAACAGGGTAAGCATCTTGAGACCTGAAAGCTATTGGCACATCGTGTGTACATTCTTCAAATGGAGCATTTGATGACTGACTCTGTATTACTGGTCACTAATTAGTCAATGCCATGGCCATATTTCTGAAGCTTGTTCTATTAGAGCTTGACAGGTAAATGGCTAGCCAGTCATTGTGTTAATGTAGCGCCATAGCTCTGCTTTTCCTGATCTTTCTCCACACCATTATTGCTTTCATGATTGTTCTAAACAACATCTTACATGTAACCTGCTTTCACAGATCCACACATTCAGCTAATTTTCATCAGAAACTATCACTTGCCAGTGGTAATGGTGCTTTGCCCATTTCTAATTGAGTACAGCACTGATAGTTGCTAAAGGACCAACAAATGAATGTTTGGTGCATAACCCTGCATGATAATGAAGTCTTTCTGATGGGTGCTTCAAAACTATTTTTGAGGATTGTTGGATCTGGGGAGTTTTGTTCTGTGGAGCCATTCTTTTGCTACAGTACGGAATATTCTACTGACATCTGTGGTCTAAAGTTAGTATACACTGTCTGTTTGTTCTGTTAGTCAACAACTGATGGGGTAATTTTGAAATTTATCCTGGGCTCAAATATCTTTAGATTTTTGTGTCCAATTTTTTTCTGCCTGCTGCATATAATAATTTGTTATTTATAGTACATTCATTGAGTGTATAAAATATGTAGATAGATGCTCTTGGAAATTTTTATTTCTGGTTAGCTATTGATCTAAACAATACAAAAAAAATATCTTAACACAATGTTTAATTCAAAGTTTGATTGCCAAGATACTGTCATTAAGTATATAATTGTTCTGCTATAGTTGGGAAATATTACTTAAGAAAATTAATAATAAGTAAAAACAACTAAATTCTGTGCTTGCAGAGTAATATGCAAATGTTTAGGTAAGGAGGGGGGTAAATGGTCTAAATCTCTTCCTTACAGTTGAGTAAATCAGTATTTTGTACAACTGGAAACAAGAAGTGACTAGCTGATAACGGCACCTTAAAACTCATGGTTGGCCTTGGTGTGAAGAGAGTATTGGTTATATACAAAAGATTTTGGCCCAATGACAGCCAATTCAGAAAACCTTAACTTTGCTTAATAATAACAGCAGTAATTAAAAGGTTAAGGATCAGTAATTTAAATGCACACAAAATAAACGAATGCCTCTCTGTGAACAGTGACTCTCAGTAATGGAAAAATGTTATCTGAACTAAAATCAAAAGAGTAGCCATTTCGTGCCTACACAAGAGTATGTTGGGAAAAGACACTAGTAGGGTCTTTGTCTGGATGTGGCAGAAAATTAACAGAAATATGACTGCACAAATATGACGACAAAGACTAAACAACTTGAACCAGTAGCATGTTTACTTTTCCAGGATCTGAACTCTGGCTATTCTATGAGGATAGATGCCCCAGCAGTACTGTAGGATGAAAAAAAGTACACAAAAGAACTTCTACAACCAACAAACAGGTTGTGGATTCGAAATCAGAATTTAAAAAAAAGTGTTTTGCAATTGAACAGCATTGCATGTATAGTCTCAGAATTAGTTCCCTGAAGATAGAAATGGAAAGATTGTCAAAACGTAGGTTTATTAATTCTGTTGTTACTAATAAGGTGGTGGGAAATATCTGGACTAACCTTTTAGTTTCAGTAGTACTATTAAATGAGCCCTTCAGATTATTGTTATAGATCATTATTAAAAATTACCTTTCTTACTCAAGAGGCCCATAAGTACTTGTTTCCCTAACTCTTAATCAAATTATGTAACAGCATTCATGGTATGGTCTCTCCTTTCCTCCAAATATAGAACTAAAATATCTCAACATTACAATAGAATATGGCTGTTTTTGCATATATTATGACTTAATGCCGCATTTCTGAAATGTAAAACTAGTCTGTATCAGATTTTTGGACCTAGTTTAATTTTTTTCTGAAAATTTAAAGAAAGAAGGATAAGACATTTTAGTTAAGATCGAATACTTGCAATTTTGATTTAAATTTTGTGCTAATCAGAAAAATAGACATTTATTTGATCTGTTTGTTGGTGGGGTTTATAGATCTTTTGATGTCCTGTTTCTTTCAGTAGACTGGGAAGACACGGCTCCAGTTTTGCTGTTACTTATTTTAAAAAATTTTTTAAATAAGTTTAGAGAATTTTTTGAGGTAAGTGATGTTATTAGTTTTTTTTATGCATTTTCTGACTATCCATTGAAATGACAGGGTAGTTAACTTGTTTATTCTTTTTCTTTTTGAAAAAATTCAGCATTTCTTTTAATGACAGCTTGTGTAATCCCATGGATTCTTCATGTAGGTGGGTGCTGCGGTTTAATCAAACCAGCCTCTACATGAAGAAAGTATTTCCCAACGTTCTCTTCATTTATCAAAGATTTAAGTTTCAGTTAAAATGGTCACAGACATTTGATTTGCTTTGTAGGTCACCTTTGATAAATCTGCATTTGACTTTTAGTTGTTGTATATATTTTAACCTGCTAGATGAGTTTTGGGGCATCTTTTAGTATAGTGAATCATAAAATACTGACTAGAAGCTATAGTTTAGAAAAGTATTGTTTTCTGCAAAAGGCAACAATCTCAGTTGGTTACGTGATATTCCTTCCTTTAATCACTTGCCTGTACATCATATTCATAGGCTTTTCTTACCAAAATATTTTGGGAGATTGTATGCAGGCTTATTAGAAACTATTTAAATTATTTTAAAAATCAACATGCTTTGAACATTGCCCCATTATTTCATATTCATTTACTAGGGATATTACAAGCTTCACCTGAAGATCTTTAGTAATGTTAAAGCATCTACTTACTTTAATGTGTGAACAAAACTAGTTAATAAGAAAGACCTGTTTGGATCTAATGAGAGAGCAGATAGTTTTTGTAAAGCTTTGTGGTTTGAGTTTTCAGTAATGAGAATAAGCCCACTTTTTGAAGAACAAGGGCTCTAGAATTGATTGCAAAATTATCTTTTTTTGGAGAGGGTGTACTTTACCAAATTGTATAGTTTATTAAAATGTGGTAAAGTCTATGCTTTACGCAACTTGCTGTGCGTCTGGTTTTCCATTAATTAATCATCATACTTTAAACTAGGCATGATTTGCATTATAAGTTAAAAGAAAATGTAATTATATATAAATATAGTATTTAAATAGGTCTGGCCATTTAATTTAACAAAAGAGATTTTTATTAAGTTAGAATTGTTGCAAGAGAAAATAATGGCGGCAAACAATTCAAGAGTGTTAGATTATTTTCAGTGTGCATGTATAACTGGTCTATGGAAAGTAAAAGTAACTGCAACATTCCAGATAGATCTAAGATGGTTTCTTTACTCTTCAACATATGGGAAAATATTCACTGCTGAGAGGCTCTGGTTTTTAGGGCAGTGCTTTTTAAAACTGAATTTATTTAGTTTGTCACTGGCACCAGAAGGTAACACATTTTATCCTGTAACAATAAACCAACAGTACTCTGTATTTTGCATTGACTAACTTGGCTGCCATTCTTTTCATTTATGTAACACATTTTTCAGCCTAATTTTGCTTTTCATTGTTTTAAAAGATATTGATAAGTTTTCAGAATTAATTCAATGCTTAAGGATAGAAATGTACTTGTAATTATATTCAAGACTAGTATGTACATGAGTTTGTTTTTAGATGTAGCCACTCTAGTAGGAGAAAGTACAAGTATGAGCCATTGTTTTTTTAATCTACCCAATTGCAAAATCTTTGGCAGTAACTAATAAGAAATATCAATCATTTAAATCTGTCTGCATTATATTTTTTAAAAATTCAAATTTAAAATAATGTTTTAATTTTAAAAAAAATATCTTGTTTATCTAAAATACAATTTAGTTTGCCTGGCTCAGGTAAATCACTTGTTTTTTTTATTTGAAACTATTACAATAAATATTTAAAAAGTCACTAAATTTAGTAGTTGTGAGTGCTGAGATCTCCCTCATTCTTGCTCAGCTGGTTTCATGAAGACGTGTTGACAGGTTTTGATATCGATGTAAACATTCTGGTATTTAAAAAGATTTTTCTTAAGATGAAGTATTGCACAACGCTAACAGGAAGTTTAGCATTCCAAAACCTGTTGGCATCTTCCTTAGAAGTAAATTTACAGTATTAACCTAATAGTATTTTACTTAAATTAAATCAATTCCACATCAGGTAAATTTTTAGGAAAAAATATTTTGTTGGTGCTGATTGTACAACTGGAGAATGACAATTGTTGCTGTTATATCCCTTGTTGCTGAACATTTACCTATCTAATTATAACTGGAGGATACTTTTTAGTGTGTACAGCTGAAGTTATTGAATGAAATTAACTTGAAACCATGGGAATCTATATACAGGATTACTTTTTCAATGTCAATACTCTTCTCATTTGATTTGAAATTTTGTTACCAGTCTAAAAGGTACTATCTATCCTGGCTTTGAGACTGAAAATGATTAAGATTGGACAGTTTAGTTATTAATACAATTAAAGAAAAAAATCTGAGTCCAAACTTAACTGTATGCCTATATAACATGTATTAAAGATAGATGACTCGGTGCACTTAGTTCTCGGAAGCTTTCTGTTTGTTTTAAGTGCCATGTGGTATTTGAAGATAATTCATTGTTAAGAAGCTGCTGTGTGTAGTTAGCAAAATATCATACTTGGATTATACAGTTTATTTCTTAATTTTGTTGTAACCACTAGCATATTGAACAGTATTTCTTTTAGTTTGATTATTGATATGAAGTACTTAACAGCATTAATTAAAATTCATGTTTTAGAAGAGATTTTTAAGCTGGTTAACAAAAGCATAATAAAAATTAAATTTTGAAATTTTTAAAATATCCAAAAAACCAAGTCAACTACGTAGATAGACAGACAGACAAAAGAAAACTAATACAAATTTTGGTTTTTAAATGGATTATTCTGATGAGTATAAACAAAATTATAAATTGGCAGAAATAAAGTGTAAGAGCAGCATTTTATAGTATACAGATTTCATGATTCTCAAACCTGAAGCTTTGCCAGAATTCTGACGAGGTCTGGAGCTATGGTGGGCGAGTTGATGATGATGATTACTACCAAAGAGTTCCTTTTTTTCTTTTTAGTAAAAAAAAATAAATTTGTTTTTAAGGGAGAAAAATTTAATATTTAATGTGAAATAAAACTAGACAATTTTAATAAATTTGACAGAAACCTTTTGTACCCTGAAAAATAATTTTTAATTTAAGGACATCTTTTAATTGAATGTCTTATTGCATCGCTGCCGCCACATCAGTATCATCTATTAAAATTCCATTGATGCTTACATTTCTGGGTTGTGACTACACACAGCCTTTGAACAAGGCTGTGGTATTTTTCTTGGAGCATAATTACTAAGAATTTATATTAAACAATCATAATCTTAAGATTTATAGATTTTTTTTAGCAGTATGAAGTACAAAGATTTTCTTTTGTGTGGAAGTTTTGATTAATTACTGTTATTAGCAAATGTACATAGCTAGTTCCCCTCTATATACATTTTAAATATGTGTATTGACAGTTTTCTTGACAAGTTTCCATCATTTAAGAATGGCTTTAGTTGTGTGTTTCTAGATGTGATGTTTTGATACTTATCTAGTTTTGGAAAGGTTTATCCAAAATATACTTGGAATCAACTTTTATCTCTGATTGATAAACATTTTATGTCTGTTTTCTTCCCAGATACAACCATTTCAGTTTGTTTCCCTTTAATTTACTTAGCTGAGTTGTTTAAATTTAAATAATATAATAAATACATCAAAAAATTATTTGAATATATACTCTGATTCATTTGAATTTAAAAGCAATGATGTATACAATCGGCCAGTGATTAAGGAAATTGTCTCACACTGCAATACAATAAAAGATAAAGAATTGCAGTAGTAGTGTCCAGGTTTTATAACAGTCTGGTGTGGTGTTTGGCACTCATGACAGGGTGGTTGGACTGCTAAGGTTAAAGACCCAAGTTTAAATCTCAGTTTGGCATACTTCCCTATTTGATTTCTTAGTCTTCACTAGCTGACCACCACCTTTTGGGCTCTCTGATTTCTTCCCACATCTTAAAATGAAGATAGGTTCATTTATTGTGTTGGTGACACTTAAATAAATCAGTGTTGTAAGGGCCTGGCCTCCTACCAAATTCTTTTTTGATGCCAAGAGTGATCATAAAAAGATTTCTTTAGTACCATGGCAGAGTACTAAAGTTGAGATATAAGTTCCATTATTTTGCATTGTGGGAATCTTTTCTTTACAATCTAGAGTGTCAATAATCTATCAGATAAGATAGTACATCTGTAACATTTTAGGATTACTAATAGCAGCAACTGTCTCATGGCAATAAATGGAACACGACTAATTACATTTTATGGATTTAATCTACTGTATTTTGCTATTTTATATGTATTATTAGAAAAATAAGCAAAAATAGATTAAAAGAGTCACATTAACCTTAACTTTCTAAAATTTAATAGTTGGAAATATTCTAAAATCACTTTTTTTTGGTCTACTTGTTTTCTTGAATAGTATTTATCAAATCCATGATGCTTTTTTAGAGAAATTCTTTTAGAAATGTTAAGGTCACATCGCCCTTTCTTTTTGCAGAAAGACCCCCCCACAAAACAAAAAATTTGCGCATAAAGTGTTTATACGATTAACCAGGAAACATTGATCCTGGCCTCACCGTACTTAATGGCTGACAAACTCGAGATGACCTGACATCACACAAACTGAAGGATACACAAACAACATCTTTGGTTCGTTTTCAGGTTTCACACACTTCTCTAATAATGGGTATTTGTGAAAAGTGCTTTAATTTTTCTAAGCATTTTTTACTTTATAAAAAAATATATAAATGTAAAACTTTGATTATTTTGTGGTGGTTATTGAAAGTTTTGTAAAGTTACTTTGTCAACAACAACAACAAAAAAAAAGGAGAGGCCTGCTCTGAGTGAGTGAGTGGATCTAGGGGACTTTGAGAATTAGATGTTATCAGATAGGTATCCTTGCTCAGAGACCAGTTAACAAGATTCTATTTTGTATTGCTTTATCTTTCTGACTGAATTCCAATTACATAATACATGTGGGATAACTTCTAGGATGATTTTCTGGATTCAGAGAAATAATTACAAGATACCATGATATTATTTTTCTGTTTTTTCAGTTTCCTGGTGTACAAGAACTAGACTTCATAGAAATATGGCTGATATTTTTCTTTTGAAATCAAGAAAATGAACAGGCTCAGGTTGAATGGTTATTTATTTTATTTTTTACTTTTTAACTTAGTGTGCTAATTGTTTTGACATTGAGCAAAATGCAGAGAAACAGCATTCATTCATTCTAATCAAACTTGTTAATAGTATAGCAGTCTCCCAGGTGATATTTTATTAAGTTGTGCAATTTGTGACAACAAGAAATTAATTGTATATTTTTAAAATTTGTCTTAATGAAGATTTGACAAAAAAAGAAAAAATCACATATTTATAGATTAATAAAGGAAACAGAAAAAAGTTATTTAAAAAAAAAAACATTTGTGCTGACTAATTTTTCAGTTTATTTAATCTCAACTGCATTAGGCACCATTTCCCAGTTATTCATTAGTTACTATTGCAAAAAGCATCTACGTATTTTTTGGTTAGCATATAGCTTTGTTTAAACTTCTTAAAATGCTCTACTGTAACTATTTTTAATAGATTACAACTAGTGCAGTTCCAGTTTGCTATTGGAGATTGATTAATATTAGTGACGTGGCAAGGTTTTGCATTCATGACTAACATTTCCATTTGATGATACTGTATATGACCATTAATGACTCTTATTAATCTCACTATTCCAGTTTGGCCACTGGTATTAAGTCAAATGAAAATAATTGAATTAGAATTTCAGATGTTAATACATTTCTTTAACAAGTATAGATATGATTTTTCTATTTGCTATTCTACTCTGGTAACAATTTACTTATTTAAATATAAAACTACTCAACCAGATACATATTTAAATATTTTTATTTTAACTAATTTAAGTCATTGATGATGATAGTTTCTTAAAATTTAATTAGAAACTTTTTAAAGGGGTTAAGTTGGGTATTGGGTAGCTCAGTTGTAAGGTTTGAAGCTATAATTCTTAAAAATGTTTTAAAAGGAAGTTTTAAATTTTGAACTGATAAACCAGTTACTCTAGCTTAAGAGGACAAAATTTCCAAGTTATCTTATATTTTTATCACCCAATAGGATTGCTATCATTGCATAAATGTCATTTCCAAGCATGTGGTTGGTTCTGTGAGGCATTTATAGCGGCCTGGTGTTAGGCGACTAGTGATTTTTACTTATGATTACCAACTGGTAGTTAGTGAGTGTTACCTGGCTTTCTAACAGATATTTTGACTATTATTGATGTTTATAGAAATGCATCATCTTATTCTTGGGTCAGTTTTTTCACCTTATCTAAAGAAATCCTCTAGTTTTTCTTCTTTTCTGTCAAATATCTATCTTGTTGATAGGCTAACAATAGGAATTTTTTTTTAAAAATCCTGCATCCGGATTCTGTCCCTGCATGGCTCTTATTTCTGCAATTGTTGCATTGTATTTTTTAGAATATTTTTGTCTGCTCAGCAAAAGAAACTACTTTTAACTTACCTTTTGTTAAAACAAAAGAAAAAGTCATTGTCATAATGGTACTAGGTTTTTAAACTTCATAGAGAGACTATATATATCTTTGTAGTTAATACATTTCTATGATTGTTAACTACAAAAGAATGTCTGCAATAGAACTTTAAAGTAGATAAATTGCAATCAGAATTAGAAATGCAGCCTTTAAAAAAAATTTAGTAAACTGAAGGTTCTGCAACTTTTCTGTCAAAGTGACAATTTTAACTTTTTGGAATTTAAAAAAACGAAAGCTACTAGGATTATAAAGAAATATCAGAATGTTACTGTCCTTCATGAGAGAATTCTACGGCCTTTGTAATGGATAGACTCAAAAAGTACATTAAAAATAGAGAGAAAATTAAATGCAAGTAAAATAGTATACAGAATTGTGATAAAAATACTATTGCATTGGAAACTTAAAAATTTAATTTAAAACTTCCAGAAAGTTGAATGTTAGTATAAAAATATAATCATAGAATTGAAAAACCTTGCAGTTCTTTCCACTCTTTTCACATTATAATAGTAACATTTTTATTTTAACCCTTGACTATCAAATGTAAATGAAAGGGAAGAAGTGCATTACAAAAAAAAGTGGGTGCCAGTGATTGTTTTGTTTTGTTTACAAAGTAAGCCAAAACAAACTGTCTGGCTCTTGTTGAAATAGAAAATAGTTCATAGTTGTTTGGTTTAAAACTAAAGAAATGGGGAAGCTTAGTGTAGTAATGGAAACTTGTGAATTAGTTTGCATCTTTTGCTTCTTCAATATACATACATAAAAGAATATAATTTAGAACTATACTTTCATTATTACTGAATAATAGCATCGATAAGCTTCACAAGGTGCTTGTGCCTATCACTCAACAGTAAACTTCAACATTACCAAACAGATGGTTATCATGTCAACATGTTTTGCACACAATAGTAGAAAACATTTGAATTTAAAAATCTTTTAAAATTGTGCAGTTAAGAAATTCTGGTACTTATGAATCTTAAGGTCTCTCGTTTTAATTTTTAATTATTAAAATGTAATCATTGAATATCTGTAATTCTTTTGAACAGAATTATTGATGAAATAACATTAGATGTCCTTATTGTTGATGATTTTATCATCTAAAACATTTTAACAAAAACCATTTGACAATTTATAAATACAATTAGAATTGGGTTTTGGCATACAGAATAACTAAGATTGGATTTAAATGGAATTTCATTTCATCTTAAAAAAATGAGGATAATATAAATAAATTAGTTTTTGAGGTGATTATTTGTTTGATTCAGCTAAAATAACAACCGTCATTTAATGTGTTTTTGTTTAAAGACATTTTTGTGGAAACAAATACTAGTTTACAGATTTTTTGTTAAATACCTAATAAGCATTACTTTTAAATGCTTTGAGCATTGGATATTTAGCTTTATTTAAAGAAAGAGAGAGGTATATAGATATTGAATTGGACATGAATTTTATTCTGTATTTTTAACAGAACACTTACTTTCAAAACTATTAACTGTGATATACATTTACTATTATTATTATTATTATTGAGCATGGCTTAGCAATCAAAATTGATGTTGATAGATGTTTCAGTAAAGTGATAGTGTTTCTGGTAAATTAAAAGAAAAAGTATATACAAACGCTTTAAGTGCATTAATAATACTGTTTTGGTCACTACCCAGTATTTATTTTTTAATTTTATTATTATTAATTTAATGACCAACTTTATTCTGTGCCAGCTGGTATGTCTTTGCTTATTTTGGTTGTGTCTGGTCATTTGATGAATTTCATGTTTGAGAAAAAAGGGGCAATTTTGAGAAAACTACTTTTGTAAAATATGATTGTTAAATAAAAGAAATTCACTTGCAAAAAAATTTTTTTTTTTTTTTTACTTTCTAAGGTGAAATAATATACAATTTCATGTTGTTGTAGAACAACAGAAATAATAATGCTTCCACATTAAGTCAACATTATACAAAAACAGTTATAAAATAATTACCCACATTAATCTGAATGTCTTCATCTCTTCCTCCTGAGTGATGACTACTTTTTTACTTTTGAAACTGACTAAAATTACAACTGAAAAAGAAACAGTCTTGACCTTTTTCTGTATGTGAGGCCCTGACTGCTTTAAATGCAGCAAGTACAAACTGAAATCTTAAATATTTTTGGTTGTGGAAGAGTTATTTTGGAGGAAAAAAGGTCAAATATAGAGATTTTTAAAATGAAAACTGAATGGATATTCCGTAGAATTTCTTGCAGAGTGAGGTTACTGGCTTTGCTCTCGGGAACTTAACATGAATGTAGGGTAAATAAAGATTAGACAGGTGCTCGCTAATTAAAGCAATTATGCTGCATGACGAGACATTGCTTATAATTAATTTATTTTTAGTTTAAAGAGCAAATATTTTAAGTTTAGTTTGTTGAAACAGAATATCTTCAATAATTTTATAGAACTAAACATGACTTAGTTTAATTATGCAACATTTGTGAAAAAGACAGATGAAGCATTAGCCACAGCGTTTTCAGTTATCTTTTCCAACTGCTGTCTACCTGGAAGTCGCCAAGAACTGCTGTAACATGAGTGGTTTTTACTTTTGAATAATAAACTGACAATTACAGTTTTAATGGATGTTAGATCAACCTGTTATGTTTATAGTATCTGAAATAGGAAGTAAAATCACCCATTTCTGTGTTTTTAAGTAGAATAGATTAAAATGAATTAATGAGATATCAAATGGTTTTAGATAAAATAAAAGGGACAGACTAGGGATTTTTTAGTGCATTTATTACAAATCATTTACTATGTTCATTGCATTGGAAAGCCAAGATTTAGAGAGAGTAGGGAAATAATTGGAATGTAGAAACGAAGGACTGACCATATAAACTCAAAAGTTTTGGATTTGCTTAAACGTGTTTAAAAAACGCTTTGAAGCATGAAAAAACTTAATTTTAATTAACTTATTTTTGCTAACTGGCCACAAAATTAGTGAATCTCTCCAATAATATTTTTGTAATTCATTTGACTTCAATTGGAATGTACCTCTACCTCACTCAGTCTTCCAGGATGTCCTGGCATGGTATCTTTTGCTGATGGTATTGTGACAGCGGTCCAAAATGCAATTATATCTGACAACACTAACACACTGTGCTGATAGAATGTGCTTCGCTAATCCATCTAGATAATTTGCTTATTTCATAAGCACTTGAATTATAATTTAGTAAATGTATGTTTTGAATCCTACCAACATCTGGTCTGTTTCTTAATAAGGTTTTACCAAAAGATCCAAATTTTTTTACAAAACATTTAAACTTTTATTTACCCTCTTCTCCATTTCTTAACACTTTTGTGTTTGCATTTCTGAAGTTTTTTATTTTAGAAACTACTACTATGGATAGCATCATTGTAATGGTATCTGGCCAGGTTTTATTTGAATGTTCCTGGCATTTAAAGTAACAGGTGATCACCTTCAGGTATGTCACTTGTACAATTCTGAAGTTTCTTTTGTCAAACCAGAAATTCAAAGATTAGTCTAAATTTGTCACTAAATTGGAGTACAATTAAACTTAATCTGCATTTTAGGCCAAAGTAAATACTTTTTTTAGTTAGATGCTTTCAGTCTGGTTTAGGTTTGTGTTGTGTCCAGTATGTAAATATTTTAATTAAAATTGTTAATTATTTACAATTTATTTTGATTTGACTACATATATAGTATATTAATAAAAATGTTTTTGTAAAAGGACTGCTGCTTTAAATTTGATAATACAATAGTTTATTCATTAAAAAAGAAGGGATTTTAGTTAACATTTGCTGCTGAAACTATTCAACTTGGCATATATGGCTTCACTCTTTCCTTTTTGTTTTTTAAATTTTTTGGAGAAAAAATTGTAGTTAAAGAAGTAATTTTTTCTTTGCTATACCAACCCATTTAGAAAATTTTTGTGTTTTCTGATCTGCCAATGGCCAGCTTATAAAACAGAAACATCAAAGAAACAAACTGGCTGCTATTAATGGAAGCTTTGTTGTTGTTGTTGGTTGTCTCTTCCTCCCCTACTTTAGTATCTGCTGCAACTAAGAGAAAAGAAGAAAATGGACTGTTGTGCCCCGATTTTAACTTTCTCATGAATTGTCACCCACCTCGCCAAGAAAACGTGGATTGCCTTACTATTTCCACATGGAATTTGCATATTTGTAAATAAGCTTACTGTGCCATCATTGAATGTAAATACAATTTCTAAGTATGTTTGGTTATTCTCTATAATGTATGTAGGTTTCTACAAATGTAGTTTGTTGTCTTCATTGAACACTTGTTGGTCTAGTACTTCTATATATACATTTTGAAAATACTAAGAACAAAACTCATTTAAAAAATACTAATTTTCATCCATTTATTGCAGTATAGCTAAAAAAAATTAAATAATAAAAAGTTAATTGCAAATTTTATTGTCTTTTAAATTTTTTTCTTTATTCCAACCTGTACAATGTGTCATTTGAGACAGCTGTCCAGGGAGCCTTCATTATTTAACATGGTAGGAGAAAAAAGGAAATGGACATAAAGTAATTACATTTCACACAAATGCAAAAACTTTTTATTTTCAGAGTACATTCATGCTCTAGAAGGTGTGTCCCCAAGTATTAAAAAAAAAAGAGTGAACAATAAAGCCTGTTTTAAACAGCATTGAGTTTAATGAATTTATTTATTTCCTTTCAAACTAAAAGTTTTGTTTTCCTTCCCTTGCAGAAAAGAAAAAAATGTTTTTGTAGTAAGTTTCAGAAAATACCTTGGTATTTATTAATTCTCTGAAATCTGAGACTTTTTTATAATTGTAAATATTATTGAAACTAGCATCCAATGTATCAACAACTCTTCATTTTGCTTAATGGTTGCCATATAGAATCAAAAGATCTCCTGTACTTACACAACCCTGACAAATAGTAAATGTCTTATCAAGCTGGCCTTACCTTTTGTTTTCCAATGCATGTGTTTATTACCAGCCAGTTTCCATAGCATTAGCGTTCTCTTAACTGTTAGTGAACAGACTTCTTCCAGTCTGTGACCTCCCCCTGCCTGCTCATCTTTGTTGAATGGGCATTTCACCAAAAACGAAGGTCAACAGTTCTGTCTATTTCAGCCAGTCCAAACAAACAAAATATCTCTCAATTGTATCCTTCAAGTGGTTTAAAAAAAAAAAAGAAATCAGAAATCTATTAATACCCGAGATTCTGGTCAAGATATAAATATAGGTGGTTGGCAAGATTCAGACCTAGATAAAAGCCAGCTTTAGCAGTAACCACCCAGCATTACAGTGCTTATTTTTTTAACAATCTGTGATCTGTTTTGGCTTTTTCTATGGCTGCGTGTAAGTTTAAAAGAGACCAACAAGCCCATGATGACCTAGACACAGTACTTCAGACATTTGCTGTTTTTTTTTCTATACCTGAAGAGTGGATAATTTTTAAAAGATTCTTTAAGTGAAGCAAATAAATTAGGTAAAAACAAATTATTTCATGTATATGCTGCTTTAAATTGAGAATTTGCTGAGCTAAAGTAGACAAAGCCATGTGACTTGGTGGTGGTGGTACCTATGCATTGTTGCCCATGTAAGCTGCTATATATACAGCAATTATCTGTTCTCAGATCCCAAAGACTCTACTTAGAATGTACACACATCTATTATTATTATTTTTTTTTTGTGTTCAAGGTACCAGTGTTGGGATCAAACTTTTGCATATAATGTTGTCCAGTAACATTTGATTAAAGAAGAATTTCAAAAACAAATTTTTTAAATATTTGAAATCAAATTTTTACCTTCAGTACCACAAGCATTTATAGAGAGAAAAAAATACAAATCTCTCAGATCTTAAATGAAATGAGTTAACAGCAGTTGAAGCAACCTTTGGGTGATAGCTAGTCCATTTTTCATATTTAATGTCATGAATGTAGTGTTTCGGTTCTTTGTTGGTCATTAAAATCAAGTAAAAATGGCTTTTGGTTTGGTGTTATCTATACTGGGCACAGAATTTAGGGTCATATCTGAAACGCAATATCAGATCACCCATCCAGATACTGTTTGTATGTGGCTGGCCAATCTGTTTTAGTTATTGGCTAGCTGAAGATGCGGATGCATATACATGTATTTTTAAAATTATTCTTTGGTGTATTAATGCATCATCATTATTTATGAGAATGCAGTAAACCCAAACCTCGGCCACACAAATGATCTCTAGAATCCGGAGACACCATCTGTTCTATTTTTCTGAAAAAAATTGTCACTTTAAGAAACCTCATTTTGGGCCTGGCAAACACTGGTAGCAGGATACTACAGCATATATATTATTACACATTTTTTGTTTATATATATCTCTTAATATAGATTTTTAACCTAAAATACTCCTGGAAGGCAAATCATTTCTAAAACTTTTCCAAGTGAGGAAGATTACTTCACTACCTCTTGCCAACCACTAGTTTTCTCTCTCTCTCACCCACATCCAGACAACTGTCCATATTATGTGCTCCTTGTTGTCATTTCTCGATTTGACAACTCTGGGAATCATTCTGCAACCGATACAAAACTTTAAAACACAGGTCTTTTGATCTGGGCACAGAAAAGAAAAATGAAAATAAAAAGGGCATTTGATATCATCAGATTGATATTCTCTCCTTCAACTTTAAAGCAAGATCAATGACTCTGCTTTATTTGAAGTTAGCTGTCAAGGAAAGAAAAAGAAGTATTTTAAACAAATGGAAGGAAACAGGTTAACATTGCCTTGAGCTTTCTTTGTTAGTGACTGCAATGAAGAAACCAAAAAGTATATTGACAGGCTATTAACATATACTGCAGATGTTAAAGAGAGTCCTTGGTTTCTATCAGACATGAAAGAACATTCAAAGATTACTTCAATTGTTTGATATAATATATTCTAATGATATTTAAATTGATCAGTTTCAGTAACTAAACCCAGTACTGAAGCGCTAGGTTGCCTTGTGATAGATGCAAAAATTATGGGGGAATAAAAGTAAATAGCATATAGCCACTTTAGAATGCTTTCAATAATAATTTAAAAAAATTATGAAGAAAATATCTTGACTCTTTTCAAACATTTGCTAACAATCTAAATTTAGCATTTGCGATATAATATGATCAAGTTAGAAATTTAAAAAAAAAAATAGAATTAATTTTTTGTCAACAGACAGCATATAGGGCAGAATACACAAAGTGTCATCTTTATCAACTGGAACTAGATAAGAGCAAAAATTCCATTTATTATATTTCTTAATTAGACGAGACATTTTGGAAACCTAAAACTAGAGGAGCAGATAATTCACAATTTCTTATTAATGTCACTTAAAAAAATAAATTATTCAAATACCATGGGCGGATTAAAGTATCATTGAGGCCTCAAACCTAACAATGGAACAAATACAAATTTATTTAAAAAATAATTTCGTTATAAATTCTATAAAAGGTTTTTTTTTTTGGTAATAGACCAGCTCATGTCTTAATGCAGCCATGCAACTGTCTAAGGTTTTATTTTACCTTACAAGAAATACTAAAAAAAAAATATTATGGTATTATTAATGCATTTTCCACAATAATCTGATTACCGGAGTGAATTGTTGTAAATAATCAACCATTTAATTTACTATAATTAGACGTCAGTCAGTCGGGCCACACGTGAGAGGCGAACCCTGGGCCCTTATTGTTTTATTTTACAGCACTTATTCACCGGCGTGCTGCTGCAGGTATCTCCCTCACGGTGTGGACCGTTTCTGTTTTTGTTTTTACCTGTTGCACTTCAGTTAATTCCAGAATTATTATTACTATTACTATAGTAGAAGTTGTAAGGAGCGGTCTACTGTGGCCTCTTTAAGAAGAAAGCATCAATGATTTCCCCGTAGTCTTGGAAGAGCCGTGTTATTTTCTGGCTTTCTGTGAATGGCTCACCGCCGAAACTAAAGTAATCAATAAACTAATTTTCGTTTGTGCTGGATTTGCTAAGATTTCGGTCACCCAGTTTTTCGTCCTTGACCTTGGGTAGGTCTGATTAGCGCACTCACTCGGGTTTGTTCGGCTGTTTACGCTTTCCGGTAAGTTCCTGAATTATCATCTAGAGTCAGAATGTGTGTAAAGAAGGTAATATTTTTTCTATTTTTTTTTTTTATGGATCTTTTGAAAATGAAGTAAATAAACTGTGGATAACAATATGTTTATCGGAAATTATTTTTAAAAGGACTGATAATCACATTAAGATGGATGAACGAACGTTTAGGCTTAGCGCCAGTTTATCATTTACTTATTATTACGGCCATTTAAACAGTTTTTGCTATCTGTTATATTATATTATATTATTATATCTCTCCAGGAAACGTAGACAATTTTATGAGCAGGATAATACAATTTTTCTTAAATTTTACGTGTGTAGTCATGAGGTTAACTTATTTCCAACATAATGTAGTCTTATTTATACGGCTCAACTTTGGAGGAATTACATGACAACTTCCCTCATCATACTGTACACGTCATCCAGTAATAATCTAATTTTAATATTTATTGAATTGTCTAAATACCTGAATAAAAGTTTGCATATTTAATAAGGCACATAACAGTGCTGTTAATCAGTTATAAGGAACTTGCGGTATCGATTTGTGCGTCGTACATTAACAGAACATTCTGATAAAACTATAATAAAAGCTATACTACAGAATTTTTATCCAGAATTATAATTCACTGTCTGTATTATCCTCTGCAACAACTTTAAATGTAGACAATGGTACGAGTAGTTAATTCTACGGCGATTCTATTTCAGTCTAGTTTCGTTTGTATGTCCTTTATGTATTTCTAGTTCGAGATTCATTCATTCATCAGTATTACTGATGACAACTCCAGATGCTCATTGATGTAAGAAGCAAGGGAAATTTAACAATGTGTTGTTTAATCAATCGAATAAACTATAATAACTCATGTTGTACGAACGTTAGTCTCATACACTACTTATAGGTGGCGTGTTACTACATAATCGCAACTTTAACTGGCAAATGTTAGGCTGGTGGTATTTATATGATGCTATTTTGAAATGCAAAGAGAATCCCACTGTAACGTTGAAGAGCCTGTCCAATAGCTGCTGAAGATTAATAGGTTTTCTGAACTTTAATACTAATGACTTTGACATCTTTAGAATGTTTAATTATTTACTACAATTAAATGATGGTAGGTAATAGCAAATTACAAAACCACATGATATGAATAAACAACATCTCATGAGTCTTTCACTATCTGATGCACGCTCGCTCACATTCTATTCTGCTATAACATTTATCCTATTCTTCACTAGATTTTCTTATGTGCAAATACAGAATTGTATACTTTATTAAAATAATACAATCTGTAATGAAAACCCTGCTGTACGGTTTCTCATTTGATTTCATAATACAGCTCTACTAGGCAAAATACCATATAGTTCTACTAATTTACTTGTTTGTGTTTATTTAATTTGTAGTTCTCTCTGTAATATCAATTAATGGAATTTGGCTCATAATACTTACATAATTCTTATTAGATATTTTCACTTTAATAATGAAATATTAAAAATGCAGGAATTGGAATAACCAAATCAAAATTTATCTTAAACGCTGTAATTTTAAATTTAAAAAAAAAATGACGGGACAATAAGTGGACTGAATTAACCCAATGGCTTCTATCTTGTGTAAACTTTTTATGTAAAAATTAATCTGTTACACTCCATTATTTTTCCTGGTTTTAGGAACATGTCGTAAAAATTGATATTTGATGGAACATATTGGTAACGAATGTTTACTTTAGTGTAACAGATAAAAACTAAATAAATTTTGCGCAATAATAATAATAATATTTTCTAAGAATAATTTTCAAGCTGTGACAGATTTGAGATCAGTGATGGAGATTCTGACTTTTCACTAGGCTATCTATCTGCATCTGTTTGTCATATTACAGCTTTCTCTTAGTAATATGTGGTCATATTTAGTACGAATGTGCCAATGTTTAATTTTATTATTTCTAAACATTACATTGCTTCAAAGAAACCTACATCTAGTTGTATTTGTTTCCACTGATATTTTAAATTATTATTTTATACGTTAACTCATAATTGTAAAAGTTTTACGATAAGATAACCTTTTAGCTACTGAAACAATTAACTGAAGGGAAATAATTATTTTACCTTAACATCAGCTATATAAGGGAGATAATCCAATAAAAAAATTGCTTTGTTTTAATATCTTCAATAAATGGTTAAATATTATAAAATAAATTCTATTAAATTAAAGTTGCAAGTTTTAGTTAACTTAAAAAAAAAACAAACAATTTTTGTCTTGTATTAAACTTTTGAGAATAAAAGGAAGGTTTATAAATATGCTAGATTGGCTCAATATAGCTTGAAACAAAATATTTCTAATAGCAACAGAATTATAATTTAGTGGAATAAATTGCTAGTGGTAATAGGCACAGTGCAAATTAGTTTAAAACCACAATAAACTTTTCCACAGTGCCACAAACATGACTATGGGCAATCCATGCAATCTAAGTGCTTTTCATGTCTTAGTGGGACATTTTGTGGGCTCTAATTTTCTAACAAAAAAAATTTGCAGTGATACAACTTATGGAATTATATTTCTGTTATTATGCTAAATCCATATATAAAAATAAGGGTCTATTGCTAATTTTCTCTAATACATGTATTATATTATAACTGATAAACACAAATGTTTTCATTAAAAAATGTCAAAGGGTTTTGGTTGTAAGTATGATTTAGTATACACTAGTGATTTTTACCAACCACTTTCAAGGAGAATTAGACATAGCACATAAAAAAAGAGCTATGACAAGTAGTTAAATGACTTTACAACAAAAACATTTCACTCAGCAGAGGCAAATCAAAAGCATCTTTTCTGTACACCTTGTACTATAGTAGGCAAAATAAGGATATTTTTAACTTTAGGAATATAAAATGTAAACAAGGAATTATAAACTCAATGTAGTGTAAGTAACATCAGGGTAAGATATCAGATATTCTTGTCTTTCATTGGTAGTGGAACTGATCGATCCAGAGGGTACTTTTCTGGGGAATTTGAAATGGTGCATTTCCTGAATTTGGACTGCTATAGATTAAATAAGTGTGAACAAGAGATCATATCTGTTTTAGAATTTTTTATTAATATTTCATTTTATTTTCTAAAAATTTCCATAATGTTCAGTCATATTCTGGTCCAATAAGTATCTTAACATATACTGTATGTTTTTATAGAAATAGCGAGATGTGATAATGTAGTAGTCATGCTTAATATACTCCTAAATCTGTTTCTGCCTGTAAATAAACTTCTAAAGAAATAAGCAAACACTTTTAAAATCTTTCAAATATTTAATGTTTCTAAAATTAAAAACAAGTAAATGTCAGGTTTCACACAATAACATTCACTTTGAAAATAAACCAGTTTTTGCTTATGATCTTAGTTGCTTATCTGTAACATCAAATAATTTGTAATAATAATTGTACTCTCCTTTATTTTTTTAAACAAACAAAATTTCTTTTCCATTTTTAGCCTTAATTTACTTCTCAATCTATGATACAAAAAAAGTATCCCTTAAATCTGCCCATAAAGTTGCCTTGCCAGGAAAACTTCAGTAATAGCACTAAAAGTGACTTTTGATATTACTATTTAAAAAAAAAAAAGAATTTTGATTTACACAGCCCCCTTCTTAATGATCAGATGTTAAATTAGACTAAATCAGAAGTACAGTAAATAAAGTAAATCTGTAATTAAATTATTTCCATTCTGCAAAAAAACAAAGTTAAAATTAAAATATAAAACGTAGTTATAGTGAAATAATTTTAAGAAATTAAAATACGTTGCACATTCACTGCTTATTTCTCAAATAAAAACATTCAATTTTAATTGAAGTGTTAAAAGAAAAATATTACTGTTATTTTCCTGTTTCCTGTGATTGTTACTAAATTGTACCTTTGCTATGAAGAACAGTATATTAAAAATAAATTAAATTCAAATGTAATTAAAGAAAAAAAATATTTTGCAGTGATGAGCTTGTATTGCTTAGTTTGAAATACTAGCTTCAGTAGTATTAAAAGGAAAAAATGTAGAACAAATTAACTGAAAATTTTCTGTTAAAATGGAGAACAATAAATTGAAAGTGAAATTAAAAAAATTAATCAAAATTTATGTAGTTTTCTTTTTATTGATCCTACCATATCTATGTGCATTATTTGGCAAGAAGAAATTGGAAATGTCAGTCTCTCATTTAGGTATTGGATTTACACGAAGGCTGGTAGAGTTATTTCCCTTCGTTAATTACTTTGCTCTTTAATACAGTAGTACATTTCATATCTCTGCTTGGTTTAGAAAAATGACAGCAGAGAGCTTTTTCTGTGAATAGAGCACACGTCTATTTACAGAAATGAAATGAATAATTAGAACTTTTCTGCTCTTTGCTAGTGCTAATAATGCCAATAGCAGTATGATAGCCTTTCGCGTTATGTCACGGTAGAGGGGAGGTAAGCAGGCAAACTTAATTTGTGAAGGAATTTGTATCTGTTGACGTCGTGGCAATAAAGTTCCAGTTGACGTGTATCACAAGCGCCATCAAGAATTCGGCTTTTAAAACAATATAGAGGGAATATGATAATTTTAATACGGAAAACAACTGTGTATATGATCTTAAAGGTTTTCTACACTTTAAAAAGGGGAGCAAATTTGAAAAACAATTTAAAAAAAAAATTATTGCGATTTTTAAAAAAATTTATTTACTCAGACTGAAATATTCCTGCCACGAGATGTTAGAAAGTTTTACTTCCAGCCCGCGAAATTATCGGATGTGTGTACTTAAGGAAGTGTTCACATCATCTTCCCAGTGTCTTTTATTTTAATAGAAAAAAAAAACAACAACAAACTTTTAATCTACGTCATTTGCAACAAAAAAGATTTTTAATTTTAGTTTCAGTTGCTCATGGGCTAATATCCTTGTTTGTTTTGAATTTTTTAAAAAAGAATTTTCTACGTATATCAGAAAAAAAAATTGGTCAGATAGTTTACCTTAGTGTAGTAGATAAAACTAAATAAATTTTGCGCAATAATAATAACACTTTTAAGAATAATTTTCGAGCTGTTACATAGATTTGAGATCAGTGATGGAGATTCTGACTTTTCACTAGGCTATCTATCTGCGTCTGTTGTCTGTCATGCCAATGTTTAATTTTATTATTTCTAAACATCACATTGCTTCAAAGAAACCTACATCTAGTTGTATTTGTTTCCACTGGTATTTTAAATTATTATTTTATACGTAAAAGCTAACCCCTTGACCGTACCCCATGTTTATAACACAGGATCCATTTCATATAGATATAGCGTTAACAATCTAGATTGTGGGCTTTTAAAATCTGTTTCATTGACATTTTTAAACTCTTCTCGAAAGTTTCAGAACCTTTCTCCAATTTCCTAGAACTATCACCATGCGAAAAAGATTAATAAATAAACTGCAATCTAGGGGGGAGCACTCTGAAGTGACTGTTCAAAAGTATAAAGTTCTATCGTCAGGAAAATCTCTAGAGATTTTGACAAGATTTATGGACAGACTGGCAATAATAACTTGATAACCTAATTAATCATTTTATTTCTATTTGTTTCTAGCGTGACTCAAATAATTGTTTTAATGCCACAAAATAAAACAAAAACGGAAAACCACAATAAAAAAGAGAAAATTTAGTCTTATGATTTCAGCAGTATAGAAAGGCACTTGTAAGGAGGATACTTCCAAGTTATGTTGGATAACCAATTAACGAAATGATTGATGGGTGACATTGCAAGAACAAGTAGATAAATAAATGAAAAGCGTCTTTTGACAAGGAAAAAGGTAAACAGTATTGATTAACATAATTTATTAAGGACAAAATTTGAAAGTCCTTTCCCAAAACCCAGAATAATTTGAAAGCAGCATTCATCCTTTACTCAACAATCTGTCACCAGCAAAGAAGCTGATAGTTACAAAATATATGATTTCGAATCTTTTCATGTTTCATACAAAATAAATCATTATCTTGTTTCTTAAATGCGGATTGGTCATATTTCAGTTCTTGTTCAACAAACCTAAAGACAATAAATTTGCCTTGACTATATCCAAAAAGATGCTAGAACTCGCTCTGTGATCATTTGATGACAGCAAAAGTATTTTATGGACGCAAACTGTGTGTATTGTCTCGATGCCGAAGAACCACCAGACCAACACGATTTTACCCAAATGATAGAAGGTGACCTCTGTAATAACTGGTCTTTAAAATGCAGCTCACACATACCAAGATAAATGAAAGATAATACAATTAATTAACTGTAAAATTTAGACAACTGTTTTATATACCACATCTGTCTATTCGTTTTAAAACCAAATTTAGTCCAAATGGAAGTAAAACAAAAGTCACAGAAAAGGGATAGTAGTTGTTTTTACCATGACAGGAGATATTCACTTGTAATGAAATATGAGTAACTACCATGTGGAATGATGGGAAAACAAACAGCGCACGCCATCCTTGAAATACATCACTGGTGTGACACCACTGTCTCAGCAAGTAAAGAGTATTTGGCCGTCGTCGCTGAGTGTGGGTCCGTCTGGGGCTGTCCGGCTATCGAAGTCTACAGTCCCAGCTTTTGGTCCTATTACACTGGTCCAGAATCGATGTTAGCCTGTAAACAAAACCTGGTCATAGATCCAACGTTAAAGTCAGTAATACAAAATTACAACATCCTTTCAATGAATCTACTTGGACTGACAGTCAATTAAACTAAGCAGCAATTGTACACAGTAATTCGTTCTCCTTCACTGTGTGATGCAACCGGAGCCAGGGGGCCACAGCATGCAAAATGAAGCAAAATCAAATCTTAGGCATGAAGAGAAGCATAAAGGAAAGCAGGACAAGTGGCCACCCAGTGCTTAAATACAATTTATGAATGCTTTCGCAGATTGTTGCATAATTTAAACACGTTGATGCACTCTGCAGGAACTAGAATAAGGAATAAGTATTACTTGAGCTTGAAAACTCACAAGAGATGCTGAAAACAGAAGACAGTAAAAGAAGTACCTTGACTGATTATTTAGTAATTTAAATGAGAGAAATAATTCTCTGCCACAAATATAATTAGTTACGTCTTTAAATTACTAACTTCTGAAGAACAGAAACAACAAACTTGGATGCTGTTAGGACCAGTAATATTTACAAATGCAATAATTTATTTTTGCATCCGGTAACATTAGTTAAGTTTCTATCAGTTAATACAATAATCAGTTTTTAAAGAGGACAACAGAATTTTAAATATCACATCGTGAAGCCCGTTAGAGCCATCCAAACAAAGATTCAGCAGTTTATTACTTTCCAAGGAAAACTTCTTTGAATTCTGTAAAACAGTTAATTTTAAAGTGAAAAACTCTGGTGAAATCCAGTGTTGTGACAAATATTCTGGGTATAATATTGCTTTGAAATCTTAAATATATGCTTAGAAAAGTCAAATCCTTTGGGGAATGGATAAAATGTGGATGCAGGTAAGAAATGTTATAAAACAGACTATAGAAGTGTATTTAAATATATTAATGATAATGTCAATAACTGGGTCACATAACCACCATATATAATGGCTAGAGCTGATGAAACCATACTATTATACATTTTTTAAAATAAAAAGTTACTGTATGCAACTCCAAACAGAGTTTATAGTGTCCTGCCATAAAAATTAACCATCTGTTGTTATTACAGTATATTAGTTTGTTGCTGAAACAGCAATTAAAAATGAGCAAAGAGTAAAATTATTTATGTTAGTACTTGGTCTGGCCACTCTTTTCAACACAATGAGATTTTGTATCATGTTCAGGTAACCCCACATATGTATTAGAACTTCCTTTAAGTCTATCATATTGTCAGAATGTAGATGGGTTGGTTTTAGCTGATAATCCAGAGGCTCCTACAGATTGAATCTATACATCAGGTCTTTGGCACATTCAGAGAAGCTTCGTTCCTTCCAGACTCTGGTCACAACAGATTTGTGGTATGTAGCAGTATAGCCATCGAATAACAGTATACCGCGTTGTTGGTAGAATGGTAGATAACTTTAAAATGGTAATATATCACAGAATTGTGACACCCTTCCCCAAACATCATTTCTAGTTGTTTTTTTTTTTTTTTACTGTGCAAATTTGAGCTTATACCACAATACTCTCCCTACAGATTTAACCATGGGCCAAAGATATTCATAGTCTTACTTAGATCTTCTCCATATCCAAGTATGGCTCCAGATATAAATTACTTACACCTGGATCCATCGGAGAAGAAGAGTACATGCCATCAACATCAGAAAATCACACCCGACCTTTCAAAGCATTTAATTCTGATTGAATAGAAGGACTTCATTTCTTGTACACACACCCTCTGTAGCCAAGTTGATAGCGATAATATTGAGCTGTTTTATGGTCCATTACTGTTGCATACGCAATGCCAGCAAAAGAATCTTGATGTTAATTGCGAGTAATGGCCCATTTCTCTCATGGTTACTGTTGAAAGCCTCTAAGCTCACTCTGCAACAGTAGCAACATTCGCTTTGCTGGACTCCCCGATAATATCTGCCTCAAATTCAAAAGAAATTTTGAGATGTCTGGCAGTTTTTGCTGTCCACACTGATACTAATCTTTTTGAATTAAGATTTTCAAAGAATATATACAAAAGGTAAAACAAAATGCTTGAAAAAATGTATACATTATTATTCATGCAATTCTTTGAAAGACTTTAATTAAGTCTCTTTCCACCCTTTAGTTATACTGGAACTGCGAGTTTCATTCTTTATTTCTGAAGATATTAGAGAGCAGGTGCTATAGTGGAATACATAGTAAGCAATGACAGCAAACATATTGTCTTACCGGTTAAAATTATATGACCAGTATAAAAAATGTGGTCTTTTTTTGATTATTGAAATAAAATATAACTGCAAACTGCTCATCTACTATAAATGTAAATAGATCAGCAGATGAAAAATATATTTTCATTGTTTACAAAATGGAAATACATTATCTCGAAAAAAATATTATGTAAAAACTAAAAAGGCATCTAATCAAAATCTGTGATGAATGTACTATCCTTTATTCAGATTTCAGTTGTATAGCATTCTGGCACCGTCTCAATAATAACTCGAATGATACTTTTCGTGCATCGACTTGAAGTGGGTTGTTATCTTTTAAAGTGAATATCCCATTTTAATGAATCCCAGTTTACTGGAGACAGCATGGCAAACAAGAATATTGAAATAGATATTATTCTATCTTATTTAGAATTTTTACCTGATCATAACAGACACAGCACCAGGCAGTGATGTATGCACAGATCCTCCTGTTATGTTTGACACTAGGAACAGATAAAATAGTTTTTCTTTAGTTTCTCTCCTGCCCTACCTTCGCACAAAAGCCCGGATAGAGAACAATTTGCTAAAGAACAACAATCCACTTTTTATGCTTTTATACTGCTTGCTGTCACATGACATGATTTGAGAAGTGTCGAACAGTAACTCTGTTACATAAAGATGCTTTTCTGAGTCTTTTGGGTACTGTTAAACAAAAAATCATCTCTGTAACTCCTTTGAATTTATTCAGTTGATTTGTGAAATCTCATGATGTCTGGGGACGATCATGCAGGCTGGAAACCTTGATGTTATGGTTTTTATTGATAGTGAAAGTTGAATAAACTTTTTCATAACGTAAGATGTAAATAACTGGTTTACCTTAATTCTGCCTTGCCTATGCTTTTTCCATATTTACTCCTCCATTCTAATAGGAGTTATTTTAATTTTATGATTTAAAACTTTACAGTTATTGATATGCTAACACAATCTAATTTGTATCAAACTAAACCTATGGTCAACGTTTTAATTTTGTCTTGAGATTTTTCAGAGAAATCAAATAATCTTTATATGCCCTGTACATAGAAGATGCCATAGCTGAATAATGAACAGAAGGTAAAGGTACGCAGGCCAAACTGAATGCAGTGCTCCAAATAGTATATGGGATAAAAAAACAAAACAAGAAACTCATCATGGTTTGTACATGTGCAATTCCCTGATTTTATGGTGGCTTTTTTTTTCTTTTTTGCACATGCTTGTCTCTTTAAAATTCTTTTTGTCACCTCAAATTTTATTTTTATTTTTACTTTTATTATTTTTTTTTAGAAACAAAGCCAATATAATAACACTGGAAAGAATAACCCAAGGTACTAGAAATCAAACATGGTGTTCTGAAGCGAAAATCATTTCTATACCTGTAAAGACTAAAAGGAGACTTTTTAAAGGATGGATAATGATGTATTGACCAAAGGTCTGCTAAGATAATCACAAGAGAGTAAGTGATAAGGAAAAATCCCAGGTCTGGTTGTCTCGTGAATTATCTTTACAAACCAACATCACTTCTTTGCATCATTACCTTTTGTTTTACTATTAGTAAAAATATTAAAAAGTGGAAACAAGAGCAAGGTGTATATAATGCAAAGCTGGCATTATTTGTGCAAAATTAACACACATATTCATATAAAAAGAAAATCAAGGTAGTTTGAACGCAAATTTCTTAACTTAAAGGACTGATTTCTGTAGCTCTAACGTACCACATATAAAAAGACCCAATTAATACCTACACATTCTTTGAAAGAATCATGTATTGAAAAAAAAATTGCATTTTGTGATGTTTAAGATTTGATATCATCCCAGTAACAACATTAGTTTATTTTCCTAACTAAAAAGTTTATTCAAAGCAATCACATCATGCATAATTGATAACTATTCTTGTGTTTGACTCACCTGTAGTCTCAACATAGACATTTAAAAACATTTTCACTCACTTGCTCATGATGAGGTGATTTATCTGGTCACCATTTCCATTTTGCCATACATTTGAGAAAAAAATATTACAAAAAACTGCAACTGACCCTGAATTTATACTCTATTTATTTTCATGATTAGCTAACTGATCTTGCTGGAGATCAAAACAGAAACTGAATGAGAAAAAACTCACCAGACAGAGTAGTGACAGGGAACAGAACCATCCCCATTAGTAGTTCAAGTAAAAGATGAAAGCTAAAATAGTGGTTAAGCATTTATTTACATAAATATACATTAAAAAGTTATTTTGAACTAGAGACACTTCTATTAATGTCCACTCGGTGTATAACAACAACTGCATTCATTTATTAAAAAGTATACATGTATCAGTACTTTATCTAAAATAATCACTAGAACAACACATACAAAGTTAATGATAAATTATTAACAAATCAACCCACTGTTTAAACATGGCTCCCACCAAATGCTGCAGACAACTCCTCCCTCATGTAATCTCACTGCTAAAGATATCGTTTCTATTTTCATACTTGTTCGTAATACTAAAGAAGAAGCAAGAAGAACTCAGCAAACCTTCAAATTTAATTTTCGAACAATGTGGGAAAAACTGACTAAACACTAAACAGACAATCTGGAAGACAAAAACTCTTGAATGAGGAAGTGTCTTTTTATTAAGGAAGCTAAAATCGACTCTTCACTAATAACAGCTTTCGAAAGACAACCTTAGCAGACCTATTTTATTTTACATAAACTAAATATACTTCCATATCTTCAGTAATTATTACTATCACCTCAACAGAGGGTGTAGCTCGTTATATCTGATGTCACCAACACCACTCTACAGATAATCGTTATGTTTTTTGTGCTTATGTGTATTTTTATCTTATCTATTGAGAGTTTTCCTTTGATATCTCTGTAGGTTTTTTGGTTTTACAGTACTTCGATTTTTTTTGTTGTTAAATAGAAATGCAGTGAATTTTTTTTTTAAAGCAGAAATAAAGAAAATTAAAAAAAAAAGATAATACACTGTTTTAGTAAATCTGTTTTAAACAGTATTGTTAAAAAAATTTTATTTGCTTTTAGTATTTAAAAGAAAAAAGATATAATCATGCAGCTACTAATATTTACTTGTTTTTAAGTTGGATAAAGTTTTTTATTTATATCTTACACCTAATTCTTAAAAAAAATAAAAAAGAATATTTTATTGCATTTATGATAACAACCAATATTTCATTTTTTAATGGCTATGAACAAATAATTTTATTTGCCTAATCGTATAGAAACTGTTTTTATTACATAAATCATAAGATAAATTTAGTTTAAAGATTTCCTTATGCCATACTTATTATAAGATTATATTATTGTTATTTTTGAAAAAAATCCTTTTTATGTATATAATATATCAAACTTTAAATATTAAATTGATATCATTTAGCAATCATTTTATTTTATTAAATTGTACAAAATCTCAGAGAGCAGAGTCTTGTTTAAGACAACTAACCAATTGCATATCATTGTCATGGTAACAATTTTGGATGTATTGATCTGTTATAGATGCCATATGAGGACTTCTCATTTAATTCTAAAATCATCTCTGAAAAATACTCATCAGCGAAATCATCTGCCGGATGAATCCTATTCTTTCCAAAATGTAACCCATCAGCTACATCAAATGGCACCTGAAGATCATCTTTGGATAGGGTATGAAGTTTGGCTGTTACAGTACACTAAATCACATTGTAATTAAATTCACATCCTCTGGGCTTTTATTTAAATATTGAGAACAGCCAGAAGTTGCTTAAAGCAAGACTGGGAAGTGAGAGTTAGGAAAAATGTAATAAAACTTGTTTTAGTTTCATGTATCGCTTCCAGCACAATATTGCAATGTGTGGACACACACCGTCGTGATGTGTTCTGAGACATTTAGGTCACTTCTCACTGATTTCTCAGCTCGACAGAGGTTTTTCTTAGAATGTTTGCATATTTTTTACCAGGGACGTTGATTTGCCAGTAAAAAAAAATGGATGTTTCCAAAGAGAATTGATGATTGGACTTGAGATAGGCTCTTTTTTTGCATACATTTTTGGCACGGTTTCTACACTACAATCAAGTGCGACCAATAGTCCATTGGATTGGGTCTTGAGAAAAAAATCCAAAATTTAGATTTTTTCGTGTTTTCCACGAGGACAATTTTGATCAACATGCATAAGAAGAGAGAGTACAGAGTGCTGGATACACCAAAATCGGAATGCAACTATTACTCACAAACTGATTTCGTCCCAGCTGCTGTTGGTGAAAATTTTGTTTGGGTTGGGTTTTAACATTAATGGTTGCACTTTGCTGTATGGGTAGCTGCATTTCTCTAAACAACTTAAGGTGTACTAAGCAAACGGACTGACTACAGGGCCATTTGTAAAACTATATATATAGGTCAAGCTGCTCTTAATTTTTAGTGTTGCGATGGCCTAATGTATGTATTAATTATAGAACCAATCATGATTTTCTATGGATGATTTCCCTTGTTTTCAAAGTTGTGTTTCTTTATGTTCTCCAACCCTGATTACGGTAGGCATCTTTCTTGGAGGTTAACTTTTTTCGATGTACATTTGATGCATAACATAAGCATTCTTCTGTTCTTGGTTTATGACATTTGTAACATGTGGGGGCTGAGACATTGGACGATGTATCATTTTAAATCATTACCCAGTGAGACTGGTTAGTTTGTTTGGTGGAGATCTGACCTGTAGACCTCGATTTATGTGCGCTATCCATGTGCTCTACTGTCACTGACGGTCTTTGTAAGCCTATGGACAACACTCCTGGAATTTTAGGTATCTTTCACATATACAGGTGCATCTCAAAAAAATTAGAATATCGTGGAAGAGTTCAATATTTTTTGTCAGTTATTTCAGAAAGTGAAAATTGTATATATTCTAGACTCATTACATGTAAACTAAAATGTTTCAAGCATTTTTTAATTTTAATTTTGATAATTACAGCCTAGAGCTAAAAAAATAGAAAAGGCGTATCTCAAAATATTAGAATATTGCATTTTGAGTTTGAGTAAATCACTATTTATGCAGTATAAATACCATGAATCTCTCAGTCTGGTTCAGTACACACAACCACAATCATGGGGAAAACTGCTGACTTGGCAGCTGTCCAGAAGACACTCATTGACATCCTCCACAAGGAGAGTAAGCCACGGAAGGTCATTGCTGAAAAAAACTGGCTGTTTGCAGAGTGCTGTATCAAAGCATATTAATGGAAAGTTGAGTGGAAGGGAAAAGTGTGGTAGGAAAAGGTGCACAAGCAAGAGGGATGACCACAGCCTTGAGAGGATTGTCAAGCAAAGCTGATTCAAGAACTTGGGGGAGAGCTTCACAAGGAGTGGACTGAGGCTGGAGTCAGTGCATCAAGAGCCACCATGCACAGACGTGTCCAGGAAATTGGCTACAAGTGTCGCATTCCTAGTGTCAAGCCATTCCTGAACTAGAGACAATATCAGAAGCGTCTTACCTGGGCTAAGGAGAAAAAGAACTGGACCATTGCTCAGTGGTCCAAAGTCCGCTTTACAGATGAAAGTAAATCTTGCATTTCATTTGGAAATCAAGGTCCCACAGTCTGGAGGAAGAGTGGAGAGGCACAGAATCCAAGTTGCTTGAAGTCCAGTGTGAAGTTTCCACAGTCAGTGATGATTTGGGGTGCCATGTCATCTGCTGGTGTTGGTCCACTGTGTTTTATCAAGTCCAAAGTCAATGCAGCCGTCTACCAAGAGATTTTAGAGCACTTCATGCTTCCATCTGCTGACAAGCTTTACGGTGATGCTGATTTCCTTTTCCAGCAGGACTTGGCACCTGCCCACAGTGCCAAAACTACTAGTAACTGGTTTGCTGACCATGGTATTACTGTGCTTGATTGGCCAGCCAACTCACCTGAGCTGAACCCCATAGAGAATCTATGGTGTATTGTCAAGAGGAAGGTGAGAGACACCAGACCCAACAATACAGATGAGCTGAAGGCTGCTATCAAAGCAATCTGGGCTTCCATAACACCTCAGCAGTGCCACAGGCTGATTGCCTCCATGCCATGCTACATTGATGCAGTGATTTGTGCAAAAGGAGCCCAAACCAAGTATTGAGTGCATAAATGAACATACTTTTCAGAAGTTTGACATTTCTATATTATAAATCCTTTTTTTATTGATCTTATGAAATATTCTAATATTTTGAGATACGTTTTTTCTATTTTTTTAGCTCTAGGCTGTAATTATCAAAATTAAAATTAAAAAATGCTTGAAACATTTTAGTTTACATGTAATGAGTCTAGAATATATACAATTTTCACTTTCTGAAATAACTGACAAAAAATATTGAACACTTCCACAATATTCTAATTTTTTGAGATGCACCTGTACACTATAGACTGATTAACAATAATATAATTCTTTGGGAACACATTAATTATTAATATTCATAAAGTATTTATGTACAAAACAAAAAGGAACACCCCCACACATCAAGAATGGTAAGCTAGATCTTCCGCTATAATTTCTCTGGATATTTGTTATCAATCTGTCAGCAGATCCTGAGTGTTGATTAGTTACTTTATGTTTGCATTTTTGTTTTCATTTCTTCAACACCTGTCAACTGAAGTGGTTAAACATTTTTTTTAGTTGGCTACAGATGGATATAAAGGTTTTTACAAACTGTTTTCCCAGATGATGTCATGACCTTCCATCAGGGGTTGCCACTCTCACTACTCATCTCAACAGCTGCAGTACACGAGTCTGTACTACAAAGAACTGTGATCAAAATGAGCTGTGCACGTTCCTTCCAGGGCTTCTTTGCAACAAGCATATACAACCACATTACCATCTGTGAATGCAGAGCCTGTTTAAACGGACATTCCTCATTATCAAAATCGATCAAACACTTTTGCAGTCTTCACATTTCTGATAAACTAAATAAATTCTTTATAATTTATTTTCTCTTGGCTAATGACCATTAAGACTTCTGTTTTCACTTTGCCAGTGGAAGTCGACAATCTGCCAGACAAAGACTGATATAAGTTTTAAAAATATTAACGTCTGATTGCCAGTCTTTTCTAGAAGGGATTCAGTCTACCAGGAGAGGGAGTGTAGTGCAGTCATCACGTGGTACAGAAGGGTGTTAGAAGGTCCGGCATTGCTGGGCTTGGCCACGCATCAGCCCCTGGTTAACAATAAATGCCCCACTGTTGTCCAAGGCACTTTGATTACTACTAGTAAGGGTTTTAGTTGTATAGATTGAAACAAATATTTCAAATTATCTCAATCAAAACTATTACGGGAAGGAACATCAGCTCTTTGTTCTCATTATTTGGTTATAGTTTGTATGTATGTGTGTGCGCAGTGTGTGTGGGGGGTGCTAGGCCAGTCAACCTGTTTGTCTCGACACGATCGGTCTTCTGTATGCCAGATCTTCTATGTTAACATTGATGGGTGCTATGAAGGATGAAATCCAGTTTTTGCTTTAATAGCTCAGTTGGGTGGGGTGCTAGAAATGTGTCTATTACGATGTGTGTGCTATTTTCTTTACAGAGGAGATGCAAATAAAAGATTAGGATGGGTGGTCGCTGCCAGTCTCTCCGCGGGCCACATGTTTGACATCCCTGAACTAGACTCTAGCCGCTCTGGCCTGGGTGTAGGTATAGCATAGATTTATCCATTTTATAAAGTTTCCCCCTCAAGTTGAAGATTTTAAATATTTTGAACAGATAACTGTAATCTACCTGATCAAATACCTTTGATTGGTCTAGGGCCAGGAAAACTGCAGAGAAGCTATCCATGTCTACTTTATGGAGTATTTCTCTGATCATTTGGAGGGGGATACCTGTATAGACCCATCTTCGAACTGAGTAGGTTTCATCTTGGTTTATTATCCTATCCGTTACTTTCTTTAGTCTATCTGCTAGGGTTCTATTATTTTGTAATCATTATTTGGCAAAGTAATTGGGGTCTTATTATAAAGACACTGCGTATCATCTCTCTTATGAAGAGTAATTATGGTAGTGCATCTGATAATGGAAAGGTCTCTTCTGCTAAAAAGTATCCATATCATTTATAGAACTACAGTGTAAGACCATCACTTTCTGGGGACTTATTATTATTTTGTTCTTTGATGGAACATTTTATTTCTTGGATGTTTAAATGACCTTCAAGAAGCTTAGCTTCTAATCTAGCTAATTGCTTTCTAAGTTTCCTAGTAAACGTTCCTGAGCAATTGGACACATCTCATCACTAGTGAATGATCCTGTATAATACCGAGCTTCCACACTAAGAATATCATCTTTCTCTGAACCTTGTTTCATTTTTAGGCTATACATCAATGCTTTTCTCTAGTACACAAAAGTCTTCTGCCACACTTTGGCTTGTGCTCTTCTTATCTCTTCTAACTCTGTCTTATTAGTATTGATCTTTTCTACATTGGGGAGGGGCAGCTAACTAGAGATTATTTAATTCTGCTCTTAAATACAGGATTAGAGTGTTTTCTGTAGCCTGTCTAAATGTGTTTCGTACTTGGAAGCAGTCAGTGCTAATTTTCTTCAACTTTCTTTTACCTGTGCCCCATAATAAAACTGGTACGTAAATCCGTTTTCTTACATTCTCAAATACTTCTTGAAGTTGTCGATTATTTTAATATATTCAGACCCTATCAGAACATCGATTTCAATTCCCTGTTACATAGCCCTTTTGGGGCCGGGCATAATCTAAGGGTCATTACAAGTTTAAAGTGGTTGCTCTAGGTAAGTTATATTCTGAAAGACCGGTGTAAATATATTACTAAAGTAAACTTGGCATATCTATTTGAATGATACGTCTACTATTTAACCTCAAGATATTTAAATGTAAAGATATTTGTGTGGCTGAGTGCTGAGCATAGTCAAAGCTGCATCATTCCGCTCAGATGCTCTGCGTGATTAGTAATTGGGCCTCGCTTACTGAGATCATGATTATGAATACAGTTGAAATCGTGTGTTATTATGATATTATCTGCAGGGCATGATTCTAGTTCATCCTATAAAATCTGTTTTGAGGTTTTATCTGCTAGTTTAAGTTAGTTAAAATTATTCATCCATTTTTATTATTATAAATGCTTCATTAAAGTTGGACACCTAAAATAAACTAATACACCTACACCGCATTTTCGATCAGTGCTATTTAGACTCAAGGGTTTCTCACCTTTCAGACGGCTGAATTTAGTTGTTTCTGAGTTCCTGCAAGGAATAAACCAATTTTTTTCTGAGTCTCACCTGTTTATCCGCTCCACAGCCAAAGCCAAACATTTGACATCACCCAAGAAATTTAACTAAATCTTATCTTCAAATCCTGTTCATCTGTCCTGGAAAAATGCCCCTGATCACTTAAAGTGTTCAAAATGATATGTTTAAGTCGAGTCACACCTGACGTCAGGGTTTATGAGGTCTTTTCATAAATCATGTATCGCCATGTTAACTTTAAAATTTTCACATTTTTCAACTTCATTTATTTTTCCAATATGTATGTGGAAAACAACAAGCGGTTTGCACTTCCATAAGTTAGCGTAATAGCAGGTTTAATTCTACGTTCTCAAGCAAAGTTAGAAAACTCTACGGTGACACTAAACGTTTGGCCATAGCTATACTCTCTGTCCACACAATATCTGTGCCTTTGTATTGTGGGTTTCTTTTCTGGATTCTTGGCCAGAGATCGGAGTAATGTGGGACGCCCTTTCCGCGTTTGGCCGACGACAATGACTGTCAGCTGCTGCTGAAAATGCCAGATCCCCATTGGCTTTCTTCTGCTTCCACAGGTCGGGATGCGGCACCTGTGGTATATTCCGTCTGCCGTTATCTGGAGGCGTTTCGGGATAGGCCTATAATAGCCATTTTCTTTGAGCGCTGGCCAGATGGAAAAGAAGCTTTGATCGGCAGGCCTTTTACCTTAATCCGAGTGACTGGGTTTTGGCTAGGGATGTCGTAGCTCACTCCATTATCTTCCCCGGGAACCCTAGAAAGCTCATCAGCAGCGAGAAAACCCTCGAAGTTTCATCGACCTGACTAGTGTGGCCAGAAAACACCAACGCACCTCCCACACGACAGGATTCACAGTCTTTGCGGCCTCATTCGTTAGAGGAAAGGGCGAAGCTCGACTGGTTAAAGCCGGCTAAAATGTCGCTAAAACCAGTATACGCTAACCACTGACACTGACACTGACGCATCACGACTGCAGATAATCCGCTTGCTGCTGAGTTCAGACGAGTTACCGCCAGACATCGACAGCACGGTTCTTAGGGCCCTCTCGCCCCTACAATCAGCGCGTCATTTGAGGCGAAGCTCCCCCATCCCGACTGCAGGGGTCTTCTTGTGGTGGTGTAAGTATTTTGTCCAACAAGGTCAATCAGGCGTCCATCTCCTCCAGCCGAGGGTCTACCATTCGGATTATTCTCAGGACTGTCACTGGATCCCGGAGTGTGGGCTGACACGGCTGCTTCACATCCTTCGAGCACAAAACTCAACACGACAAAAGCCGAGTAGCGAAAAACACGGATCAAGAGACCACAACAAGAATTAAATTATTGGCACGGGAGGATAATGTCTAGAAACGACAGATTGAGTTTTACAAAACAGTTTTAATAGACCGTTACGGTAGGTCATGTACTAACTAATCATTTTTTTTTTAAATATTAAAAATATTAACGTTTACACCTGCAATTTGAGCATATTCTGAATTTGTTCTTTTTTTTCTAACTTGATTTATAATCAAACCCTGGTGCAGTTTGGCTGCATGGATAAAAGCAGTAAGTGGTCAAACATAAATTTCTCTTTTTAGGATCTACTGCTTACTTACTACTGCTATATTTGTCGGACAGCAGTGAGCAGCCAGTTCTATTCGAAGCATTCTAGAATGAAGATTGAAGAATAAAGTCTTCTCATGCAAGTAATTTCAAGTCATGAAAGATAATGAAACAAGTTTTCAAAAATCTTTTCAAGGCAGTAGGCGACTCTTCCCAAATTACTACTAAGGATTTTAAGAAAGTAGTTTCTCTGATTGCTTGTTTCCCGTCTGTTTCACTTGTAACGCTTTCTTAAATAACTAAATGTTCTGCACTATCTGTAAGTGATGACTTCGCAAAATTCTTTCGCAACCTTTATCTGCCATAGAACGTGTGTATCACCTACAAAATAGTAACTATATCAAAAATCAGATGGAAAAATGTATACAACTAAAATAACGTTTCTAACTGACACTGACTAACCAAACTAAATAATATTCAAATGTGTGCTTTTAATAAAGAAAAATGCTGCTGCAAAACAGTCACTTAGTCAACAGTTTCTGACAGATTGATGGCTCATGCATAATTAATGCATTAAGCGGTCAATATGAATATTTCGAAATAATAAAACAAGGAAAAATACTTGCAAGGTGGGTATAGTGAAACCAAGCTGTAAACCACAGATGTTAGGTGTTTACATGACCGTGAGTGCACTTGCTTTCATCAAGTATATTTTTGCAGAAATGAAGAACCTTATTTTGTTTTAGTCTCCACATCATCGGGTTTTCAGCTACTGGTGCGTAATAAGCCAATTAAAACAGTGAGTTATCAAGTAAGAAAGCATATGAACAGTTGAGATGTGTAGTCTGCACATGTACATTTCTAAATGCGAAATTTTACTCTTTTTTCTTGATTACTCGAATTTTTAAAATAAAGCTCACGTTTAACAAAAACACATTAAATAAATTGCTTTAAATCTTCAAAAATAAAAAAAAACAAACATTCCTCCTGATAACCTTACTTTGTTAGTGCCTAGATAACTAATAAAAGAGAGTCTCTGCCCCCAATCCTAGCAGACCCGCTGCGAGTCTAACCAGCAGAGTGCGCTCCGCTTACAATCGCCTGTTTCTTGTGATGTATCAACACAACTCGCCACGTACAAAACACTATCTCGTGACAAACAAGAAACGTATTTATGTGAATTTGCAACACGATTTTAGAGAAAAAATATGAGAGACAAGGTAAGAAGAAAGTTTAAGGGGCGAGCGCAATCATGCAGTGGTAGGTAGGGGATCCGAGTCACTCCCGTTCTTCAGTCAGTCAGTCTGTGGGTTTACAGCAGCTTCAAAAAAAAAAAAAAAAAAATAGAGGCGGGAAACCACGTGATAGGTGTGCTAATTGCAAACCATTAATGGTTATGTAGATGTATTTACGTTTATCCAATTTGCATAGCAAAAAAGGTTCAAACATGAATTATCAGTTAAAAACGGCGAAAGCAAACAAAATAGGCAGTTTTTAGAAAATATCAGAGTACTACACAACTTTTTAAGGAGTTTATGGAACTATCAAAGTAGCTTTCCATCTAATTCCATTTGCACTACTATTTTTGCAGCTCAAATCAATAGTAACTCTATTATTAAGGTAGTATTCCTGTCTTCACTTTCGGTATATTTTAAAATGATATCACTGCAATGACATAAAATCACGTTTAAAACAGCAATTTAAAACGTATACATGTAGTTGTTTAATTGTTTAAGAAAATAAGAAACGAAAAATAAAGAATGATGATGAAAATCTGTTTTAATTAGTTTTCAGATGTTGTACGTCTCACAGCATCATAATAAACAGAAAAGGCAAAACGAGATTTCGAACTGCATGTAACAAATAGAATTCAAGATCAGGGTGTGGCACCTTTTAACATGTCAAACATTTATGACATCTAAAATTTAGTGATATTTATATTCTTTTGGTGTTAAACCATCTACATCTGTATTATCTCATAAATTTGTTAATATCTTACAATGCAATTTTTGAAAAAATCCCAATAAAATATTGAACAAATCTTTTGGTTTTATTGTATCAACATCATAATGGTGGACAGTTTACATTTGCAGGATGTACCTTGGTCTTATTTTGTTATTTCCGTAAAGCTTTCACTGGTTGATGAAGATTTTTTTCAATGACTGGGTTTACCTCAGCTCATCAGAATGTCGACTGCGACACGCAGTGCTGTGTGTGTTGGCGGCGAAGTGAGACAAGGCCTCCTTGTGGGATTTCTCATGGCAGTTATGTTGTTCTGGAACGACAGGTTCAGCACTAGTAGCTTTTTGGAACACCGGCTGACAATAAGCTTTATTAAAACCCCCGAGGAGATCTGTTTAATCAAACTTAAGAGTTTAATCGGAAGAGTGGGAAAAGATTTAGCGTCTCACTGCTATCTGTGATATTTTCATTCATATGAAGAACATTAAAATTAAAAAAAAAACTCATAGCATTTAAATTGTAAATATTAATGATGATAACTTCCTATATTAAGCAAACTTTCTGCCATAAAAAGACTGAATGAATATTCGAATGGTGGTGTCTTTGAATCTCAAGGTATCAAACATGTCATCATAATTATTTTCAAAGGCTTAATAGATGCGGAAGGCCTCCAGAAGTAATACATCGGCCCCTACTACAACTTGTTATTTTCCATTGTGAGAAAAAGATAAAAAAAACAAAAAAACAAAAAAACTGTGCTAGGGAGGTATCCAAACTGAGCCGGTGTCAACCAGGACTGTTACAACTCGGGTCCACAACCATAGCAACCCGGTAGTTTAACCACACGGCTGACTAACTTATATAATTTAAACTACGCATAAATTGCAGTTATAACATTTTTGAAAATTACTGTTATGCAACATTAGCAAAAAATTCACAAGTAGCCTTTTTTTTTAAAAAAAAAGGGCAAACAAATTTTGAAAACGTTTCATTTTTTTGTTTTAAAAATGATGTTCTGTCCTATTTTTATTCCCTTAGATTGAACATGCATGTATATTTGTAAAAAGATTCAGCCTGGCCTGATATGATTTCAGCGTGACGCACCTGTTGCAGATCTTCGTTTTTCGCCTAGTCGTGTTTTTTTTAAACGTTAATCAGTATTGCTTCATTCATTCATTCATTAGGTTCAGTTTTCACACTAAATTTGCTATAAAATATACTCAAGAAAACTAAATTATTAGTTTATCAATTCGTGGCACCCCCTTGATATTATAACTAGTATAGGAAGTTTTAAAGCACCAATATTAAAATAGCCCCTTGTCCTTGCAATTTTGAGTTTATTCAGCAACCACGTGGTTAAATTATGCTAAGCTATATAAAGATTTCTCATCATTGACGTTTTCTGAAAATTACAGTACGACTAAAACAAGAGATTTTTAGTAACGTTTCTGGTAATTTTAGTACCTTCTGTGCCAATGTATATAAAAGAATATTTTATTTCTGAACATTTACAAAAAAACTCTTTCAAGCTGACGTTTTTCGCAGTCAAAAAAAAAGAGACGAAACATTTTTGAAAGTTACTACCTAAAGTTGATTATTTTACGAAATAAATGAAAAGCTGTGCAAAAATTTTGAGTTTCTTTCTTTTTATTTTCAGTCAGTCATTTTTATTGGTCAGAAAAAATGAAGGAAGTTGGTTTGGTTTTTGGAAGAGATTCCACACTGAGTCAGTCAGTCTCGATGCAGTCTGCGTGTGGTTGCGCTTGGGCTTTAAATTTTGCACTCGCGAATATCCGGACACTGAAGCAGCTCTCTGACCGGACGATGTTACGGCTAACAAACCGGAACTGCTGAGCTCTAGGGAAACGTGTCTTCAATTCCACTGTAGTTAATGAGCTTGAAATTATTTACATTGTTGTAGTATTATAAGAATATCCTTTCCTCAAAACGTGTTAATCTATTAGGTTGTACTGCGCTGGCCGACCCCTCAACAAAAAATTCCAACCACTCGTTTTTAGCCACCCCACCAAAGGACGATTCTCCGCACCCGCTGCATTTTAGAAAAAATGTCGGCACGTAATTTTTTAAGCTAATAAACTCTGCACCACTAATAAAAAAGAAAGAGCGCTGTAACTGTTACTGCACTTAATAAAGTTTCATAAAATATCTAGAAAATAATCATAATTTGAAAATTGTTAACATAAAAGGCAAATGGCAATAAATAAAAAGCTCAGTTTGCTCAAACAACTTAATGTATTTTCTTAAATGCAGGTATCTAACGAGTCAGCGAGAAACTGGTGGCCACGTGATGTAACATATCTAGATCACGTGGGTGGCATACGCCTAAAGTCAGTTTAATAAAGTTTTGTCTCCTTGCTGGCGCGAATAAAATCCAGACAGCGTCTTCTCATCCTGCAGATGAGCCTTCTGTTTGTATCCTGTGTCTTGAAGTATTACCCCACCACTGCATCCGGCAGCTCTCTTCTGGCGTTTTTGGAGCTTTCTGACGATTATGAATTGCTCTCCAAAGTACGTTCAACAGTTGTTTAACCAGGAAAACTCAGTAAAGCATCAGACCGTGCCAGAGTGACATCCAATTGACCTGGATGAAATCGTTCACAATATCAGTCCAATGAAGACGTGAATTATCATCTTTAAAGACGAAGGGAAGAACGTAATGCTCTCCAATTTGCCTGCACACATGTATTCTACCGTCTCAGATAAAACAGGAACTAAACACCGGTAAACGTCGCAGTGGTCCGTCGGACCCACATCCACCTCCAGTCTGCTGAACCCATTAAAGTCTCTCTCTTTTGTCTGTCGGCCATGGGGAAAATGACAGATGGCCTGTAGCCACGTAATTGTTCAGCACGTATGCAGTTTCCTACACTTTAAAAGGATTGGCTGACATCCCGAACCAGTTTGACGTAGAACTGCATTCGCCAAAACTCGGTTTCTCAGCTTCTATTTACAATGAACCTATTAGATCACAATCTGCTAATCATCACAGGCCTGTCTTGAATTGTCTACAGTATCTCAGAAACAAAGCCCGTGTTTCCGGCAATTATCTGTGCAGCTCCTACCTGAAGCAACCTAAATGCATGATCAGTTTACTTTTTGTCAGATATTATCGACTTGGCATGGCAAACATCGAACGCAGCATGGTTCATGAATTCTGCTAAAATCTATTTTCCACCCGTCTGGACCGGCACATAATGCACGTGCAGTAAAACCTTTTCCTCCTCTGATATAGAAAGTGTATTCAGGACCCAGACCATTTTCAACAACAATAGCGCGAGATGCACGAGTGTAAATCGCCAACTACACATGATTTGATTCTAAATAGGCTATTTTTTCAGCAGAACATGCATTATTGTTATATTTTTAAAAAATCCCATCAAGAAATTGCATTTTAAACTTTTTTGTACACAGCATAATACTGAATTAAAATAATTTGTTTCTTCTCACGAGTAAGTGGCTGAAAATAAATTTTTCATAAAGCGTACTTCATCTCTGTGTTGAGAATTCATTCGTGGTTAATTGCTTCATAAACATCTCAAGGAGGGGGCAGCTGGTGGCTCAATATTTATATTACTTGACTGCTGTGGTTCGAATCCCGGTCGATTTGGCTTGGCGAACCTCCCTGGAATGGTTTGTGCTCACTTTTTACCAGCCGGCCGGCCGCAAGAACTTCTTTCTGATACACCAGGTAGGTCCCCCCCACACATCTATAAACAAAGAAAGGCCAGTTGCCTGGTCTCTGATGATGTTCCTTGACACTAGGGTTACACTACCTAGAAGTGTGGCTACTGCTGCGGCTCGCTCATAAACCGTCATCTTTGGAAGACCACTATTAATGTTAGCAGTATTTCATGCACGACATCACACAACGCTATCTACACCACATCAGGAGATCTGTAAACTGATTCCACAATTTTTAATTATATAAATTCATATCAACCTGTAATTTTCTACGGTGCACGAACTTTGTATATATATATATACATATAATTTTTTAAAGAGAGAAGTCGCGAACGGATGATCTACACGTAAGTGTGGATAAAATGCTTGCACTAGTAACTGTCAGTCTACCTGTCAATACAGTTTTCTGAAATTATTATTATTATTATTATTATTATTATTATTATTATTATTATTATTATTATTATCTGTACTGCGTAACAAGCAGTGAAGCATTTAAAAATAAAATAGATAACCTGATAATTGCTAAATATTTAATTTAAAGCAACTGGTGAAATAATATCGAAGTAACAAGGATCACAAGTCGAAGAAGAAATGAAATCGTTTATAAAGTAAATCTCATAAAAAATAACGTTTTTGATAGCCTTGGATTGCCTTATAATTTAATAATATACTATTTATAGATGAAGTTTATGCGCACAGAAAGGAAGCAAAGTTTTTTTCGGATTATACATTTTAAATAGTATGGCTTTATTTAAGGAATACCTATGTATTTAAGCCCTTTGATACTGGATGTTTTACGTTAACTGCAAACCAGGCCACGTTGCTTGAATCTTTGGCAACGCGATAAAATGAGGACGTGTTTTCAGGAAGAACGACGAGGAATTAGTGCAAACAACTTTCTTGAAGAAGCCAGGTAGTTGGGGTTGTCCGTAGTATGGCGGTCTAAAGTTCGCAGGGACACCTACTTCTGTGAAACTAGTTGAAGATGCCATTTTTTTCCAATCAAAGACGGTTGGTTTGACCTGTGGTTCAGTGGAAACAATTATTCAGTCAGCTAATTTCTGATAAAACCAGTAGTTACAAAAGTACAAATGAAATAAGTATTTATATGAAGATATGGCGTACACCCTTCATGCGGGGTGATTTTCTCAAAAGGACCATAACAAGATCTGGATGCAGGCTTGCACTTCAAAAGAAAAACAAGCCAATGTACAATGGAAGCATCCAAATTTCCCTCTACCAAAGACGTTTAAAGTGGCATCTTCAGATGGAAACAGAAGAGACATTTTCTTAATGATTGCAATACCGACCAAAAGACTGAGAGAAAATACAAATACGAGGAAAATTATTTTAAAAAGTAGTGCAACCAATTTACTTCTTGGGCATATCTAACAAAGTTTAGCTGTAAACATTTTAAATGATAAACGGTTGTAGATCTAACACCACTGACTGAAGTTAACCTCCGAATAATGATATATTAAAAGCAGTCTAGAGGTTTCCAGAACATACTCACATCCATGTGCTATAATCTCACAGGTGTTTCTATACCTCCGAGAAGTCAAATGTTGAAGGTTGGTGAAATTTTTTTGTACTCAAGATGGCAAAAAGCAAGCAAGATAATCTTAAAATTAGATTTGTTGCTTATACTTTAAGAAAAAGAGATTTATACCTGACAGAAAGTCAAGAAACTTCAAATTTTCAAAAGTGTTCACTACACACTGCAAACCCACAGGATGACTAAGAGCAATGTAAATAGAAGACGAGATATATAGTTCCAAAAATTACGGCACAGCAGAAAAACACGATAGAAAATTTGGTGGCTCTGACAACAACTAAAAAAAAAATGGCTTAACGCTGCTGATTTAAATAATTGTGTGTTTGTGAAGAAAACAACACCTGCTTAGATCTAATTAAGCGAACAGATTGCAAACGGGAAAAAAATACACGAATAAAAAACGGAAATAAAACTGAAGACGCCAAGTTAAAGGTATCGAGTCCAGACGTAACATGTTTGTGGCCAAACAAGTTGGAAAACGCTTGTTGCTTATAGTGCTAAATACGAAGAGTGTAGCATAACGGTTTGGAGGTGTTTTGAAGCTAATACAATTGATGATCTTTGTACGATTAATGGAATATTGAGGAAAAAAGCTTAGCAGTCGACTACTAGATGTAGGACTCATTCTGCAACAAGATAATGATCCGAAACACGCTTACAAATTATCAAGACAATGTTATTTTTACTTTGAGAAAAAAGAGATTTATACCTGAAATTTTAAAGGTGTCATGAGAGCAAAGGAAAGATTTTGACGAAACAAAGGTTTAAGTCAAAGCTTATTAGATATGTATATATTTATGCATTCATGTAGTGAATTTTAAATTTCATATGTTATGGCAGGAAATAAATTGATTATATTATTTTTGAAAAAAAAATGTCTATATATCTAATTTTGTTTCCATACCATTGGCCGGTAGTGTACGTTGACCCCATGAATGGCGGGAACACTGTAATGCGCAGTGTTTTCAAGATATTTAAAAATCAATCAATACTAATATTTATTATTTGTGTTTAGTTGTATCTAAATACTTTATTTATATACATACAGTATTTAAAATTTAATGTATTACAAAGTAGTTTGAGGGCAGCCAAGTAGTCAATAACTTATGTAGGTGACAAAGATTGCTAAATGTTAGTATTAGTATAGAACAGTTCGAAGGAAAATTAGCGACATAGGAAAAACCCACAGAGGGCACAACCAGTCTCACATGACTTCCGTCAGTGAGACCTTGCAAGAACAAATTGCAGAGCAGAAGTTAATGCGAGTACTACGCCTTACCAGCAAACCGACGTCTGCATCAACGTTTAGTTAACAATTTAGCAGTCCTGTAGAGTTTATTTATTTAAATACCGCCAGTTTTTTTTTCTCGTTAAATGTCTACATTTCTTAATAATTTACAGTCAGTCAAGCATGCGATCTATTTGGGCTTCAAAATATCTCCTTATAGCCAGCCGCTCTGTTTATATTGCTGATGGTTTCCTATGTCTTGCACCAACACCGACCAGCTGAGGTACATCAAGTATGAAACGACTAAGCTCCGTTTACGTCAGATCGACGTTATTTTCATCGTACTAAATATTTTATTGAATTGTATTGCATAATAAAGAACATGCAAGAAGGAAACGAAAAGTGATTATATTAATTATACTAACTTCTTAATAAAACTTGGCAAGTAACAGTAACGAGTTGTTGTAAAAATAGTTTTCTGCTTTGAACCTACTCCGTGCTTGTTATAATTATGAGCTCACGTTGTTCTTGTATTATCTAGATTAAATTAAACTAAATTAATAAAGAAAATTTATTACGACAAGAATTCTTTTTAAAAATCTGTTACTTAAAAAAAATATTCGTATTTTTTTTTTTAGCAGCACAGGCATGGTGTCCAAACGTTCTGTATCACCCTCGAATTTTATAATTCTTGTTTGATAGAGTACAATCAAACCTGTTGAATTTGCATAATAATGTTACAATTTGAAATCTAACATGTAAATAGAGGAGACATTTAGAAGTGGTCATGGGTACAGTTCAAGCTATGAGCAGGATTTGAAAGATTACTAGGAATGATATAGACTTTTGGCAGCCATAGCTGTTGTATAAGTGTTTTGTACATTAAAATAAGTAATAGTAAAAAATCCCTTTACGTATAGAAAGTTCTGAAGTTTATTCTACAAAAAAGTTTTCTTCCACAGTAACTTAATTTTTTCACCTTGAGATTTTCCAGCACCATAAAGATTAAAATTTCTATGATGATGAATTGACGGATTCCGTCTTGTTTGAACAGCTAGATAAAAGTTTCATTTCGACTTCATTTTGATTCAGAATATTGTTTCATCATCTATTTAGTGAGAATTCTTTCTTTAGCAGCCAAAATAGAATTTAAAGAAGTTTTTTAGCACTAAAATTAAATAGCCAAAATATCTATTTGTCCAAAATCTATTCCCAAAATTAATATTTCATTTTAAAAAGTCTTACAACTTAAAATTAACTATGAGTTTATTTACAGATTAAATATTATTTTATGACTTTATCCAGCTTATTGCACATTCAGGTGAAAATATTCTCAATTTTTTTCAAAATATATCAGAATGATGAAAACAATTATTGTCATATAAAAGTACTATAGTTAATGAAGAAAAATTACTAATAATATTACATTTAGTTGCCATGGTAACATTCAAAATGGCAAACAAATGTAAAAGTAGACTTAACTAGGTCAATCATTTATCAATGCTGGCTTATCCTATTTAAATTAAACTTCCTGTGTTTTTTTATTAAAGCTACATCTGTAATATAAGCTAACGAAAATTTTTCTCAGGTTGATGAGAAAAGATTCTTGAAAAATAGTATTGCTATTTTAAACTATTTTATCAATTTCCATTAAGACTCCTGTCTATTCTACACCCAATTTGAGGATAATCTTTAATTTATATACTGCTTTCTGTGTATTAAGCATATTCTAAAAATTTCATAATATTTACTTGAACCCTTCCGAAGATATATTTTACTCAAACAGAGGCATATGCAACATATTGTAAAACTGAGAAAAACGCAAAATATATAATAATTATAAATTGAATTTTATGAAAACTACTGTAAAATATAATTCCTAATACTCCATATGAATCTAAAACTCCAAAACACCATACAATTTTCTTTTTTTTAAAAATATATTCATTTTATTTTCCTTTTTTTGTGCTCTAATGATTTTCCGGCAAATTTTTGAAACTCTGTTTTTTATAGCCTGCAGTGAATAAGTACGATCTGTTTCGCATTGAACAACTTTTTGCATTATTATATACCTGGAATCATGCCAGGATTTTCGTAAACAAAACTGATGCCTTTCTCTCAATATTGAAATTAGCTACTGCATCACATATGCCAAATTTATTTGCAACTGTTTGAAGCCAATTATTTTGTCAGTGTTAGGTGTAAAGAAAAAGGGCAATTCTGTGGAAAACAACATAAAAATAAAACAACTTCCAGAAACAAATTCTAAGATGGCATTAAAATAATGCACAGTCTTTTATCAATTTTTAAAAGACTTTCAGTAAATTTGAGAATATTACACCATAAGTGACAATGTGGTCTTTCACCTTTTAAAAATCTCCGGCAATAAAAGATTCTACACAGATATGACAGAATTTAGAACCTGTAAGGTTTGTGTGATCTTCATTTGCATAAATCATACCCTTTTTGATTTTGAGAATTGAATATGTACTTTTTTAAAGTACATTATAAAGATTTTAGCAATAGTATCTACTTCATTTTTTACTCTAAAGAGAAAGGTGCAGATTTTGTAGAAACAAATACAATGTAATAAAAGATGATGCAATATGTTTTTTATAATAATTTGTACTTCTAGTATGTCCTGCTTTTACCAAAACACTCAAAATCTGCAAAAAAATTTACAAAAGGTACTTTTAATTTTGCTGCAAAGTTTTTAAATTCTAATTTATTATATGGTTTAGGAGATCTAAGTAAAGTGGTAAATTTTTACATCTCTTTGTTTTATAAGTTCTTTCACATCTTTATAATTTAACAAACAGCTGGAAATATAGACATTTTAGTTTTTGCTTTGTATTTTTGCCTTTCTAATTAGTTTAAACAGATTTTAAAATAGAATTTGTTTGATCTCCTTGTGTAATAAGGAAAGAATCTACATGTTCTATCGCATTATTTAACTTTATAATTATGTGGTACAACTTTATCATCATCTTCATCAAACCAGTAGAAATTAACAGAGATGTTTCTTTCAAATTTATTTTGTTTCCTGCAATGTCTTTCATATTTAATTAAATTCATATTTTTATATTTATTTACTCTATATGGGTGACTTTTATTATTAACTGGATGTAAATGTGCAAGTATACGCAAAAAAAGAAACATTTTAAATCTCTATTTTGAATATCTAAAACAGCATTTTCCATTTTTAAAAAGTTGAGGAAATCTCTATGTAATGATACTTTAATGTGGATCTTATTTATTTTTTTACAAAACACTTGAATGGTCTTTTCATGTCATTGTTGATATGTATATCAAGCTTTCTTCCATATACGCTAAGTCTGGTCATACATGCTCTAAAAATACTCTATAGTCTTTAGATTTACATTTTTATGCTGTGATTTTAAAATTAAAATCACAACCACTAAGAGCAGTGCTTATAACTTTCGCATTTATTTTTCTAATAATACTCAAAATTTAATTTTTTTCATCTTTTTTGTCATAAGCTTAACTGGCTTTAAATTGAGTGTAACTGCTTAGAAACAGGTGAAATACAGCAACTATTATTTATCATTACGTATCTTTTAAACAAGAATTACAAAATGTAAAAAAAATTTTGGCTTAAGTTCTCGAAATAATTTTTTAAAAATTTTTTTGTTGTATTTTTTTTTACTTTAAATCATTAGGGCTGTCCGGGTGAAAAAGATTTAATTTTTGTAAATTTATTTTCTTCTAAAAGTAAAACTCTCTCATAAATAATTCCATCAAATTCTTTGTCGTGTTTAAGTGTTACTCTACTAAAATAATTAATATGGTAGATATGTAAAATGTTTTCAATACTTTTAATCTTTTAAATAGCTGAGAATTACAGTGGGGTTAAAATAAGAAACAGTAACAAGTTGTACTTTAAAAACAACAACCCAGAGTTTGATGTAGACACAGATTTTATAAATTTCACTAAAAGTATGTTTTAATTTTCTACGTATAGCCGACATAAAGCATTAAAAACGATCTTTATCCTCTTATTATCGAGTGTGCAGTCAACCCGACATTTTAGGTCAAGCCACTTGCATTCTATAAAGAAGTCTTTGTATAAAATAAAACTTCTTCATACTGCTATTGTATAATGCCCTTAGGTTTATAAATAATTTTAATAGCAAATATTTATGTTTGAAATTTAGAACTTTAACTTTATTTCATTTAGATTTTTCTAAAGATGTATCGAGAAGAAACTAGTTTACTTTATATACAGATGAAGAAACATTAATAATAGCTTGAAGTTTGACTGTTAAAGTCCGGATTTTTCCGCTTTTATAGACGACGAGATAGTATTTGTTGATCCAACTTATGTCAGTCAGTGTTTTGGGGTATCTTCTCCATTTCACGAGACGCTCGTACCATTAAGTCGATTTTCAGGTTTCAGTAAATTCTAAAAACCGGTACTTATCTACATTTTGTTTAAACTATTACATACCAAATTATATGAAAGGCTAAAACAACAATAGCTTTTACTGCATAAATAAACGATTCAAGCTCCTTCCCATTCTATCTCAGACGAGCCAGAAGTTTATCGAACATGACGCGAGAAACGCGACACCAATTGGTCAGCCTCATTTGCACGTACCGTGATGATGCCAGGGTTTGGCGGAAACCACTGGTTGATGTGGTTTAAAATTTATTTCTGGTGCTCGGGCTTATTCAAACCTAATGAAAGTTGAGTCTGTGGCTATTTAGCAAAATCTAGGAGGAAACCGACGGAATGACGAATCTCAAAAACCTAATAAAATTTGAGCAAACTCATGTTGGAAGAAGTTTCATCTTGATGATTTTAATGGACATGCCGAAGTCATAAAACTTGCTCAGTACCACGCGGAGTCGTGGAAAGCGCAGATTGTCCACCAAATGTAGTGACGGTCTGGTGTCGTCCTGAAGTCGGCCGTCTTGATGTTATTCTTTCTTAGTGACCTCTTTTCGGGATCAAGATCTATCGATAAATTCGTCTTATCAAGACTTACATTATGTTGATATATCATGGTCTTCGGCTGAGTCTTTCACAATATCCTTATTATTAATGTATAGAAAACAACACAACACCGCATCCAATTAGATGGTCTTTAAACTTATTGATGTAAAAAGGTCGAGTTTGTGAATTCGTCGACCACCCAGCGAGGACTGGACATCTCCTGGCTATAGCTCATTCTCGAGCATCCTTGTGCCTGCCTGGTCGTCTACAGGAAGTGGTCACTAAACGCGGACGTTATTCTCACAAAAAAATATATTTTAGCCGACAGATTTTATTGTTCTTTAGCACGAATTTGTGGTTGACATTAATTTAAAATCTATTCTTTATTCTTGATAAATTTCTGTATGTCTGGACTCCAACTTTCTAGTATCGATAGACTGGAAACAGAAGTTGCATGTATCTTCAATTTCCCTATCCATAAGCGCTCAGGTTTTAATAACCCTCCAATGTCCACTAATAATAACACCCATCACATCACCTTCACCTGATAAATAATTATCTTTGTCATCTTTAATGTGGCTGATGCTGGTGATTGTGGTGTAGAATGGCGTTTTTAGTGGTTTTGGATGTTGAGAATAGAAGATTTTCTGCCTGTTTTTTCTTTCCTGTGGTTTGGTTAAGATTCTTTAGTTTGGCATGATCCTGAATTCCAAATAAATAAATTAAATATATTTTTTTAGCTAATTATATCTTAATATATGCTGCAGTTTTCGGGAATTTTGTATCAGCCAATTCCTCTTGAATTCAGAATTTAACTGCATCCACAAGAATTTTACCTCCGAAAAGATAGAAAATTCCGACAACCATCAATAACGGAAAACATTATCCGCTGTCAGAGATTTTTTGTAGAAAATCGCTTTTTAAGATTCTTTCCAGAAGTGAATGACGACTCACTTTCTCGATCAGGAGTAGATCTTGTAAAACCGAATGACAGTAATGAGACTGTATTGATGCTGCGACTGATACACTGTCGGATGCCAACTTTCTCGAAGTTGACCTTGAGTATGTAACAGGACAAACATCGTGACTATTTATGAATTAATACAAAATCAAAAAAAATTTTATTATCGCATAGAACAACATAAATGATTATCAAGTACATTTAATCAACTTACTGAAATGTAAGCAACACTGTATTTATCCTTTTTTTGCAAAATCAATGTATGATAAAACTTCGTGATGGGGAACGTGATACGCATGTCTAATGGGAATACGTGATATACGTACATTTTTACGTAACATAAAACATTGTTTAGAGTGTTTTTTTAATTTTGTCGATTTTTATATTATGTTAATTTGGGGTTCATTTTTTGCATGCTTGTGAAGGTGTATGTCAGGGTGGTTGAACATACGGCCCGCGGGCCGTGTGCGGCCCTCAGTACCTTAAAATGTGGCCCGCGAGGTCATACTAAATTTTAAAAAATTTTTCCTTCTTTAAATAAATTTTTACACATTATAACAAAATTATATTTATATGAATTATTTTCGCATATATAGTAATTAATTTCCGTTAATTTTGAAGGTTTTTCGCAAACATTTTTCGTATTCATAAATCTCATTTTAATTTGAATTAGTATCAGTTTTCGTGTCATGGCGTCTAATGTATCAAAAAAGCGAAAAATTGACTCTGAACATCGTAAGTTTAATGCAGACTGGACATATAAATATTTATGCATCGAGAAAAATGGTATTATTAAATGCCTTGATTGTCATCAAACTATCAGCTGCTCGAAAGAATATAATGTGAGTCGTCATTATAAAACGCATGCTAAAAATATGACAATGTGATAGGAAAAGCTGCTAGACTGGTGCTTGTGCAACAATTAACTGATAAACTTACAGCACAGAAGAATATTTTTAAGAATTTTAAAATCATAACTCCTACTGCTAGTGCTCAGTATTTGGATGCCTCCTATCGTGTATCTTTATTATTGGCTAAAAAGGGTAAATCCTTTCGTACAGCAGAGATTGTTAAAGAATGTGCTATAGAAATGGCAAAATCACTTGGAGAAATGGAAGTTGCTGATAAATTTAAAAACGTTTCTCTATCACACCAGACTGTTTCTACCAGAGTTCAAGATATTGACTTACAACTGGAAAAAACTCTGAAAGACAAAATAGCTAATTGTGCATATTGGTCAGCTGCTCTTGATGAAAGTACAGACAACTGTGACATATGTCAACTATCTATTTTTATTAAAATTATTGAATACAATTTTAATGTGACAACTGAACTCTTGGATCTGAAATCAATGTCTGGAAGAACTACAGGAAAAGATATATTTGAATCATTTGACATGGTAGTTGGAAATTTTATAAATGAAGATTTTAAATATGGAAAACTTTCTTCTGTCTGTACTGATGGAGCACCTGCTATGTGTGGCCAGAAAACTGGATTTGTGGGTGAGCTGAGAAAAAACAATATTTTAGTTCCAGTACACCACTGTATAATTCATCAAGAAGCTCTTTGTGCCAAGTCTGCCAGACTGCATCCTGTAATGAAGTCTATCACTAAAATGGTTAATTTTATTCGTGGTGGTGCTCAAGCTTTAACTCACAGAAAATTCAGAAATTTCTTAGAAGAGGTAAATGCTGTTTATCCAGATTTGTCACTTTTCTGTGATGTAAGATGGCTAAGTGCTGGAGATTGTTTGAAGAGGTTCTTTGCATTGAGAAATGAAATTCTTGTTTTCTTTGAAAGTGAAATATCTGCTAACACTACTCAATTTGAGAATGACCTGAAAAATCCAGATTTCATATCTGCATTAGCTGTTTTGACTGACATTACCTCATACCTGAATGTTCTGAACAAACAAATTCAAGGAAGAAATCATGATATCTGTTATCTTGTGGGTAAAATTGATGCATTCAAATTGAAGTTGAACAAACTATTCATTCCACAATTAAAGGAAAACAATTTGACACACTTTCCAAGCTGCAAGGAAGTATTTGCTGATAAAGAAACTGACTTTTCAGATTACGTTTCCATACTTAGTGATATTTCTACTGAATTTGAAAAGAGATTTCAGGACTTCCAAATAATTCAGGATGACCTTAAGATACTGAGCAATCCCTTTACTATAGAAGTGGATAAGGCACCTGCTCAACTGCAGTTGGAATTATGTGAGCTGAAAGAAGATCATTTTCTTCTTTCTCAAAACCTTGACAATCATTAGAATTTTGGAAACTGGTAAATGCAGAATCATATCCTGAACTAAATAACTTTGCACTTCACATGCTTTCAATGTTTTCTTCAACCTATGTTTGTGAAAGCAGCTTCTCTCTTATGAACCAAATAAAGTCAAAAGAGAGAAATCAGCTAGATGATGAAACACTAGCTTCATGTGTCAGAGTTGCACTAACTGACTTATAAATTGATTTTGTAGAATTAGTTAAAAACAAAAAACCTCAAATTTCGCACTAGCTACTGTAGTAAATAAATTTTTCTATTAGTATAAGTATTAATAAATATCTTTTTTAATCAAACTTTTTTGGAGAGTGGCCCTCACTTGCATAAACCTGATCAATAATGGCCCTTTGCTTATTTGAGTTCGACCACCCTGGTGTATGTAGATTAGTTATATATCGTTTGTAGCATTTGCTTTGGCATACATTGTGCAAAACCTACCTTTTTAGAAATCATAAAATGGATATTTGCTTCAGGGTTCTGAGTGAAGCATGGATAGAAACGTTTTCGTGCCATTTTGCTTCACGAGTTCAAACCAGGCCACAGAGCGAGCGAGGCAACTCGTAACATTAGGCAAGCATGGATCGAGGACACAGCAAATGAGCGCGCAGTACAACGATGGTTTACAAAGTTTAAATTAGGAGATGTGAGCCTCGAAGATAAAGGTGTCAGACATCTTTCCAGCTGTGATGTCGACTGACTGAAAGCCCCAGATGAAGCTGATCCAAGAAAAACAGTGCGAGAAATTTCTGGAGAGCTTAACGTAAGCACTGCGACTGTTGCCAGACATCCTGACGCAATTGGCCAGGTGAAAAAGCTTGACAAGTGGGTACCTCACGAGTTGAATGAACAACAACAAAATCGTCCAATGGAGATCTGCTCTTCGCTTGTCATAATAAAAAAAACGACCCATTTCTTGACCGAATCATTACGTGCTATGAAAAAATGGATCCTTTACGACAATCACTAACGATCAGCACAGTGGCTCCACAGAGACAAGGTGCCTAGCCACATTGTTAAACCCTGACTCCACCCAAAGATGGTCATGATCACTGTCTGGTAGACTGCAACTGGTGTCATCCACTATAACTTCTTGTAACCTGGCGAAACCATCACAGCTGAAAGGTACTGTCGTGAATTAAACGTTGTTCATCACAAACTCTCCCAACGACAGCCGGCATTTGGTGAATTGAAGAGGCCCAATCCTGCTCTACAACAATGCTCGTCCTCATGTTTTAAAGGTGACTCTTCAGAAACTGAACACGTTTGGGTACGAAATTATTCCTCACCTATCCTATTCAACAGCCCTTTCTCTCACAGACTATCACCTTTTCTAACACCTCGTCAGCTTCCTCCGTACGAAATCCTTCTCCAACCAAGCAGCAATTGAAACTGCTTTTCTACAGTTTATCGACTCCAGAAATCCAGATTTTTTTTTGAAAATTGTATAAATGCGCTTTTAACTCATTTGCAGAAGTGTATTGATTGTAATGGAACGTTCTTTGATTGATAAACTCCAGGTTCAGCAACGAGCAATGTTGCGTTACAAAAAAAACTACAAAACGTTTGTAACAATCTGAAAAGATGTATTCAATATACATGGATAGTTTATCTTTGAAGTTCTTTCTCCCCCCCCCCGGTTAAAAGAATTCTGTTATCAGCAATGCCATTAATTTATCAACCATCTTTTTAATAAAATCTTCTCATGTTTTTCCGTGACTGTAAATCCTAATTACTTTACCGATATTTAAACATTTTAAACTGTCTTATTGGTCGGTCAGCTACAAACGCACTTGCTTACTTCAAGAGCATGAGGTTAAGTTTCAATATTTTTTCTTGCATTCTGTATAAAGTTTCTGCCTGAATGATCATAAATTTATCAATCATTTTGACAACTAGATTGGTTAACACTATTCCAACTAAAAATAGTTTTCCTCGATGACCGTATTCGTTGTGGTGAAACGTTTTTCATTGGCTTTCGCATCCCGAGCTACCACAGTTACCAGAAATGGTTACAAATTTATCAGTTTTATCTTGTATATTTTTTGTCCTCTTTGCCACGAGGTAGCTACTACTTAAATCTCACCTGACTGTTTTCTCAAAGGAGCGGAATCACTAAGCAAAATTAGATACCCTGATCAGTGCTTCAAGTTTCCAGATTAGTGGAAACCGCTATTTGGTAAAAATTCAAACAGCACTTGGAGGATACCGCTGTTTGTAATTTTCGTTGCATTTCCTATAAAATTTAAGGAGATTGAAAGGGTGTTTTCCAAAATGGAATCTTTTGTACTATCTCTAAAGGTGATTATTCAAGTAAAGTATTTCCATGTCAGCATTATGTACACTACATTCATTCGCAGAATAAAAAATTTCTAGTGATAAATTTTGAAAATACAAATAATATTAGTGATTTTAAAAGGAACTTACTTATTTACTGGCTTTAGTTTCAATACACCGAAACAACAATAACAAAGAAAAAATACTCATTTTTAATCTCCCAAAATTTTGTTAACATGTTGTTCGCATATACTGACGTCAACAAGATTGACAACTCTAGTAAAGCAGCTTTGTGTTTCAGTTGTCGAGTAGGAAGCGTTGCCAGACAGCCTTGCGTATGTAGGGCTCGACACTTTTGATTTCGGCAGAGGAATCTCTACTGGGATTCTTACGTTTTTAGATATGGGACAAATCCTGAATGCTCGGAGGAAGCTCACGATCCGGTTGGGGATAAAGAGTGAAAATAAACCAACCCAAACAGGTTCGTCAAACTGAACCATTCCCCAAACAAACTTGGGCTTTCGACCAAAGCAACTCAGGAAGCTAAGCACCAGAGTACCGCACTGTTCAATTCTGCTACTGTTAGTAATGTAAATGCTAAAAATGAAAAGATTTTTCATTAGTGGAAAGCACAACAATGACGGATAGAGAGAAATGATTTTCCGATTTAAAGAATATTCTAAATAATTTTGTCCTAATCTGTCAAATGATTACACTTGAATAAGGTAGTCGTTTTGTTTTGGCAGCAAATTGCAATAAATTGTATGTATGAGTATTAATTATTATCTTTTAGCAAAATGTGAATAATCAATTTTTTATTAAAATAACCAGTTCAATAATTTCAGCACAACCACACGCATTCGGAATTTGGTGAATCTTCCATTACTGGTGGCGGAATGGCGTCACCGCTATTTTCTGACAACTTAATCACGGATTATAAGATAGGGGAGACCGAGACTGGTTGTCACACAATGTCTGTACAGAGAATTTATGTAGGAAGTTCTTCCAAATAAAATCGAATAGTTCCTTTTAAGTATAAACATCTATTTTTAAATTACCAAAGTCACATTCTTAATACAACTTTTCATAATATTGGTGCGAATGCTTTCCTGGGAAATAACCCTGTCCTTCCAAAGGGCTGATTGCCTCAGAGGGCGGGGCTAATGCATCACGGTATAGACAACGAACATATTCTACATTTGTTATAACTTTATTTATAATAAAAAGCTAATTTGTTGGAAAGTAATAAAACATTTTAAAATAATTAGCTCTATCCGTTTATGCAAACATTGAAACATTTAATCACATAAACTATAAACTATATTCATATTTAAATAATAAATAAGTTTATTTTCCAAAAAAAAAACAAATAAATATTGTGCTTATTGACAACAGGACGTGAACTAATAAATGTATGTTACAATTCCAGAACACTAAGAGACAAAATGCCGGTGCTGGTTCATTAAGAGATGAAAACGTACATCCATGAAACTGCGTAATCGAATAGTGTATTGTATGCTTAATTTCCATTATGCTCTACCAAAATTATAAAATACTTGAAATGAAAGCAAACAAATCTGCTTAAACAAAATCATAAACAGAACAACAAAACTTATACTAACGACGTGAACGATTGGAAATTGCCTCTAGCTTTGTAAATACGACAGCGGCCATATCTAGACTGTCATGGCGGCGGACTTCTTTTCCTCCAGATACTCGGAGAATGTTTAACGTTGCGTGATGAAGTAATGCGCTCTTAACAAGTTTTAAGCCGTGTGACAACCACCCCCGGTCACCCCTATTCGGAGGTCAGAGACTCTCTATTGTTACGCACGAAATAACTTAATAACACCCACCATTGTAGTCCAGTTAAATTTACTTAGATTCTTGTTTAGAAAGATTATTTTGTATGTCATCTACACGCCAGACAGACACTCACTTTACAGACAAATGAAAACGAACAACAACTGTAAATGTAGCTAAAAACATAATGTGGGGTCAGCATTGTGTTCGGACAGTTAATGTTATTGTAATTGTTCTTAATAATTCTAATAAATCTGTGACATGGAAATTGTTGTAATAGCTTATTTCATCTGATGTCTTCGATAATTGTTTGTTTTATACGACATTATGAAGTGTTAACGGACTTTACAGTAAGCAACACTAATTTTTCACAAGAAACGCTGGAAGACAACAGACATATAATTTATGCAGTTTCCTAAAGATTTACTTTTATTACTTTTAGATAAATGTTTGAAAGAGTGATTAGTAAATAATGTACATATTACAAGTAGAAATTAACGCCGAGTACGGGAGAAACACTAGTGGTAGTTACGAGATAAGTGCGAACGGTCCAACAAGATAATCTCACTAACAGGATCGTATCACTTGAAAATAGGACTTCCTCCCGTGATGCGCGCAAAGCAAGAATGTGAAAAATATTAATCACTATTCTGAGTTAACTACGAGTGGGAAAAAAAAAAAGAAATTAAGAGACTCTCAGAAACGTCGACAAGAATTATTGCCGTTTCTTTTTATATTTTGTTATAATTAAAGCAAATCGATGCGTAAAGACAGCAGGGCGGGTTTCTAGCCGGTACGAAAATCTCTGTATTGCGCTGTGCTACAAAAACCATCGGAATCAATCGTTTTAATCCTATCAATATATGTGCTCGCTCTACCGTCTGCAAGATCAGTGAGTTCAGACGAGACGAATGGGCGATTTTACCAACCTGGAAGAACAGCAGTTTTATTACCGCGTGACAGCCATTAGCGCCGAGGATCATGTTCCATTTATCAAATCGGGATTCGATCTGTGCCAGCGCCCTCACCTGACTGTCGTGAACCGTTGGCTATTTCAGTGTCGAAACAAGACTTGAGCCTCTGCATTAAATTAAAGCACCGATAGATTTTAGACGTCGGCACGTTTTAAAAATTACCGCTCCAGATTATCGAAGACTAATTAATGGGATACGATCTTGATCACATGACCTGTGTGGGAGAAACTCTATATGTTTAACGGAGATCTTATCAAGGTGATGTATATTTGATTCTGCTTGGAGATCAAAATGCCATCGTTTTTACAGATTTTCTTACTTATTCGTTTGCTCAAAAATTCAGGTAAGAATATTATTATTTTATTTACTAAACAATCATTATGAGGCCAAGAAACATTTAATTCCACTTGGAAAGTTTTGAAATAATAACGTCTGTAAAAAAAAATGATTTCAAAATCTCTTTTCTTTTTAAAATGCTAGTAACCGGACGCAGGCAATGAGATTATGTTAGTTTTATTTACGTATAATTTTTATGTTAATGTTATTTCTACTGAAATGCACATATTAACTACAACTAGAAGGTGTATGTTTTGTACAAGTAATTTGTCGTCTTATCCTACCGCTCCTCTCCAACAATTGAGTTGTATATTATGGTTCTACAAAATAGTTAAAAACATATGTTAAAAGAAGTAATTTTTTTAAGTAAACACCTAGCTATTTCTGTTCTTTATAAACATAACGAACATTTAGATCTAGGTGCAGGTATATTTGATTCAAAGGTTTCGTAGCGTTTGTTGGCGGTCAGTAAAATGACCCAAATATATGGAACAGGATAAACTTTGTATTTATTTGTTATACTCAGAAAAAAACACTTGTTTAAATGTCTGCATTCTCCCGAGCAAACGCCGATCTAATATTTCCTAGTTCTTGCCAGGCGTGATTGGGAAATCTGTTGTTGAAAGAAGAAGCTTGTCCTCAATATTGATTATTCCAAGAATCGTTTTGAAAATGTATAAAGTTAAGAAAATAGCAAGGGTCTGTTTGCGATAAAGTTTTACGAGAGAATGTGTAGGAGAGGATACGGGTGTTTGAGGGAACCACCGTCTTTAGCTAAAATGTAAAGACGAGGACAGTCATCCATGTTAAAATCTTTTTTAAAAAATATTAATTTACTACAACGCGCCAGCGTGCATTCTCGCTCACATGTTTTTTTAATGTATGGTACTCTATCATGTATTATTGTCAAGAACTAGTATTTTGTAATATATTACTACGATTATTATCGTTCCCTATCTGGCTTGTTTCCCAAATACCGGATCTAGACGATTACCTTAAAATGAAACAGTATGGTTTATTTACTGGTGGAAATGGAGTGTTTTTATTATGCTAACTACTGCAAATATACAACGTTCCGCAACTCTTGTACACTTTCCGCCTGGAGGAATCTCATCAATAAAATCTGTTCACATCCCTTTCATCATCATCATCAACAACATCTTCATTATCACTTTTCTTTCCTTAATTATTCTCTTCTTTCCTCCTCCCACTTGTTAGATAATGTAAATACTAAGTCATCTTTCGTGTTTCTAAAGATCCAATGTTTGTTAGGTACACTGTTTAAGAATGGAAAACAACAACAAAAATAACCAAGAACTAAATAAATGCAATTAAAACAAGGCCATCAGCGAGTAACCAAGCAGCTGGGTACCAAAAGAAGAAAAAAAGAGTAAAGTAAATAATAAGATTAAATAAAACCTGAGGATAAAATCTTCCAAATTCTCAAAATCTCCACCAGATGATCGCCAACAATTATAACATAAATACTATATAAATCCGATTAACCAATAAAACTTTTGTATAATTCAGTTTTCATTTCATTTTAAAAACCAAGATTTCTCATTAATTAAAATTTAAAAAGTTGACATTCATTTATCAGAGTCTGTTTGAGTTCAGTTTTACGATATTTCTTATAATCAAATACAATATTGATGATGGCCGTCATCCATGGTAACAGACGATGGCCGCATACAAGCGAATTTCTGTTTTCAACACAGCAACCACACTTTTAGTCGGTGTGTCAGGAAATATCTGAAAAGACCGCATTAGCCAGGTGATTCATTGAGAATAAACGCACTATAATAACGGCGCAGTAGTAGTACCACTGAAAGTTCGTAACAAAGCCGACTACGTAAAATCAAGGAGCCTCAATTTTGTTTTTAACTGTCAGTGATTCTGTAAGCAAGATGCTTTTTTTTGCTTACTGTTTATATTTTCGAGAGAGAGAGAGAGAGAGATTGACTGACTTTGACAAACAGAAAAATGGATTTTAGGCTGTACTCGTACATGTATGTAGAGATACTTTCGGGTGGCATTAATCAGCAGATGTACCAGGATGACAAATCACCCATATTAGATAAAAAAAAAATTTGAATTTTATTAGAATGATGTTTTATAAAAATATAAATGTCAGTAATTTATAAAAATAACTGATTAATCATAAATTAAAACAAAATACAGTAAAACGATGACATCACTAAATTACTATTTTTTTTTAGTTCTACAATTAAGAAAAACATGAGAGAAAGCGCCTATGTCACATTTAACTAAAAGTTGCAGATATTAAATCATACTTTTAAAAAGTTAAGCATAATAACTTACAAACTTAGATGATTAGGAGTAACTTTGAAAGAATTCATCAGATTAGAAATTATTTTCAAAATAACTTGAACAAACCGGCAAAACAATACACAATTTTGTCTGATCCTCTTTAATATTGACAAATCTCGCATGCAATTCTTAATATTATTTGTTGCAAATGTTATAAAACATATTTATCTGTGAGCATGCCTTTCAATTTGTATAGCTAAAAATATGGCAAGAGACAACCAACAAAAGTGCTAAAACTGATGCTGGTTAAAACTAAGAGCTACAATTACAAAGTGGCTAAAACCTCAGGAAGATATTTCCAAATTAGTAAGCAAATGGGAAAAACTGCCAGCGGCGGTCGATGATAGTTAGTGAGATCAAGTTTAAAAAATGCATCGTTGGATTTCTCATTTTACCTTTTAGAAGAAAGTTTGATGTTTTTTGCCGGAAAGAGAGAGGTTGCAATAGCTACGTTTCTGGGATAAGTGAATTAAATTTAATATGCAAAGCATATTGGCTGCACGTGCACTCCAGCAAGTATTCCTGTATCACGTAGATCGTGTAATTCTGTCGGTAACAGTTAAAGTTCCAACTGTGTTAACTAGATTAACATCCACAGACACATCGCTTCATCAAACAAAAAAATCTCTGGCGCTTCGAAACATTTCCTAGCCTAATTAGCCGATTTCTAGACCAGTGTCCACCATTCCAGGCCGACCGACGGCTTAGTTAATTCTCCAGAGCTCGGCACCGAATATGTTCTCTAACTAACATAGTCGTGAAAATCGCCAATAAATGGCAACCAGAAACGGATCTTAGTAACTATAAGTCACCATGGACTTCACCGATCTTAATTAGATGTCACGATCACATCGAAATGACAAATCCAGATTCAAAATGTCTCAGTAGGGTAGCCGCTCGAGAACACAGGCGACGAATACTGACTTCTTTCGGAGTAGAACTTCTAGCCAATGAACAAGTTTTAAGCTCTATTTGAAATTAGATAGTCACATTTTCTATAATAAAACCAGAATTTAGAACGGTATGAAACAAACATCTTACATAAAACAGAAATCACAAAGACAGACGTCGCGATTAAAACCAGTTTTTCTTGTATTAATGTATTCCACTAAGAATGGGTATTACTGAGACTTTAAACCGTAATGTGTCAGCTTGGCCACAGACATTTCAAATATCCTACATGATCAGTCGGGAATGGAGAACCAGTTTGATAGGAATCTTTCGATTTGTTTATGTATCTATCTTACAACCCTAACCATAGTTACCGAAACACAAATATTATTAAATAGAAAACATTTGTCGTGCGCGTTTCTAACTACTATACGGCACGTGTACCACCCGGCCATTCCGTTACATAAATCACCGTCCACATACGGGCCGGTTCGCCATTGAAGGAAACCCTTTAAATATTTAAATTTAATTTTTGTCGTGACATCAACATTTCACTTTTAAAAGAAAGAAAAAGAGTTGTTTGTCTATTTTAAACTGCTTTTATAAATATCTAAAGAAACAAACGTTAACTAAAACATCACTTTAACAGAGTAAGGGTTTTTCATTTACTTTCGTTCCTGCGCCCTGGTACTGAGAGTTTCCTCCGGTGTTTACTTAAAACATCACCGAATCTTTCCAGATTTTCTTTTCTTTTTTGGCGCAAAATTAAATATTATGTCCATCTTTTATCGTTAAATTTGTTTGTCTATTAATCAAAACTCAAATCTTTAACTACTAAATTGTACTTTATCAACCATTTCGTTAAACAGTTATATACAGAACCGTGTAATAATAATAATTTGAAATCCCGTCCAGTTTATATATTCTTTCAATATTCTTCCACGTACCCAGAAACATCCGGAATAATTAACGCAGAAGCGGTGTCAGGGCTGGTGGTATAAGCCCTGCCGTCCCCAGATATCTTCTAGCGATGAAGCTCGAAAAACGGAAATTTCAGTAGGTACTTCATTTGAACTTTGTAAGCTAAAAAAATTCCAAAACAGATGTTTCACATCTACAGGGTGAATTATACAAATTAATATCCCCAGAATGCACATGGGGCTAAAAAAGAGAAAGCTAAGCCAGGTTTTTACCCAGAGCGTTTAATATCAACTCTGAACCACGGTGGATTTAGATCAATGATGTATGAAAGCATTTAATACGAGGATAAGTAAGATATTCCATTCACTGACGTCTAAATATCTACAAGAGAATAAACGTATTACGCACATAAGCCTCAGTTGAAGCCAATCCAAGAAAAACAGAGCGAGAAATTGCTGGTGAGCTTGACGTAAGCACTGCTACTGTTTCCCGGCATCTTGACGCAATCGGCAAGGTGAAAAAAGCTGGACAAGTGGGTGCATCACAAGTTGAATAAAAGACAACAAAAATGTCGATTGAAGATTTGCTCTGTGCTTGTCATAATAAAAAAAACGACCCATTTCTTGACCGAATCATTACGTGCTATGAAAAATGGATCCTTTACGACAATCACTAACGATCAGCACAGTGGCTCCACAGAGACAAGGTGCCTAGCCACATTGTTAAACCCTGACTCCACCCAAAGATGGTCATGATCACTGTCTGGTAGACTGCAACTGGTGTCATCCACTATAACTTCTTGTAACCTGGCGAAACCATCACAGCTGAAAGGTACTGTCGTGAATTAAACGTTGTTCATCACAAACTCTCCCAACGACAGCCGGCATTTGGTGAATTGAAGAGGCCCAATCCTGCTCTACGACAATGCTCGTCCTCGTGTTTTAAAGGTGACTCTTCAGATATTGAACACGTTTGGGTACGAAATTATTCCTCACCTATCCTATTCAGCAGCCCTTTCTCTCACAGACTATCACCTTTTCTAACACTTCGTCAGCTTCCTCCGTACGAAATCCTTCTCCAACCAAGCAGCAATTGAAACTATTTTTCTACAGTTTATCGACTCCAGAAATCCAGATTTTTTCAAAAATGGTATAAATGCGCTTTTAACCCATTGGCAGAAGTTTATTGATTGTAATGGAACTTACTTTGATGAATTAACTTCACTTTCATCAACAATATGAAGTCTCATTGTTGCGGTAAAGAAACCGACAAAATGTTTCTAATAACCTAATAGGTGTGTGTGTGTGTTAGATAACTTCATATACAACGCACAATAACGCGAAGAAAATGCCTCATTACTGTCATATCAACAAGTGGTTTGTGACAAGATTCGGTCTCGGTTTTGGGTTTATATAAATTACAACGATAAAAATGGTAAACATTAATATTAAACAGTTTGCAGATGATACTAAAATAGATGCTGGTGTCAATGCTGAAAATGTCAAATACTTTTGAGGTAAGTTTGGATAATTTCTTGCATTAGTGATTTAATTATGAAATGAAATTTGATATTAAATTTTGTAAAACTAATGAAACAGGCAACAGAATTAATTATACTCATTATTATTTAGGAAACACTAAAATGGAAAAGGCAGTTTCAGAAAAGGATTTATTGATAAGTGCTCATCAAAATCTCAAATGTAAAATGCAGTGCATTTAGGATGCAAACAATATAATGCTAGGAGTAATTAACCGGAACATCAAACACAAAAGTGAATGAGTTTGCGTTCGGATGTATATATCCTTGGTTTGTCCACATCCAGAAATTGCTGTGCAGGCACGGAGTCCTTATTTGAAAAAGGAGATTAATTTATTAGACGACAAGAATGTCCGTAGAACCTAAGCATTCGGAATACGCTGAACCATTAAATATATTTGATGTACCAAGTTTTAATTTTAGACGATTAAACGGAGACGTGTATTTTGAATGTGCGAATAAAGAAAAACAATAATTATTTGTTTCTGGCACGATTAAAAATAATTAAAAAAAAATTACTAGAATTGTTAATTATTTGATTAAATTAAAGTTAATAATGTTAAAAATCGTACTGATGGCTGTTTAAGCGAATACTTTTTCTTGGAAAAGCGAGAGTGGATGAAGCATTTTTTTCAGATCAACTACGCAAGCCAGATATCAATTACCAAAAATTACAATTGCGTACTTTTAGAAATTGGCAGAATCTAATTCAACCTATATTCAGAACTTTTTAAAATCTGTTTTTCGCTAATTTCACTTAATAGTCACAAAAATATATCCAGAATAGTAAAATGGATTGATACATAAATAATTTTGTGCTTTATTATATCATAAATAAATACATTCATTGGGCGACTGGCTTGCTTGATAGATCAGGAAAACCGAAGCGGACGACTTAGGAAGTTTGGTGAAACATACATCTGATGATCAGTATCTGTCTTTTAAACTTTATATCCACGAAAGATTCATTTGACTCTACAAATTTACTTTAGACATCATTTTTTTTTTTTATTATCAGTTTTGGGTGACATTCATACCAGAAGTAGAAAACTTTAACACTGTAGTTTTGTCTAACATTTTCCCAGGGCTGTTTTAGACTTCTCATGTGATTGAATAAATTATATATATATATATATATATATATAATATTTCTACCATAATAAAAATGTAAAGATAATCTATGTCAGTACTGACTGATTATCTGGACAGTTGCGCGCCTTGTTAAAGATGTACAGTCGACGAATCTTTATACTACTGGCTGGTAAATCATATCGATAATGGTTCCCTCGGGGCATTACCTCCTCTGACCTGAATTATATAATTTTTGAAAATTTTCAGTCATTAACTTTTTTGTAAAACTTGTGTTTTAAAAAAAAGCAGCAGTAATTACTAAGTTTTAGGGTTTTTTCCCTAGCAATATAATTTTGTTGTACGTGAAATAAATTCTCATGTTTCATGAGGGAACAACATCTATGACGCACGCAGCCTTTATAAATGATGTGGTAATGCGAATGACTGTTCAGTCCAATGCACCAGTTAATTTTTGCTTCTTTATGTTGGTCGATTTTATCACGCAAATATTCTGTTCGTCGGTTTCATTTAAAATTTGATATCACTTAAAACGAACGAATAAACAAACATTGGATGAGTTACGAATGAATAGACATAATCGTACATAAAGCTGTCTCCAGGCTGAAATCGACAGGAGATTAGTAGCGATGTTAAAAACGTTTTTCTCTATTTTCTCAAGAGCTCTGGAAGTGAAGATTATTTATTTACTTTTATTTTCAAGTAAAACTAATTAATGATAATAAGTATTCCTGTTTACTCGAATGAGTTCGGGTTGAAAAATCCTAATCACTAGAAAGTTCAGTTAATGTAGGGTAAGACAGGGTATAATAATGCACGATTAATTGTGATTAAATGAAATTTAAAACAACCATCTAACTGAAGAATTCAATCTCTACCGAAACCGCCTAGTAATTATTAATAAATAAAAAAGCATCCAAGTTGCTTCAAACTGTTAAAGTACGAGTATTCTAGAAGAACTATGTTGGTAAGGTTTTGATTTAGGTTCCTCTTTGGAGAACTTTAAATATTAAATATAAGAAACGTATAAAATGTTTTGCATTATGTCATGTCTAGTTTATTCAATTGATTGTGTATTTATATTCAGTATTATCAATATTAAATAGTAATAAACTATGGAGACCATAAATGTGGATACACAAAAGAAATATCCCATATTTATAGATCAGTTCGTTAATTTCAATGGTGCCATGCGTGTGACTGTTCACGTGATTGCTCTTTCTTTCCAGAATTTTATCGCGAGACTTTGTTTTAGCGAAATGCCATCTATGTTTGATAAATTATTTTATTGCTGAGTCCACAATTCTGGACGCTAGTGTGTACATAGGAGAAAAGAAAGAAAAATGAGTGAAGGTACCATCATTCTACATTTTTACTACGTTCTGCCTGTTTATCCCTATTCCATGGGTAGAAGGATAACTTACTATCCACATGCCCTCCCCTATGGATTAAAGTAAATCTGTGACGATGAAGTGGTTATTTTACGTTGTCAGAAATGTGTCGTTCAGCCTGCTTCACTAGATCCACAGACACGCATTTCTTACATGTGCTGAGTTTATTGTTATCCAAGACGCACTGACGTCTCTTCAGCTCACAGTAAGACCATGAACACCTGAAATACGGCATGGACTGACCACTACAAAACAAGCTAAATTGAATCACAGATGTGCACATGTTTAATATAGTTTTATTTTAGACCATATTTCCTAGATATCTGCACACTTTGTAACGGTGCTAAAGAGGAGGAAAAACGTTTTAGTTGTAGTATGCAACTCATCTTGTTAACCGTCAGTTTTAACTGTTAGAAAAAAGTAATAAAAACAAAAAAGATTATCTTAGCACAAATACTCTGCATGAATAAATAATAATTAAAAATCGACCTATAAAATAAACAATATCTGTGAAATAAATTAAATTTGATTCATCTTTTTTTTTTATATAATATGAGCCATCTTCCAGACGTGCAACGTGGTAGTATAAAACGCGTCTCCATCACGTATGTCATATAATCCATGCGCACACGTTTAATTTCATGTTTAAAAGATTTTGTGTAACTATGATTCCCAAAAACCCAAATGTCCATACTGTCAAATAGTTACTTATAAAACTGAAAAACTCAAGATAGTAAAATCTATTCTATCCATTCTTAGTGTCTGATCGGAACGTGATAAAACAGCGTTAGAGAATTTCTTACTCCAAGAACTTCGTGAAAATGTATAATCAATATCCTTTTAATGGTTACTCTGTGTAGCCTGCAGATTTCCCACTAGCAGGATTTTCAGAAATCTATGCCGGTTGGATTTTTGTCAATAACCCATTGTTTGTGCAAAAATTATAAGCTCCGGAAGGGATTAAACACCCATATCGACTGCCAATTAATACACGGAAAATACCCAATACATAAAGTGATTTGGTCCTCGGTGACCGGTGTACATCAGATAAGTAGAAAAATCACAGCAGGGTTGTAAATTTTCCATACATATATATAAGATAATGTAACTAATTAAAAAGTCAGATTTCTTTCTAGTGACAGATGTTTTTCAGACAGCTCAGTATTTCCAGAAACTCAGATGGAATAAGATAAGACTGTATTTAAAATTATTTTTTTTCAAGATATCTCATAAAATTAGTCGTAATATTATTTATCCGAAAAAATACAGAAATCAAAAGGCCCGCTACACTAAAAAACGCTGAACACATTTTAAGGTACTACATAAGAGATGTACTCAATTCTCTTTAAAGATGTACTTGAATAAACATGCATAGCTAGTTCGAAAATCTCTCTCTCTCTCTGTGCAAAATTGCTAATATTTAATGTACAATATATTTTTAGCAGTAAAATAAATCAAATTTTTTTAAGCATGCGCATCGAATGAAAAAAATCTGAAGCCAATTATCTTTTAGTCCCCACAAATGCAGACCATCCAAGAGACCAATTTAAGACACGTGTACAATTTTTATAAAATGTATTTTAATATGCAAAATAGGTTTAAAATTATTCCTATAGGTCAGCAGTGCGTGACCGAAATGTAGACTGTTGTATATTTTTGTAGTTTAGCGTTATTTTTTATGTGATGATGAGTATTACATTTTAAAATTAAAAAAAAATAAGTGCTGTCAATTTTGCATTATTAGGAGCAGAATTAAAGACTAAGAGTACAATATATAAAACTCTGTCGACTGATATGAGGGAGAACTTTTTAATGTTTTGTTTTTAAAACCACTTCGAATAAGGTTTACAAATTTCATCAGTTTTAATTTTCATATATTTATTTCAAGTCTACTCCTTTTTCTTTCACATGTTTAGGTTTTAGAAATTTACCTTTTGCATATATATTTGATCCTACTACAAATTAGAATCATCATTGTTGTGTTAAACAACTTTCTAAACACGCTGAAGAGCTGAGATCTAACCGTTTCACAGAAGAACCCCGACTGAAGATCGCTTTTCAAGGCTAGGTTAACGGTTAATTTTGATTTATCCTAGTTTAGCTGTTTACTAATAATCAAAGAGGTTTTGGAAAGGACTAAATATACTAAATAAGGTCTCGTCCCAGTGGCTTAACAATCTAGTGCCAGAAATAATCCGCTTATTGGTATTCTGCTTTGGTGTCAAGAGTTGTCGGTTAAAGTGTCATTAAGAGTTAATCAGTTCTGTTTAAGTACTCTCAATAACTGACAGTATGTGTGTGTCTTTGATCTGTTGAAAGTGCGGAGTCTATTGGGTAATGTATTAGGGTTTTGGTGGGAATTTTTAAGGCAGAGAAAGGTAAATTTGACTATACTTCATGTTTGTTTTATTTTAGCTTCCTTAAAAGTTTTCTGTTTAACAAAGTTCGTTCAAGATATAACAGTATGATTCGGATCATTATCTGCCGGTAGACACCTGTATTTAGCCGATCCTCCTCTCACCCTTTTCTTGTCTAGTATCCCACACGAGCCATAACGATTAATCACTCTTATAGTTTTCTGTTACATTAACTCAACAAATTTTTCTTGCTGAACCTTTTAGGTTTTCAGTCAGAAGGAAGGGTTGAATTGGAATGTATTTCTTAACTTCACTACCATAGAAATACTTTGTGAGAAGAGGAAGGAAAAATTTAGTAAAGGTTAGAGAAAGGAAATTTAAAATGGTAGCATTCCATGCAAAACAAACCAAAAAAAGAGACGAGAATACATAAACCTCACTAATTTAAGAAAAGTACACCTTTTTTCCTGAAAAATCACAATCGCTATGAAAATATGCATTAATTGAATTGACGTGCTGTTATTTAATTAAACCAAATGACAAAATATACGTTGTGATATATTGTAATTAGAAAACAAAATTCAGCATTCAGACAATGTGGGTTTATGTGAAACGAAACATAGTGACAAATCAGCAATAATCTTTGAAAAATATTTACCTTTTGCACTTCTTATTAGATTCACGCTTGTTACAAGAAAGAGGCTTTTTATCTAAGTTTAGATTTTTAAAAAATGCAATAAGTTAGAGTAAAAACTGCAAGATTTCGCCTGTCGTCGTCGTAAAAATAACAAACATGATTCCACCACTGTTGCAGCCTCAGTAAACATGGCAGAACTGTAAAAAAAAAAAAAAAAACTATGCTCACATTCGACATATTTTCATCGTCACGATCTGCAATTCCAAATTGCTCAATGAGAGATGGTTCCATGGTAGGACTCAAGTCTATTTTGGAGAAATTAAAAAAAAACGATACAGACAAAATTAAGATGATACAAACCACGTGGTAAAATTCAAATTTGATTTAGATTTTATTTAGAAAGCATCTCCAGCCAAAAAGATTACTCAGCTTTAGGCGACGTGTTCAGGTACATTTTGAGCAGTTGGAAATGCAATGAATGATCTTTAGTAATTATTTATTGCAGGCGATCTCAAATAATTACACATTTATCTGAATACCAGGTTGAGGCGGCGAAGTCAAAGTGGTTTTATACATTTACTCAATGATACGCCTCTACCGTTATATGTCCACAGGAAAATAAGAGCATTTCCGTGTGTGAGAGAAAACTTACATTAGATGAAAAGCCGAGCGGAAACCAAAACAGGGCAGTCTAATTTCGGGCTGTTTTCTATGCGACAAAATCCATACATTGCTAAGTTTCAAGTGATTTCCGCAACGGAAAATTGACATTTTGTGCAATGTTAATGTTTGTGTTTCGTATAATTTATATAAACATATTTAACGTCACCATCTAAAAATTATATGTGGGTCATAAAAATGTACAAACTCAACTTTTTATCATCTGCTGTAGCGGTGTTTTATTGAAGAATCTACTAGGTCGTTACAAACGTTTAATCGGTTTTTATATTATGTTAATTTGGGGTTTATTATGTGCATGCTAGTGAAGGGGCATGTAGAAAAGTTATATATCGTTTTGTAGCGTGTGCTTTTGCATACATTATGCAAAACATACTTTTTTAAAATCATGAAATGGATATTTGTTTCAGAATTCTGAGTAATGCATGGATAGAAAGGTTTTTCGTGCCATTTTTCTTTAGGATTCAAATTAGGCCACAAAACCAGCAAGGCAACTTGTAACATTAAGCAAGCATGGGGTGGGGACGAATAATGAGTCACAGTACAAAGATGGTTTGCAAAGTTTCAATCAGAAGATTTGAGCCTCGAAGATAAGGAACTTAGTGGACGTCTTTTGAAAGCCTCAGATGAGGCCGATCCAAGAAAAACAGTGCGAGAAATTGCTGGTGAGCTCGACGTAAGCACTGATAGTTTCCCGGCATATTGACGCAATCATCAAGGTGAAAAAAGCTTGACAAGCGGGTGCCTCACGAGTTGAATGTACAACAACAAAATCATCGATTGGAGATCTGCTCTTCACTTGTCATAAGAAAAAAAACGACCCATTTCTTGACCGAATCATTACGTGTTATGAAAAATGGATCCTATACGACAATTTAAAACGATCAGCACAGTGGCTGGAAAGAGACAGGGCCCCTAACTACATTTCAAAACCCAGCCTACACCCAAAGAAGGTCATGGTCATTGTCTGGTGGACTGCAACTGGCGTCATCCACTATAACTTCTTGCAACCTGGTGAAACCATCACAGCTGAAAGGTACTGTCGTGAATTAAACGTTGTTCATCAGAAATTCTCCAAACGACAGCGGACACTGGTGAATCGAAGAGACCCAATCCTGTTCTACGACAATGCTCGTCCTCATGTTTCAAAGGTGACTCTTCAGAAACTGAACACGTTTGGGTACGAAATTTTCTCTCACCCAGCCTATTCACCAGACCCATCTCCCACAGACTACGTCCTTTTCTAACACCTCGAGAGCTTTCTCCGTATGAATTCCCTTTTCAACCAAGCAGCAACTGAAACTGCTTTTCTACAGTTTATCGACTCCAGAAATCCAGATTTTTTTCCAAAATGGTATAAATGCGCTTATAACTCGTTGGCAGAAGTTTATTGATTGTAATGGAACTTACTTTGATGAATTAACTTCACTTTCAGCAACAATATGAAGTCTTATTGCTGCGGTAAAGAAACCGACAAAACATTTGTGACAACCTAATAAAGCGTATCGTTCAAACTAGATACCGCTATCTATTAACTAAACATGAAAAAGCTTTTTATAAATTTAATGGAATAAAAATTTCCGAAAAAGAAATATCTAGTGTAGCAAGCCGTTAACAGTTGCTCTTCTGAAGTCGACGTACCTTATAGAATTCTTCTGTGATTGGGGACCAATTTGATAGCAAACTTTTGAAAACACAATATACGAGTCAGATTTGCTGACGCTTTTTTGTGGACACATTGGTTTTGTTTATTGGCAACAATACACTCGTTTGTTTTTGTTTTAATTTCGAGATCTCGAAAATTCATTGAAGAGATTGTTTTGCTACCAAATATACCAGATAATGATCAAGATCAGCTGCACAGCAAACTGCAAACGTATGCAATGTCGAAAACTTAGAAAATACACAACAACAACAACAACAAAACAAACAGTATTAATACTTTTTTCATAAATCTCTTTCATACAGAGTTAGAATTATTTTGTCATCTTCATCTTTACTTCGTCTCTAAAGCCTGCTGTAATAAAATTACTCATAAACCAAAGTAGAATTTACGATCTTTATATAGAGTTGACGACCTTTTCATAATAAAAAGGGTTGGATTATCGGCAGCAGCAGTATTAGAAAAAGATGGAGATTTTTAGTTATATATAATTTGTCATATACAGGGAATTTGACTGCATTCAGGATAATTTGGCTAAAGATTTTCTCTTTTAGTTGTTGACATTATGAGCGTAGAAAGTCAGTGAATTTTTCTTCATTTCAGCCCCAACCGATAGGATTTTTTATGCTGACTTTCTCTCTCCACACAATCCTCATGTGTTTGTTTTTTTCGAATAAAAATTAGCTTTGAAAATGATTTGTATCTATTAACCAAAATGAATGCAACAATTTCAAACTTATTTGAAAAAATTACATGATTTTAAATATACTTTTTCTAAAATTATATTATTGTTGTTATTATTTATTTATTTTAAAATTTCAGCATGTCAGCTTAAAGTGATTGTTGGTCACCAGAGTAAACGCTCGACACGTGCGCTTTAATTGCAAAGCAAAAAAATCTAACCCTGAAGAACCAATGGTTGAGGCAGCCAGGAGTCTTTCCAGTAATAAAATGTATGTGCTTCAATAAGATATTAAATACTTAAACCTTTCCAAATCGTATCTCTAAATATCATTTATAATTTGTGTTTAATCATTTTTGTAGAGGAATCCAATATTGGTTGTTATCACCATACTAAAGTAAAAGCAGTTTTGGTAGATCTATAGCAGAGAGGCTGGTGACGCGAAGAGCGAGTGCTGCGTCGCTGCCTAATGAGGAGCCCCCTCAAATTACAGCCCAAACAATAAAACACGCATCGTCATTAGGTCCGTTCTTGAACGCAATATCCATCTAAAAAGTGCAACTAGACCGTACGTATCCAGCACTTTTTAAATAACCTCGTGTATTAACGATGCATCCATAAAAGTCAATTTTCACTGTAGTCTTAGAAAACGTTTTTTTTTTTCAAAATAGTAAGATATTTATGAAAATCTTCAGCGTAAGCATATTTGAGGCTCTGATGAAAGTTATGTAAAACGTCATGCTGGCGCTTCCCATCTCAACTACTGTAAGAGCGTTTCTTACCGCAAAAAAGGATCTCGTGGTGGGTACGCCATATTCTTTCTTGCACGTCGCTGCCCATATGTAACCTTTTAGCAGTAGTCATAATTAGCGTTCACGATTTTTTTTTTTTTGTAGTAAGTATGGAATGCACCTTTCGTGTTCCGGAACATGACGTTTCTTGCAGGTGAATTATGTGATTTTCTTTTGAAACCTGGGATACATTGTTTAAAAGCTACTGCTGTCTAGCTGGATATAATGAACGTTTTAAGTGAAAGGAGGATTCCGTAAAAGGGGCCAGTTTTCTCGTTTTTGTAACCTACAGTAAAGTTTGTCGCCTATTCAGCCAAGTACACATACGCATGGAATTTCCCTGCTTTCCTCTCATTTGTAAAGGGATTGGAAAATAGTTATAATGGTTTGCAAAGCCTTACTACTAATAACTAGCAATCTAGAGTCCAATGTACAGTAACAGGTTGTTTAACAAAAAAAAAAAACAAGCAATAAAACCTTAAACATTTCATGTCTGCATCGATAACTTCTACGTAAAACATCACAGTTGGGATTATGTTGCCTAGATGGCGACCTTCCACAAATTTTATTGATTAGTCGACAATGTAGTGCAAGTCGTTCACCTTCAGGATTATAGGAAACATTATCTTTGCATATAGAAACGAAAAAAGAAAGATTTTCAAATGTATCACAAACTTCCCGCGCAATAAATATTATTTTTCTTGCTTATATTTATTTCAAAATATGAGAGGGAATTGAAAATTCAGGATGCTGATATGAGAACTATCAAATATAAAGGGACGTTCAAGTTGGTTGTCTTCTAGTAAAGTACTGAAAAATGAATAATGTGTGATATATATATTACACGATACTCTTATTACATCTGATCTAGCACTAACGTATTTTATTAGAAATCTACGTTTCATCACCTTATAACATTTAAAATCAATTAATAATATTTATAAAGAAGTTACTCATAGTGATTTATGTCTAGCCTTTTCTTTGTCACCTTTGTATTAAAGTTGTTGTTATCTTTTACTCGCATCATCAACCATCATATTTTTAGACGTTAACGAAAAATAGTAACTCTCTCTCTCTCTCGATTAATCCGATCACCCTAACGGCTCTTTACGCTGCGTCTCTGGCCACCTTAATTTTTTATACTTTAAGGACATCGCACTTTATAGTTCCATTTAATATTATTTGCCCATCAGCAAGAGGAAGAGCATCCACAAAGTGACTAAGCGAAAATAAATTGTATTATACGAGTAGATGACTCCCTATAAACAAATATTAAGTTCAAAATTTGTTACGACTACATTACAACCAATGCAGACGTCACTTTACAATTCTGAGATATTAGTACCACTTAATATCAAACTGAAAGTGATCTCTAATTACAATAGATGGTTATAATCCTTATTTGGTCGGTATGTCGCAAAGTGTTACGGTAAACTAAGTTTTAAAATAAAGATTTTTTGACGTAATGCAACGTTTTTCCGAATTTTAGGTCTATTTTATCCTAAATGAAATGAAACTAACCCAACTTTTGCTAATTTGAGTTTTTTGTGTCACGCTCAATGTTCTTTCAGTTTTATGTACTTATTCTTTATCAAGAATGTTTAACTAGACAGGTTTCCTACAAATCGTTTTGGTAAATAAAAAAATATCTAGCAATAGTTGTCAAGAAACGGCGCACTTAATTTTAAAAATATTTGCATGAAATGAACATCCAATTTTCTACGTTACTTGATTACGAACAGGCTGTGGCTACCTGGTGTGATTACAATGTTAGTTTATTGGGGTAAAATTAAAATTAGAGACAAGGATTAAAGTAAAAACCGCTTTGCTGAGCCACTCTTTGCAGCAAGAAGACTGGCCTCTACTCTGTCTGGCATGGAATTAACGAGATTACGTATCAAGGTCTGTCCAAGCTTTCCTTAATCCATGTAAGAGCTTCCTTTAATTCTATCACATTGGCAGATTGTAGACGGGTTGGTTTCAGTTAACTATCCAGAAACTTCCACAAGTGCTCGTGCGGATTCACATTTTGGTCTTCTGAGTAGCTCTCTCCTCCTTAAAAGTATTGATATCGAAAAACTATATATTTTTGTTACAATGTTGGTGCCACGCACATCCTCAGCGAGGGTGACGTTTTAATCTTGGCAGTCAGAATGCTGGAACTTATTGTGATAAAAAAAAAATTCGCTCCATATTCGCTGGACTGGTGCTGACATTTCTCTTTAGATTGGAAATCCGGGTCAGAAAGGGGCACATGAAAATGGGGTAATTGCAATGTGCAATGCGGTTGCTACTCTCTTAATTTTCACATAGTTTTCGGTGAGATGGATAGCATTAATACTTATAATAAATCCGTGTTTTTGCTGGTAAAAGCAATCAATATTTAACTGATAGTCACTCAAGAGTAGCATTTATTCAGTTAAAGTGAGTTTTAATGAGGTAGAATGTCAACTGGTAAGTTAATTAATAGATTTGAATTCAATTAAGTTCGAGTCTGTTTCTGCTCGGTAAAGTGACGTTTTGTTAGTTTAAAGGGCCTATGGAGGTATAGCAACATGAAAAAATGGTCTTTACTCTTGAGTGCATAGAGTAAATGAAACTATATTTATGGATAATAGAAAACAATTCATTCATGTCATGCAGAAATGTATAACAGTAGTGAATTATTAAAAGGAAGGTGTGTTCGTGTATTTTTGTTTGTGTCCACACTCTTGATCATATTTTTGATAAATTTTCATGTAATTCTTCAAATTATGACCATAGACAATTGCAATATGAAAGCAATGCTTTTGTTAAAGTTCATTAATTATAGAGTAGTCGAGTCGAGACTCAAAGATTAAACTAAGTTCATAGTATTTTTCGATAAAAAAGAAAATGTAGGATGATTAAATATCATCCCTATTGGTAAAGTCTTGCGTAAAGTAATTGAGAAAAAGGTCATAGTTTAATGTGGAATTTAAAAATTATAAATGATTATTATTTTTTGCGGACATTCTATTTATCAACAAAAGCGTATCATTTTTAATAGCCATGTTTAAACAAAGGCAAACAGCATCAACCAACAGAGGCAAATCCTTAGAAGAAATTCTGCCTCATCTTCAAAAAAAGTGGCTGGATGAAATAGTAGAAACAGAATCTCAACAATCTAGAGGCAAGTTCCGTGTACAACTGAGGGAAATAGTCCAGATGCTGAAGCTAGAATATTCAGCGCCTTCTGTACTGGCAAGAATAGGAAGATAGATGGAATATGGACTACATGAAGAGGCATTTATCAAGCAATAGTCATGAATATGTTGTATATGTTCATAGAAGCATAAATTATCGCCCACTGAGATTTGACTTGCATAGTATTCTATTAGAAACCAATAATGACAGATAAAAAAAACTGGAAAGATGGAAATAATGAAACGTTCAAAGCCAGATGAAATAAAAATTCTCGAAAACAGAGTTCTGCTTTCAGTATAAATCAACAGCTACATGAAAATTTGAAAAAAAAATATACGTGATCACATGGGAAGGTATCTGCATATATCAGCCAGCTGGCGTAGTAAAAACAATGCTTTTGAGTTTTGGTGTTAATCAACAGTGTTGTCCATGCAGAATCATGTCTGAGATTCGCTTATCCTCCTTGCATACACTTATTATTGATGAAACATAGATATTTCTGTTAAGAAAATGCTTATAATTTTTTTACTTTAAGTTCAGAGATGCTGTATCCGGAATGGATAAGCCAGTGTATGGTTGAATTATTAACTTATACAGGGTGACCCCCCCAAAAAATGGGCCCCGCGCACACTTTTTGTGATATATCCTTCATTCCCTTACTTTGCAGGACATGACAGAAGCAACGCCTGTGAACACAACTAGATCTCAATGGGAGCTCCAGCAAAGAATATACTGCGTCAAACATTACTACAAGACAGGCTCGTTCAAGAAAGTGCAGGGCACTTTCGTGCATCAGTTAAAATGTGAAAAAGCCCTCTCCAAGAGCAGAATTCAGGACTGGGTGGACCACTTCGAGAACTATTGGACAGTGGAGAACCTCAATGCAGCCAGTGACAACCGTCCAAGCCATTCAGGACGCCCCAGGAAGCGTACAGTTGAGCTAGTCGAGAGCGTGAGAGAGTCGGTTCAGCAGAGTCCGAAACGCTCTGTGCGCAAGCGAAGTCAGTCCCTCGGTATATCCCGTGAGATTTGCAGGTGAGTGCTAGTAATGGATGTAAAGGCCTACCCATACAGAATACAGACGAAGCAGACCCCGAAGGGGACAATTCGAGAAAATGGCAATGTCACATAAAATGAGACTTCATTTAGAAGTTTAAAAAAATACAATGAGGTGGATATCTAGACATTTCATTGTAAGTGCTTTGATGCGCAATTATGACAACCTTAGATATTTTCAACATGAAATCTCAGCAAATTATGGCTCAATAGTAAAGTTAAAGTACCGCTTGAAGAAGCTCTCTGACACTGATTACCGTATCTCTATATCTGCATCAGATGATATTTTGTATAAATTAGCAAAACTGACCAAATTCTTTCAGAAGAGCTCTGTAACAACAATTGAAGCTGTACAGTTAGCAAGATCAAGATCAAGATCCGTAAGATGAGAGGACAGTATCTCAGAGACTCTCTTGGAGCAACATTGTTATTTTAGCATAAGCACAAAAGATAAACAATTCAGCGGTGACATTCTAAACATCCTATTGTGTGATCAACTTCATAAAATGCTTCCAGAAAAAGAACTAAATGAATGTGCAGCTTTTGATTTTACTCCACTTTCATCACAGCAAATCAGTTATGAATTTGGCACTGAAAAACACTAGCAAGATAGCTGAAAAATACAGAAAAATTGGACTTTAGTTAATTGAAATTATCTTCCCAAAATATCATTGAGGATAAAGAGTTCAATGCAAACCAGTACAATGATTGCAAATATATAAATGCAGAGAAACGAAGCAAAGTTGATGGAAATTTTCTAGTAAATGATGACTTTCAGGTTACAAAATGTAGAAAATATAATGTAGTTTCACAACTGATGGATATGTGTGTAGTCATTCAGGTTTCCAGTAATGGTTGTGAACGTGGCACTAGCCATGAAAAATATTAAAACTATATCACGAAGGAGATTGAAAGAAAATCACCTGGATATGCTAATAAGGATCAAATTTTACATTTCAATTAGAGAAGTAAACCTGGATACAGTATATAAACAGTGGAAAAGTGGTAAAGGCAAAAGAGAAAAATCTTCTTAAACAGGGAGAAATATCTACCCCATCATTGAGGCTGCCAACTACTGGTCCGGGCACTCATTCTGGTGGCGGTGATTAGTAGTCTCCTAAATCGAGAAAATAAATAAAATACCTTTTTTCATGTGTCAAGACATACAATCTTTCATTTCATGCATCAATACAAGTGATAAAATTTTATTTCAAATGTTAAGAAATTGGATAATTTTGTCTTATTCCTCAAAAGAATACATCATGTAAGATTCCAAAATTTTTTCACAATGCTGATTTTCTTTTCATCTGATTTCATATTAAATAAGCATCTTAAGCGGCACCACCTTGTTAATTATCTCTGGTTCTTATGTTCTTTCTACTTCTTGCATACCTATAATAACTTTAAAAAAATTATATTATATATGGAATTTTGTTCCTACTGGTGGCTCGCATCTGCGTATTGCCTTGATATTGGTGCACATAATAAAATTAGAGAACATATGACCGAGGCACTCAGATGTCAACGTAGCTGATAGAATCTCTGTCACCACGCCATGACACTCCCGCCTCAGTATTTGACCGTGAGATAGAGAGCTTGGGGTTGAAGGCCATCACTGTTTTCTTTCTCCAAACTCAGATGCGTTTTCCACACTCAAGTTTTGACGCCGCCAAAACTTGAGATCAGTCATTTACGTACTACATACACTCACTCTTCAGTCAGATAGTTGGAGATGACGTCAGACATCTGTTTTTGTGCGTTTCTGTTGCATGATCGATGTCAGCAAGAGAATGTAAATTTAGCTCAAATACATCCATTTATAGAAGTGAGTAAATTAATATCGCCCAGCACGCTATAAATGGATAAAAATGTAGTATAACTGCATATTAATCTGGCATTTTATCTTTATGCTGCTATATTAACTTAAAATTTTTAGCTGAATTAATAAAGCGTTAACTTTTATGTAAAAACTATCTGAAAATCAGGGCTTCTCAGGGTTGGAGGCAGATTATTTTTTTCCGGAAATTTTCGAAATATTGAAGTTAAGAGGCTTCTTTTATAGACTTTAAATAAATGAACACTGGTTATTTGCAAATGAACGTGAAGGTGTTTAAAGATTTTAAAATCAAGTGGGCCACTGATTAGTCGTGCGACGGCAGACTGAAATCAACCGGAGGGAGGTTTCGCTGGGATGATTGGTGCAGGAGCGAGCGTGGGCGAGTTCTGATTTACAGTACTTGTTATTTTTATTTGTATGATTAACTTTGCATTCACTATATAAGTAAGTAAAAGCTTCGGTGCTCCTGAAAACTAACAAAGTTCTTCAACCCTTTTCCTGCATGCTCACTATTAAACGTCTTGCCACCCAGCCGGCCCACCCTATTCATAAGAAGAATGTGTGTCTCCGTTTTTCTTCCCCACCATTAATTGCGTCTTTCTGACCTGGAATGTGTTCAAGTTGAAAACCTTTTTCTATTAGCAATTAATTCAGGACTAAAACAACAACAAAATACATTTATTTAGTAAAATGATTACTATTCATTTTAACCGGTTCTGGTATATTTTATCCTATAGCTTCAACAAAAAAATACCTGCGCGTAAACGTTGAAAATTGCTGTTACCAGTAATTGGACGTCAAAATTAAATTGGTGATCAAGAAACAAGTGAGCGGATCGACTAATGCTGTGGATGAAGGAAATGTTTCTGCGACACAATGATGCCGTAGAAACTTCTGGACAAAGTCTGAATTTTCCTCCCATGGTAAATAACCGGATTCTATTACTCTTCATTGCTTCGTGCTTTGTGTGTCCCTGCCAGAAAACGGTACAGAGCAAACGGAACGAGTACTACTCCGTGTATTTTGTTTCAGTAAAGACTCCATTTTGCTTGCAGTTTTTAGATGCTCATTTACCTGGCGCCCACATTCCATTTATTAGACTGTAAGTTGGTCTTCAAGCATTTTACAATGATTTCAGTTGTACAAAAACCGATGAAAAGACATGAAAACATGAAAAACAACAACAGAGGAAAACAAATTAAAGCCTCGCAGAATCTAAGGTAGCTTTCAGTCGTATGGATTTGTGGGTTTGGCTAAAGGAAGTAAAATTATACATTTTGTTTTTATTGCCTTAAAAAACAGCAGCAGAGCCGGACCAAACCCCCCCACCCCCTTCCTGCATTAAACATTACTAAATTTAGATAAATGATATACAGGTTTCTTATAAATTTAAAAAAAAAAATTGTTTGAAAATTACCTTTAGTATATATGATTAGAAAACAGCAACAAAAAACTTTTTACTATCATGTACCCCTTTTCTAATTAGGTTTTTACTACCTCAGAAAATGAATCCTGTATTTGATGGAAGATCCTCTATCACTTAATATTCTTAGTACACTCACTCTCACCAGATATATATTATTAAATCAAATAACAACATTACGTATGTATAATTAAAAACAGAACTGCACAAAAGCCTAAGGAACCAAAAATAAAAGTGTGTAGTTCGTTCATAGTTTTTACATTAAAATGGACATTTCTTTACTATTGTATTTATTTATTTCTTTGTTTATTTTACTTTCTGACGTGTGCAAGAGGGATAAGAAATTTGAGCAGCTTATTTGCTGATCTACTAATATCTGCAATTAAATGAAGTGCTTTTCCTCTCATAGGTGCGTAAATTTAGTTTTGAACTCGCAAGTGAATTATTAAAGATATAACTTCATTTTGAAATGGCTGCGCCTTGCTTTAAATGATGTAAATTTTATTGAAAGTAAAAATATGGATCATTTTCTTTTTTGGCACGCAAACGAAAATATATTTCCAGCGTCAACAAATACCGTAGAAATTAAGCGCCACTGAAGAATTGAAAATCAGATTTCCTAGATGTAGCCGCTCAGACAGAGTGGATTTTATTCTTTCTTGTTCACTGTATGGAAGGCACTCTGAAGTCTGGCAATGAACTGCTTCATAACTAAAATATTAGAAGATTCCTGTTGTTGCAGCTGATAATCAACTACAAAGATATTGAAATACATTCAAGTTTTCAGTAATTTTTCAAATGTATATGAACAGTGGCGTAGCTTTACTGCGTATAAGCTAATCCATCGCCGTGAACATCATGGTTGTGAATAATGCCGCATGGCGTCCGGGTGAGCGCCATATTTGCGCGAGATGGCGCAGGTTCTGGGGTCACTACCTTCCCTTCGAAAACGGCCCACACCACGAGATGGCGCTCTTCAAAAATTATAATTAAAATATTTAACTAATTATTTCTTTATGCATTTCATAATTTGTAATTAGTAATTTTAGCACTGACAGAAAATCGTGAAAATAGTAAGAAAATAATAAAAAATGGGTTTACTTCATTATTTCTTTAAATAGCAATAATATCTAAAATGATCTTACTAAGATTTACACCATAACTCACTTTTTTGATCAGAAAAATTGCACTTTTACTTTATGCGTCTAACTATAAATTTCATCTAAAGAGAAACAAGATAATTTAAAAATACAGCAGTGAAAAATTATCGTTAACAACCAATATTTTTTACCTTAATCGTATAAATAACAAAAATCTGGTTCTAAAAAAACCAGAAATTAATTTTTTTACACTGTAGATTAACGTGAGCTTTTAGATTTTAAGTTTCAAACGCACAAAGTTACAACTGCTAATTAAAAATCAAATTTCAAGCATTTATAACAAAATGGTTTGTGTATACCGCGGTGATCCATTGATTATTTAAAATAGATATTTTCAACATACGGCTCATAGCTGATTTCAAAGAAACGAATGAAACTGTCCTACTTCGTTCAAAATGTCCTGTTTTGGTATAAATGTGACGACCTAATTAAACTGTTTCCGCTAGGGCTTCCTTGTTTGTTTGTCTATAGCTCGTATTATCTCACCAATAAACAATAAATTATTTCCTTTGTTTTCCAAATTATACCACCATATCACAATGATAAACAAGCACTCTTGTGTTGAGAAAACTAATCATAGGTAAACAATTTCCTTGTCTTTAAAAAACAAACGGATCAGTGTTGGAGAACAAACCTGGAAGCTAATTTATACTCCATTTGTAGATAGTCTTGCACGCTGATATGGATGAAATCTTAGAAATATTATGATATAAAGATAACAAAAATTGATGTCAGTCCAAAAGTAATTCATACATAAAGTACGGCTTCTGTTGTTATCAAATTAAACTGAGTTCAGTTTGAAACAACTACGTTCTTTACTGCTCTCTCCAGAAATTGAAAATGGAAAAACAACAGTGTTATTGACAAGCGTCAGACTATAGGTTACTGATAGAGTGAACAGTTTAATTAAAGCTCTTATCAGCTGTTCGTGGTTTCAGATTTGTCTAATGTAGAAAAAAACTGCAGAGAAGGAAAAAAAAAACTATCAGAATTATGATTTTACACAAATGCAGTCATAAATAACAATTAGATTACACGTTAAAAAAATCAATAAACAACATCGTTTTCAAGTGAAAAATCATTTTTGAGCCAAGCTATTGCTAAAAAAATTCATTTTGCAGAAATGTAAAACAGAATTGTTTGTATTTTTAAAGTTGGAAAAATTGTTAAAAATTACGGTGAATATTTGTTTAAGGCTGGTCTCAAACGTGGGTCGGAGTTGTAGTTTTTATTAGTATTGAGTATATAATATCTGACTGTCGTTAAACATAGTTTAGTGCACAGACCGTTGATATTACTGTAGGAACATACATCTTTGAATAAATCGTAGCTTCAGCCTAAACAATACAAATAAAAAATTACTTTTCATAATAATTTAATTGCGCAGATAGAAGTAACAATACTAAAACAGCAAATATACTTTACGTTAGCACTTTTAAATTTTAACATTCAAAGTGGTGAGATTGGAAATATATCTATAAAAAGGGGGTCAAAGCAAGTACCACGAGGTTCTTGAAAGTGTGACCACGCATTTTAGTATTTAGAGATTTTATTTCATCGATCTAACATTTCGTTTCCTATTAAAACATTTTTTAAAAGACGAAATTGGAAACCAAAACTGATTTCAAATGGTTAATTTTATAATTTAAATAAAAGTAAATGCATAGTATTTCTAAAAAGAAACAATCGCAACTAATCATTCATTAATTGTCTTCAAAGCCTTTAATTTTAATGAATGTAGCCTTTTCATATGAGATGTACCACTAGGGTAATGACAAAGAAAAATTTTATTACCCTGCAGTGGGATTCGATGAACTTTTTTGTGCGAATTAAGAATATGCTGATCATTCTTCTGAATTTTGAAAAAAAGTTCCCCCAGGGTTAGACTTAAATTTTTTAATATAGTGTTTTTTTTTAATTTTCCAAAACATGAGAGTGATTTGATTTAAAGATTTAAAAACAAAGTTAAAAAATCAAAGAAAGACTTTATTTCTTTTTTTAAAAGTAACAAATCGTACAATACTACTTATTAAAGTAATTAGAAGTTGTTTTTTGAAACAAATTTTATATTTAAATACTTATCAGTTTTACAAGTTTCCCTTAATTCTTCCATTAGTTTAATTCCCCTTTCAGCAATAATATTTGATCGCGGTATATCAATAACAGAATTTTCTTGGGACCAGTGAGTTTTGAAGCATTTTTCAGCAGTTCTGCGTTTAGTTTCTTTAATATTTGACAGGAGTTTGTCATATATTTCATTCTTAAATTTTTGGTTAGAAAACGATACTTCCTGCCAACCAAAAGCTATGAAAGTAACTGGTTTTTCAAGTATTGCTCTCCAGTTTGGTAACAGAAAATAAGCAATAAGGGAATAAATTGCTCTGGAATTCCATCGAGCACTATGAATTGATGGTAGAGATCGCCAAATTATTTTCGGTAATTTGCGATTTTCCTTATATTGTCGAAATGCAAAGCATAGAATATAAAGGAACCTGAAATCATCCCTCCATCCAGGATTTTCCACAACGGGCATCTCTACCTCCGGAGTATACGATTCTTTTAAGACCTCATACCCTTCAGTTATTTCATCTATAGATTTATAATTCAAATTAGGACCTGTGGTATGCTTATCAAGATAGAAGTCAAGAACATGTTTTAATATTCTGTCCAAAATGTGGTGTTGGCAACCTATGTACTGAGGTACATTTAGACCCATTTGTAACATTTTTTGCTGTATTCTAACTACAACCCCATTAGTATGGCCAGTATTTAGAGCAGTAGTATCACAAATGATCATTTTGATGCTAGACCATGCATCATTGTCGTCAAGAATACTAACAATTCCTTTAAATATACTTTCGGCTGAACCACTTTCACGTTGACCACCCCTAATTGAATTTTTTTCGTGGGAATTTGAAGGCATACAACTTGATACTTTTCTCCATGCTTTACTTTTCCTTTTTCTCCTGGTAACCTTTTTCCATCAAAATGCAAGCAGTAATCTTTCTCTTCTCTAAGATGATTTTTTATTTTCAACTTTAGCAATATTTAAACAAATTTTTTGATGCTTTATGAGTAGAAAGTGATATTTCAATAACTAATTTGGTAGGCAGAGATATAGAAATTTTTGCTTTGCCTTAGGGGAAGATTCATAGATGCTTTCATTAGAACTGGTATCGGAATTGGTGGTTGAACTACTTGATTTGTCATCTTTTATATCATCTTGTGGCACAGTTTTATTGTCTTTTTGAGTGCATCTATGTCTTTTTGATGGATGAATTGAGGAAATTGGAGCTGGTTTATGAGTTGCGTAGCCTATTTTTCCTTCAGATTCGATCTGTTTTTCATAAAGTTTCTTGTATTCTTCACACAACCATTGTCATTCTGGTTTTGTAATGTCAAATACAGTATCTAATTTTTTTTTAAATTCTTCTTTTGGATATCTTTGATTTTTTTCATATTCTAACATTAGTTTATTAATACGAGCAATGATTGCCTGCTCACCGAGTATGGGAAAACTCATCTTCTTCCATAGATTAATTAATTCTTCATGAATAATTTTAACTCTTTTTTGTTTTGATTTTTCATTATCAAGTAGTGTATGGTAACATCCTAATACATCTTTTTTTAAAGGTAACCTAACGTAATCTTTGAAATTTTCAATTCTTGGCAAATTTCTTTTATGTCTTTTAGTCGTACTTGGCAAATTCTTGGCCCAAATTTTAGTATTTTTGTCTATTGTATCACTTGACTTAAAATCAGCCATTAGACTAAACTTTATTATATGAGTTATGTATCAGTTACGAATAAATTTTATGAGAATGCCAATACATCAATATTTATGAAATTTGCCCTATTAGAGCGTAAAATGAAAATTTTTATTTGGCAGCCTGGGGCAACTTTTTTCACACAAATAAAAAACGAGCTTATATTAATGTTTTATATGCAAAAGTTCACCCCACGTCATAGCAGGAATTTTGATATTTAAAAATAAGTTCTGTATTCATCACCCTAATGTACCATATATTTCTTTGAATGATAAATCAATGCTTCTATAATGACAAAATCTTAATAATGGTAATCGAATGTTTACAATACTACGATGTTTTACACGAACTGTCATCCAAATATTATCTTTCATTTAACAGAAAATGACTTTATAGTTTTATTATGGCGTAATTTAAGCCTGTCAAAACAACAAACAAATATATGCAATTTCTTTAGCTAAAAAAATTGCGATCCTAATTAACTAAGCTTTATTTTTTCCTATTTTTTGGAATCTTTGGACATATCTTTAACTGAAATATATTTGACAGCCAGGAACAGTGTACATAATTTCAGAACCTTAATTTATCAAATTATTACTATTATTTTTTTAGATAAAAGTTTTGAAAAACGTTTGAAATATTCAACTATAAATGACAAAATTAGATATAAAATTTGTGCAATGAAAATATAGTTGATGCCACACAAATTGATATTAATTTTTACAGAAAAATCAATAACAAAATTTAATTTAGGTTTCGTAATACAATGAAGAATAATCCATAACTTGTGATAAATATCCAGGCAGGAGTTCTTTGGCTGGAAGATTAGTATCATTTCCCCAGCATATAATTGTGAGTTTCATCTCCAATAGACCGATAAGCATAAAATAACAGATATTTTTATACTTATATTTTCTCAGCAAATACATCACAATTACATTTAATTTTAGTGTATTTTCTTCTTCTCTTAAAAGGAAAACTTCAATTAGGCGTAATTTGATTTAAACCTATATACAGAATTAATTCAGTAATTGTTTTTTAAATGCCATTTAAGATGTTGAATAATTATTTCAACACTTTAAAATTAATATGTACATTTTATTGTTGAGGACAAGACAAATAAGTAAAGCTCCACCTTTAAGTCAAACTAATCTTTGAACATATATCTGCTGTCATTTAGACAATAAAAAGAATGAATGAAAAAGCAAACTTTTTTTGGAATTCATTCAATTCTGCAGAACCAATCTTATTCAAAATATTATTCCATTTGTTTGTTTTTTTAATCATATCTTTAAAAATATAGTCGACAATCTATTATTTTGGAAATACTTTGTACAAAAAAGTGAAATACATTTTTTCAGTACAAATATTTAACAAAGACCAGAAAAACCATTTTCAACTGGCCACTCTTCATCTAATCGTTACTGAACACTCTAGAAAATCAGCTAAAGTCCTCCCAGTTTGGAAATATTAGTAGTTTTCATAATATTTTCGATACGTTGGAGGCATTTTAGTTGTCTTGAAAAGTGCGTTAGTAGTGCCATGTCATACAGCGAGCAAACCATGTCGCACAACTATGACATACGTGACGTTTTTGGCAGTCTTCATGAGAGGAGAGTTACATACACCGGTTTAAATTTAATATAATTCCTCTGAAATTAATGATTCAGGCTGGTTATCAATCAAAAAAGATTTTAGTGATGTCTGTTGACAGATTTCATTGTTTATTTTAAAAACTCCAAATACCCGCTTTATGTAATAATTATATCACTTTAATTAACATTATTATTCAATATAACGCGTAAATATATATATATTTTTTGCTTCTGAAGTTTTCTTGTCAATTCAGTAAAGATAAAATAAAGAAATTTTTTCTTGTGTAATTTACACTAAAAATATTTTTAAATTCTTAACTTTAAAAACATCTTCGTCAGCCTTAAGAAACTGAAGCTGTCATGAAAGTTCTTAAACCAGCAGCGCCTACTTGAGTAATCGGCAACAAGATGGGTTTTGCCGATGTTACTGGCAAACGTAAAATATTTTTTTCAATATAATATGATGAAGTCTGGTATAAAACTGCTATACTAATCACAGTACGTACAATAAATTAAAAAGTTTTAAAATACTTCAGAATAATAACTGTTTTCGAAAAGGATTTTGCATGCTTAAAAATTGTGTGATAGTGATGAAAAAAAAATTGGAAAAGAATCGGTGTTGTCATTTCGATTTTTGTCTGCAAATTATGTCACAGCATATAACTGTGCCAAACAGATACTCAACTATATTTTGAGATTTAACTAAATTTGATTAGATGTTTATCTTAAAATATCTTGTTTAAAATAACAATTCTGAACTTGCACAACTGAGTTAAAGTAGAGGTTAACTAGTTTTCTACAAAGGTGTTGTTAGTATTTCCTTAGTTTGTTTAAATTAAGTTACATTTGTGTTTGATGCGTGTGGTGTAAGTGATTTAAGAAAAAATAAGATGGCATCACTCGCTTTACTTGTAAACATCGCAGTTAATTAAAATTAGAAATAGATCGGGCCTAAAAAAGAAGTTTGAAGTCCATCACTGGTCTGTAACTATTCCGATGAACAAGAACGTTTGAAAAGGTTTTCAATTCACGTCAGTAACAAACCACGAACACCGACAGTTTTTACTTTTAATGGAAGACTGTCAGAGGTTTTTCTAAAATCTAAGTATGTTATATGACTTATAGTTATAACTTTTTCAAAAAAGGTCGCGAGATCAGAGAAATAAAATTAATAAAATCCGTAAAATCTAGGAAATGGCCGTAAAATTCCTACGTCAGGCGAATGCACGTGTAGCCATATAAGTCAAGTAATAATGTGTAAATGCAGTAGCGGCGCCCTGCTACTATATTGAAAAAACACTTCAACTTTAAGCCGACAGTGGGACGAGAATTTGGAATTTGTCACTTTTAATAGACGGCATTTGTTTAGAGACTAAATTTTAAAACTACAAGTCAAACAGTAATAGAAACAGTTCAGAAATACAGAATTCCTTTTAATAAAATCACTGCTTTTGTCAGTAATAATGCTGTATATACAATACCATAATCTGGGAACAAAATCTCAAAACAATTATGCTGAGTGCAGTGCACATGAGTTGCACTGGACATCTCAACTTAGTTGGCGATAAGTGTAGAAAACGAGTATTCACTGCCTGCTCTGCACGCAAGACACAGTTCCAATAGTCACTGCAGAAACAGGGGAAAACACCGGCTATACTACCATCACTGGTAATCACAAGGTGAAACAGCTGGTTAAGCTAACTATGTTCATGCTAACCACCTCCAGAATTACGCGGATTTCTTTGAAGATTGTGACTAAAGCTATAATTCAGCAGTGAAGATGCAGTCAACTTATGTGGATCAGTAGAAATAAAAGAAGATATTGGAGCAATCAAAGCGTTTGCTCCAAAAGTAATGTCAACACTTAATGCTTAAAACCATAAATATGACTGCATAATTTGGCAACTGATTTGGCCGATCTTTCCAGCAGGGCAAACGTTTTTAGTGACACATTTAAGAAAAGAAAGCTCTCACCGAAGACAGCGATAAAATCGAGATATACATAACAATTTCTGTATGCCTTTTCAACTCGCTGTCACTTTCTTCAAAGCAAGCTCAGTTTTAATCCCAATTACTGTAAGAGATCATGTTAATCTTACAAAGATGCCTTGTGAGATGATAGACGTGCAACATGCTGTTTCAGAATCGTGGGAAAACTCTGTACAAATATTTTGTATTATAAAGTAATAGTTAAATTGTAATTAGTCAATAATGCTTATTTTATTATTTTAATGCACTATCTAAAAGTTTCTATGCATGTTGACATAGCGAAAATTATATTATTTGGTAACCTTTCGTTAAATTATCTCCCTGCGCACCTGGAGCATGATTTTGTAGTAAATATTACTGTGAAAAAATCGTAGCTCTACTTATGGATACACATTTCAAGTTATTCTTCATATCCGTCATCCCTATTTGTTTATAAGCACTAATGGTTTTAAAAGTTAATTTCTTCAGACAGCAAATAAATGATTAAAATTCCTTTATATGATACCGTGACTAATTACGCAAATTATCATGTTCTGAGCTCGTGATTACAGCGCCGTGCCCTAGTAACCTATTAAGTAGACCTACACTCTCGGCCATGGTCGTGAACCGTTATTTTTAGTTTTTCGACATTGACCCTGAAGATGAAACTTCTATTTTGTCAATGCCAGTTGCTAGAGGATAAGTGTCGAGCCTACTTCTTCAAACCATAGAGAAACCATGCCATTCAACAAGTTTATCATATAGAGAATTCATTTCCAGTTGGTAGCTTATTTTAAAAGGTTCATAGATAGTAAGTTTCCAGTTTAATTAGCTTACTTTCCGACTAAGTGCGTTTTTGTGTATGTCTTATTTAAAAACTGCTTGCTTTTTACAGAGCTTTTCTTTCAAAAGCATAAATTGTATCTTTCTTGACTGAAGATTTAATTCTTTTCGGTAATTTTTGGTAAATACCGAGAGAAATGACGTGACAGTATGTGGTGTTCAATGTCTTAAACGTGAATCTCTGCAATTTAATATAAATATATTTGCATTTTTAAAACTTATATATATATATATATTTTTAAATATTTGCTTAATGAAATTAAATGAAAATATTCGTAGACTGAATTATCCTAATCTTTTCAGTCATACGCACAGAACAGAATCGACAGAGAAGGTATGTGATGGTTGCGATCAATAAATGGTCTAAGAACAATGAAAACAAAATACAAAAGACGAAGTCGAGAATAAGAACACGAGCTATTAGAGAGTAGAGTGTGCCAACCAACAAAATATTCGGCTCCGTTATTTTACGGATACACATCCTTTATACCATGAAATTATCTTAAGTTTTGCACTATAATTTTAAAGGCAAAATATTCACAAAATTGCTTAACTTTCTAGAATTATGCGTAAAATACATAGAAGAGTGCAAATAAATTAAATGTCAAACACGCGCAGTCTATGTATGAAGAAAGTGTCAAGTTTAGAGTATGTTTCCTGTTGTTAATTTGTACTAAAAGTTACATTTAAGAAAGAGAAAAATGTGAATTTTAAAAGACCATCTTTTAAACAAAATTTTAATAAGTACGCTGTACCTGCAATACATTTTAGAGAGAAACTAATTGATGTTTCATGAAAATAAAGGAAAAAATTAAATTTTAATCTATTCTATGTTATAAAAAGAAAGAAATTAAAGATACTGTAACATTGATTGTCAGAGAACCATTATTTTAAAATAACTTTATGATTCATGGAAATAACAAGTGATTCTTTAAATGATCTGATTAATTACTGGTTTCTTTTGGAAGGATGCTGCTACCATAACAGGGTTTTCCTCTTTACAAAACAGCAAACACACCAAGCACAGTTTTGCTGTGATAATCCCTACAGTATTCTTTTTGACTGAGTTTGAGTATTAATGCAATATTTCCATTTGACAAATAGTCTTTTGCACAGGTGCAGACAGATCTATGTATAAATACCAGCTTGGGTAATCGTTGGGCATAGATTTTTGTTTTTAAAAATCTTAAATTATGCAGGGAAAGGAAATAGTGTGTGTATCATCAAAACTATGTGGATTAGTTGCTCCAGTGAGGCAGTCGGGTAAAGCGTCGGTAAAATTACAACCAGCCAACAGATAGCAGCAGTCTGAGAGCCGACTCAAGCAACACTAACCCTCAAAAAATAGAAACCTCCAGCGCAAAAGATCAACTGCAAGAATAACATTATTACAAACCAGATCAGTCTTCTTTCCCAGTACCAAACCTCCCGATGATGGCTACAGAGAAAGATTTCCGAAAAGTAGGTTCATTAATTATTACAATGAGAAATCTCGCTCGAAATAATCCACTAGTTCTGTAAGTAAAACATTACCAGCATCTTTCCTTTCTCATAAGAATTTAATACAACGGGAAAATTAAAATTTGCCTAAGTGTTTGTTAGTCCACATCAAAGGGAAAAAAGTATGCTCATATGCATGATAGTTTCCCAACTTCCAGAGTATTTATTACTCCAGAGAGACGGCGGTTCAAACTTAGAACCTATATTATTGGTTTAAAGTGTTTCGGAAAGGATCTGAGAGGTGCTAAAAACAATGGTGTCTGCCCCAATATATTTGTCTATCTTGGGTGTATTTTTAACACTCTCGTGCTCAGCAGTCTCAGCCACGTTCCGATTGAAGCATGCTCTTGAAGTAACCAGTCAGATACTACGAGAATGGGCATTTAAACAGAAATGACTTGCACATAGTCTGGTGACCTGCATCTGTAGATCTCTGAGTAACTTGTGATCTCTTTGTACGTCTGTTGATTCTAATTTATTCAAATAAAGGCATGTGTTTTTTTCAGATTCAACTCTGAATAGATCTTTAATTATTCGGCTGGTGTGTACTTTTCGTTCGAAAGGTCAACACAGCTTAATTTAGTAGCAGCTTTGACAATTTGTAAACTTTTCTATTTTCTGGTAGGCAAACATCTTCTGGTACATATTGCAATATAAATACGAAAACTCTTTAAGATAGCTCTACGGAGCCCATTATGTATTCCTCGCTCTTATATTCCCAAACCAGTCTTTCCTGCATTTTTCAGAGGTTGTAGGAGAGCCTCACCCTCAGAAGAAAGCATAATAATTAATGTAATACAGTAGAAAAAATTTGCATTGTAGACGACTGTTTAACGGCGTTTATTTTATTATCTTTCTCGTTTATTCCGAAGACTATTTTCATCAACTGTCATTGCCGATTAGATATCGTAGATACGCAGTGAAGAAAAATAACTGAAACAATATTAGTGGTAACTCATTTTTACCTTGAAATATAAATAGTGGTTTAGGTCACCGAACTATTAACTTTACGTAAAATATGCTGCTGCCAAAATGTACGATGGCATTAATATATTATATCATTATACTTTAATTAATATAAATATTAGATTTAAGTTGCTGCTGCATTGTGAGATTAACTAAAGTTAAAAATGCATCTATATATAAAGCAAAATTATTATTACTATTATTATTATTATTCGTATAAAATGTGAGTACGATCATAAGATGTAGCTTACATCAGTTGTGTAGTAAAATCCACAATGGTAGTGCATAGATATATGCCACATGACTAGTCCAGAAAAGTCAATGTTGTTTCAAATTCAAACGTTGCACAATCAGTCATCAGTGACTAAATGCACACTACGACCAGAAGGGTGGTGTCAGCAATAGACGCAGCAGAAATATCCCACCAATGCTTTTGATAAATGCATCATCAGAAATATCCGGAGGAACTGGATAATCAAATCTAATAACACTTGCTGGCAGTCAAATAGACTCAAATGTCCATTTATCAAAAAACTATCGTCACCATATAAAATTACGGATCAAACGCCCATTTTTGTGTCCGTTTGAGCAGTTTCCATTACAATACTCGATTAGCTTTCCCAAGATTGAAATAAGTGAATAAAAATCCAGGGGTAGCAAATGATGTTTTCTGATAAAATTCGGTTCAGTTAGGATTCGCAAGTTACGTGTGCAGTGATGTCGAAGAAAACACTAGGCTGTTGCTAATGTTGTTCCGCTCAATCGTTTTGGTGGTGGCAATGATGTGGGGAGGAATTATCATTGGCAGGTCGGAAGTACCTGGATGAGACTGAAATCGATAGTGCTTCCTCATCAACAACACAAAGACAGGAACTACTGGAAGATCAACATCACCACAATAGACTGACCCGCCATGTCCACAAAGCTTTCACCCAGCGACCATCTCCCGCAGCTTAACACTTAGACTATCAAGTTGCATGTTGCCAGTGTTGTCCAGAACGATCAGAAGACAGATTTCTTTCTGCACATTAGTATGCGGGTTGCTCTCATCGATAACTTATTAATTTTAATACTTATGCAACTTAATTCAAAAAGAAGCATTTAAATGCAGACCATAACAAAATCAGTATAAGAAGCTGAAAGTTTAGGTTTTGACTTGATTTGATTAAATTTTGTTTTTTTAATCTTTTTCTTTTGTTTATAATTTACAGAATTTCTTACCTAAACAAATCAGTAAACAAAAACAGTTACAATTAAGTACACTAGTTAAAAACAACGAACAAAAATTGCTGATTTTAGAAATTTCTTCGCAAGTGTAAATGAAAGAAAAGAAGAATTGAGGCTTTTAAAATCTCACAGTCCCCATTTAATGAATGCAATGACTTCATTTTGGAAGTCAACTTTTAATGTAATAACATTTTACTCTAACATTTCAAAGTTTTATATTCTTTTAATAATACGAATATTTTACTAAACGCAAAACCAATTAAATAATTTCATACTTTTTTGTGACATTAGAATGCATTTCTATTCTGTTTCAAGTGACACATTTGCATTTCTTACCATGTATTTAATTCGCGAGATAATTTTGTTTTGTACATTTAAAAAATGTTTGTGTATTAGCGCCCCAATAAGAAAATTTTTAAACCAGGAAATAATGTTTAAGATCAAAGAATGTAACATGAGTGATCATAATCTACTGCATGAAACCGTTTGTACAAATATGGTTGGTGAGTTTTTTTAAGAGATAAAATGATATGGATAATAAAAAAAAAGAATATTGGAAAACCCAGTAAAAGGATTTCAACGATCTCTTTACAAGATCGTTGAAGATTCACGGATGGGATACACATGGAATAAAAGTACCGAAGCATAGAAAACCATCTTAAAATAGAAGGCAGAGCTGACAAATGGGTTTTATTTTCATCTTTTGAAACTCATTCCGAAGTCGTATTATAAATCTTGAGATGTTTAGAGAAAAGTGTAATATCCGTGTTAGAGACAATGTTAATAGAAGCTCACTCAAGCATGCATACCAGTTGAATAGTAAAATGAAGAATGATCTAATTTTAAAAAAAAAAACTGCGATTGTGAACAAAAACTTCAACCATCAGATGAGCTTATTCTAGTCATATGATGAGTCATTATTGCAATCTATAAGAACAGGTTGTTAACTGCCAGAGGAAGCCTCAGTGTGTTGACAGCCATGTCATCAACAGGTGGTTTGTTTTGTGGGAATTAATGGAACTCTGAAAGAGAGTGCATAGTTCGCGAAGTTATCAGAAGCTAAAGGAAAACCCCCAAGACACTGAATTACTCGTTGTCGACTTTTAACAGTGACTTTTTAATTCAAAAGAAGTCATATAACCATTTATACGCGACCTGGACGCCCAAAGCGTTCAAATTGAACCCTGACAGATCGGCCTTGTGGAAGAACATAAACAGATGTCTACGAGAACCATTAAACGTTATTTGCACAATATGAGGTACAACGGAAATGCAGCAAGACACATACAACAGTTCACTTCACAAATATCACTGGTCGATTGCAAAGAGCAACGCGGATGCTACCATGCCTTCAAACTACTCCCAGCTACTTTATTTGGTCCCCAGTAAACTAGAGTTGCTGTGTGACAAAATAATAGTTAAATGGCTACAATTATTCTTTCAACTTGTTTTAAAACAAACAAACAAACACCATTGTTAGAGGTTTAGCAGATATTTTTTTCCGACTGAATTTTAAAAATGTCGTGGATTTCAACTAAAGAAATTAAGTGGAGCTCTTTATAAAAGCATTAAACAAATGTTAATATAAAAACTATATTGGCTAAATATTTTTCAAACGAACCATCAGGACACTAATCAATTTCCATAAAATAAATAGAACCCATTTAGAAAGTCCATTTATTTTTGCAATAGTTTTTAAGTAAGATTACTTTCAGAATTTGCCAACATTATTGCTGCTTAAGTGTAACTAATACTTACTCTTCTATTTTGATAAAATTATAAAATATTAGCACTCAGATAAAATTATAAAAGATTACGGATACATTTTCGATTTTGGTCACATTCCTTTTAAGTATGTAGAAAATTAAAAAGCGGTAACATTTAAGTACGTTAGCATAACATTATTGAGAAAAATAAGGAAATTTTGTGCGACTTAAACGAGCAATTTTCTAAAATTCTAAAGTAATGAAAACTTTGGTCATAGCTTTACATTATTGGCAGAGTATGCTAAAATTTTAATAACAAAAGAGAAAATACAGTTAAGAGAATAAAAATTAAGAAATAATAGTTAGGTTTAATTTTGATTATTGAGATCGGCTTCAGAATATTTGATGGAAAAAAGTTTACATATTTTAAATTTGAAATTCAAACAGAAGTTTATGGTTAAAACCCTGATTTCGCTACTAAACTTGTTTAGTTACAGCCACGAAATCCTCTAAAGCCAAACGATAATTTTCAGACTAAAGGGATGATGGATTGTTTTGCCAATGTAATAAAAATAACAGTCTTACATTTAATAGCGAAATAAAGTATTTACATGAAAAATAAGCAGACCCGTAGGACTGAGCTATTAGTTGGGGTGTGTGTGTAGCTAACCTGCATCTTGGGGAGGAAACGAGGCATTCCATTCTGAAACGGCTACTTATTCCATTCTGTCTTTAGTGAAATATTGCTTAGTGTAAAGAATTACATTATAAAACAAAAGTGCCTTACTGAAAAAATGTTGTTTAATATCAAAAGACAAATAAACATTTACAAAGAATCTATCCTGACTAATATGGATTTCACGCCTGCAAACTATAGAAATTGTATCCATAATTTGTTTGTTTGTTTTATGTTAGATTGTTTCTAGTTATTTTTTTCTGAATATAACAAGATCACATTTTCAAACAACACTTAAAAATATATATTTCAAAAATATTTACTGTTTAGAACATGTTTTAATCCAACATTACCCAAATACTCTTTTGGTTAATACATTCATATTTTTTCTCTAATTATTTGTTGGCGATCGGGCTGTTTTCTCAGCTTCGGAAGACCTTTTTGAAGAACATATAATTTTCAGCAAACTGCTTTATACAAAAAAAGGAAGCTGAGAACCCAGAAGGCATTATGTACAGCCTTTTTCCGTCTGGATAGAAAACACGAAAAGAAGAGCAGTTTAGAACCGTTGTAAACCTAAGATTTATTCAACATGACGCATACACAGATCTTTTTTTGCTGTATTAGGAATGTTTATTTCATTTGAGTGAAGTACATATTCTAGAGCACTTTTGTTTTAAAAATCTATATGAGGGTGCACATGTACATTTCAGGAAACTGTATTTTTGGGTTGTCCTAATCGAGGTTTGTTTCGAAGCTGAGGCTGACTCAAAGTTTTTGCCTGTTGTGATAGTCCAGTTTTCCACTGAGCCTCTAGCCGACTGTATATTCCTTCAGCATATTCTTTCTTTGGTTTCTCAAACTTTTGCGTACCAAATCATTCCTCAGTACATTAGTTTTCCTTTTTATATAGATTTCTCCTGTTCTCGAACGTTCGGGTCATTACTCGAAATTCCTGAAACATTCGCGCCGTGTGTCACAAAAAAAGGAAACAATTTATATAGAATAAGGAGGAAAAACGATCAAAAGACAGTAACTCTAGGCTAAAGACTGTTACAATGAGTAAACTCCATTTTGACAAAAATTGTATCTTACCTTATTTTATCATTAACGTTTACTAATTAAACAGATTTAACTGATTCCATAGCAAGACATTTTTAGTAACAACTTACTTATTTCTATAATTTAAAAGAAATGTCAGTGGAGGTAAATTTCTGATACTGCTAAAACATGTATGGGCGAGCATCATTCTATAATATTGTGTAATGTTCATTTTAGATTTGACGTCACTTTCAGTTGTTCAGGACACAAGATAGGGATGAGGAGTTTAGAAGTAGTTGAGAAATAACATGCCCCTGGGTTGGAACATAGAAGAGGCGGCAACAAAATACACAGTAAACGACACAACCCTAAATTAAAGTAAGTAATAATAGTTATTAAGCTAATATATATTATACTTCTTGTGCAACTGACTAAAGAGTCAATAGCTGATATTTCATTTCCCATTTTTCAAAACTTTTATCAACGATATATGGCCAGTTACTCGTTAAAAATCGAAATCAACTATTTATTCAGGAAGTGCTTTCTGATGTTGATCCTTTACATATGTGTACTTTGTCATCTAGTAAATCGTTTATACATTGTCTTCTCCAAAATATTACAGCAAAAAGTGAAAATTATCGAATTAAGCAAGCAGCTAATCAACGTAACTAGAAATTCTTTTCTGTAAACTGTATTGAGTATCGACTGGAGACATTTATCAGTTAAAACATTTATAAATAGTTTAGCCGTACGCTTCCCTGGTTACGGTGGCGGCGGAACCCTACTTAAGAGAGCGTGTGCTAGCATAAAAGGCCACGATCAAAAGTTTAACTTCAGATGTGGGAGAAATCAGGAATTATAAATATAAAATATGAAAAAAGAATCAAATTTTCTAAAATGTGCTTTGAGTTTTGTGTATATCGGTTAGACTCCTAGGTAATAAAAGCGAGGCACTTTTACGCAACTCTTGGCACAATTCAGCTTGATTTAACACCTGTTTTGTATATCAGTCAGATTGACTATAGATCGGAGTACAATGTTCATTTTATTGTAGGTGTGTGGCATCTTTTACAATCTTATCTGTATTAAGAGATCTTTCATCGTGACACGGGATAAAATATCATGGAAAGGCATGAAAAATTTAACGGCTATATGGCTTGAATGTCCCAAACCCTTTTATTTGCTGCCTGCAGAATGCCTCAGTACTTTCGTACATCGTCTGTATAGAGTTAATTCTCCTTAAACCGGATTATAACGCAAGAAATGTGTGCGGAGATTAATGTCTAGTTTATTTAGTTCACCTGACTTCTTTTCCAAAATTTTTTGTTCGAACTAAAAATAATAAATTTCTCGTATCTTTTCAAAGGAAAGAAACAAACAAAATACCAACATTATCAGTATAAATGTTTATCAATAGTCTATTAATTAATCAACTATCTTTAAGCATTCTGAGAGCTTTCTTATACTATCAGGCTGTGTTAATTCTGGAAATGTGTTTTAATTACTTTGACCTTTAAACTTTTGTCTTCATTATAACAATAACTTTGCACTACATTAGCCGAAACCACTAAAAAACAAACAAACTAAATTTTTACCTTCCATTTTAAAGTGACATCTTAATCTATTTTACATTTATATTTGCTTCTCACTTTTTCATTCAGCATCACAAACTCGTATTATAATAATCTTATAAATATGCAATGAATCACTAATCATATTAAATGCAACTCGATGAAGTTGTTTTGTTTCAAAATCTACATGTATGAAAACAAGAACAGAAACGTACACATTACCATTTCTGTTTCGGTCAAGATTTAGTTTTAAAATACTGCTCTGTCACCACTTTATATCACGCTTCCTATTGCTGATTCTACATTTGTCTTTACGACACCTAAAACAATCATTAAAAAATTTAATCTAGTGTCAGTTTTACCCTTTATTAATGCTCTACTTTCTTTAATATTCATAATACGTTTTCTCTCGTGCAGCCTATTAACTCCAAACTTCACTTTCCTTAGTAATAGCGGTTCACCTTAATTTTACCTGTCAACATCTTAAACATTATTCTTAGGAAGTGTGTGAAGCGTGTGCGCATTTAAATTTATTTGCTTTTATACTGGGTTCTTCTGTGTCCCTCCGAAAGAATTTAAATGACTTATTTAGTTAGTAATACTATTTAGATACAGTGTAAGGCTTTTTTCTACTTCTAACATGTTAATGTCCATCAGTTTGTGCAAAAATAGTCTAAAATTAAGTTTAGTTGCAGAATTGTTTTTATTTACCTCACCTCCTTTTGTACAAAGAAAATCAAATTTGCAAATAAATAAAACCTCTTTTCCATATTTAACAACAGGATAACACCAAATTTATTTTGTGAAAGCCTCCAGGAGTGAAAATTAGCACGAACACTCAAATAAATTTTGAAAATAATCATGCAAAAAATATGTCAGTATTTGTAAATAAACAAAACAATTAATAACTTGTCTATTAAGAAAATAAAAATGTATTATAGTATAAGAGCACATCATTATACCGCAGATATGATCCCACTCTTTAGCTGAAGGCAAGGCTGTAACTCGCTTCCAAAGTTTCGTAGAGTTTGTGAATAAACGCATCACTTATAATACTTGCCGTAGGCCTTCTGTACTGGTAACAGTCCTCAGTATACGCATTCAGATCATGCATAACAAGTTTTATTATATTCATATCGGGGCTCTGAGAAGGCCACCAGTTCTGTAAGTGTTACCCGCTCCTGTGTTTATCCAAAGCAAGACAGAGCAGTTGTAGTAGTGTGTTTTGGTCATTATTGTATTTCAGATGGAACGGTATACCCGCCAAAACGTTTTCTGTAATTCTTCGCGGTTAGTTAATCGTTTATAGCTAACAGCACTTATATAATTTATTCGTAGATATTATGAACCTCATGAAATATATGCAGGAAAAAGTTGAAGGCCCTGTCCTCTCATAAGGGTCATCCCAAATAATAAATATCTTTAGACCATAAATATAAACGATGTCATTAAAATCGTTTCTTCTTAATAAAATAGTTTTTATTCGAATAAAGTTTTGCTCATAATTTATTGATACTTCCTTATTAATTTCCACTAACCAATATATTCTAAATATATATATATATAAACTTAAGTATTTTGATTGCGGCTGAATTTTTCATAAAGGTAAACATCTCAGGCACAAAATAAACTATAAGATGTACCGTTTAATAAGTAGAACTAAAAAAGAAAAACAATATATGCAACATATATATATATATATAATCCAGACTTATTGATAACTCATATTTAAAGTAATAAGCCTATCATTGTGTCAGCACCTTAAAAATTATAAACTCCACTAATACTGGGTTGATGGCCGAGATGTTATATATTTGTCCACCAAGCAAAATATTGCTAGAGATAGGCAGATTTTCGGAATGCAGAGACCTACACTGACATTATTCAATTTTTTTTGGCTGTGTGAATTTTAATTCTTTACTTCTGACAATTTATAAGAAATCCTTCGAATATTATATCATGGCGTACACTAAGCAAGATATCGAGCACATTTTCACTGACACCAGCCTCAATTCTTACGGACAGTTAGCCTAGATAATTCCGACGGTTTATGCATACACCAGTGAAAGGAAATCGGTTATCAGCAAAAATATATCAACAATACTTTAACAGAGTAGATGGTGGTTTATAAATAACTGAAATATAGCTAATTTTAAGCTCGCTTGTTTACCTTCTCAGGTAGCACTTTGCAAGAGGCCATGTTCCGTCGCCTTTACTTAGCACACTTGTCAGTGAAGCTTTGTTCAAGGCAGGTACCGGATATTTCAGTGTTTAAAGCATCATTATTTTATTCGAACGTTTTTAGTTTTTTTTTTATAAATCTGTATAAAATAATAAAATATGTAACCTTTATTATCCTTTTCATGCTTTGTTCGGGTTTATAGATATTTCAAATTAAGATAAATTCAAGTAAAATCCTCAATTACTGCAACATTTTTTTTGTACTGAGAATATAAATATGAAATTGTGCTTACGGCACACGGATGAATGTTCAGAAACTCTGTCCTGCTCGCCTCGCCACCATCGAAGTAACGAGACGCAGTGGAGCTTTGTTGATATCGCGTAATAATATTGACAGTCTAAATAATCTGGTTAAAATGCAGGTGCGACTTTCAGGAGTCCTGGTGATTTTAACGTCTAAAATACGTTATGCGCATGCAGATGTTAAAGATTACTGTTCCTAGCCTAATATAATAACGTGTGTGTGTGTGTGAGAGAGAGAGAGAGAGAGAGAGAGAAGCGCAGCTATACATTAGTTCCTTTCCGTAATAACCTAGTCACACGATGTCATTAAAATATAACAGTTTGTTTCGAAAAACGACGGCGAATAAAAACGAGCAACGGAGTGAAATACTCTACGCAGCAGTTGGTCAGGCCATCTTTCATAGCACGAAGAACTTCTATCATGGTTGGTATTGGATTAACGAGATTTCGTATCAGGGTCTGGTTCGAGTTACTCCACGCCACAGCTCTCTCCATTCCGCCATATTGGCGGGACCTGGATAAGTTGGTCTCATTACGACGACAAGCTCCCGCAGGTAATCAATTAAATTCATGACGGGCTTTGACACATCCAGGAAAAAAATCGAATGTCTTACTTCTACTGTGGTAAAACATTTTCCTGGGGAATGTGGACATTAAATATTAGTTTGTATAGTAGAAAATGCGTCTTGAAAATAGTGACGTGCCCAGCAGAACCGAGGCATCCTTCGAGAAACAACAACAACGACTTTTCTGTATTCCGAAATGGAGTCGATGTCATAACACTCCCGCGTCCATACTTCAATGTTGACTGAAATCACTAATGTTGAGTCTTCGTTAAGTCTTGTCCAAACAAAAGCAATGTCCAGATGTAAATTAGAGAATACAAGCCGTCTATACTCAAGGTTCTTATTAAATATGTTTTCTGATAACCAAATCATTTAAAGCGTTTTATTCCTATTGAACATAAGAGATTTTTTACGTGTTGTACACCCAGAATGATTCTCCAGTTCCAAAAATTTCCATGACTAATGTCGCCTCCTTAAATTCCAAATGGATTGACAAAAAAGTGGTATTAATTCCATCTTAAGCGGTCGTTAAAATGGGTATCGAATGATTTGATCAAGACAGATATAGATACTTAATATTTCTAAAATTTACATTTTCTACGGGAACTGACGAAAGTGGTCAGAGTTCTGTAAAGATAATTTATTGTGGAAAAGATTAAGCTTGTCTTTAAAGGATTCCATTTAATAAAAAAGCACTGAACGAAAAAAAAAGCAATCCTTTTGTAATTGCATATTGTGAAAAATGCGGTGTTGCAAGCAGCTGGTTATATTCTTTAGAAGCTGATACTTTTGAGGAAGTTTTTTTTTTCTTCCGAAAATGCTAGAACTTTTTCCTTCATGCTTAAATATCTTTCCAGAGATTTCCCTTTTGACAGCTAGCAAACGCTGCAATGCAGAAACAATTCTTCTCCTGCAGAGTCAACATCGTCACAAAACAAGCTGCAAAATTCTTGATAATTCCATGCTCGGCCGGAAATGAATTTTGTTGATACAGCGCACCACAGGTTCAAGTATAAAAGAAAATTTCAGATCTATTGTACAAAGCGACTTTTCATGAAGTTATACAATAAAACTTTACTTTCTTCCAAAAATTTTCCAATAAAGTCACACAGCCAGAATTCTTCCCTCATCTGTGCAAAAGCTTCCCAAATCCCGCAACTCTAGATTGCTCTTTTCAATACAATTTTTAACTTCTTCAAACATTCCTGTCCGTGTAGTTGTAATTAATTTGTGCAAAACCAGATTTTCAGTAATATCAAAATGTTCACAATGCATCTTACAAAAATGGTAAGCTGTCCAAAGCATGCAACTGACTTATTTTGTTTGTTCACATCAGTGGGCACATTTACTCCCCGTATTGGTACGATTTCTTTTTTCGAGTTAACAGCAAAGAAACTTCATAGGATTTCTTGACTATAGATTCATTTTCTTCATATCTTTTAGTGAAAAGTGACTGTTGACATGAAAGATTCTCAAAAACAAAATAATTTTCTTTATTAGTATATCTGGTTTAGTATGAAAATCATGAATCGAATTTCAGGGATTTTTAAGCAAACGTTAATAATTTATAAGGTCTGGTATTATATAACGTAGATTCATTTTAATCTATAACGTAGAATTTATAAACAATATAAATTCACAAAACAGAAGTGTACATAGATACTTTGCATCTTTCAAAATTTAATACCAATGCAGCACTTTTCGTTGTTTTTGTTGGCTTTTAGCTTGAATATAATATGCGGACTGCTATGGTTTTCTGACTTGTTTCGGAAAATCAAAAATACTGATTTACTTTAATGTACCATTTAATTTGGACAATAGCCATATCTGCCTACGTTACTTCTACTCTACCTAATTAGCTATAAATTTAACCGCTCTCTTCCTGTCACAAACAATAAAGTCCAGTATAAAATCTGACCTCGATCATATTTTACTTATCCCTAAAGAGTAATAGTGATGAGATTTCACAATAATCACGCCTGACCTGAAGATTAAAATTTTTAGTAAGTTTCAGATCTGTTAAAGTTTTTCGTATGAATTCAAACAGCACAGCATACTTGCAGCTTCGTTGGAAAAAAGAACCTAATGCAATTCTTCTGATTAATAGCGGGAAAATAAAACAATATTCCGGAGAAAATCCTAGTGGAACCAGCTGCGTCTAAGATATCACGCGACTCCTTAGGCATCTGAATTACTTAAAAAAATTCATTTTTTTCTACTAATGGACATTTATGCATTACTATAACAACGAAATGATTATAGAACTGAATATATTAACTTCCGTTATTATTTGTAGGAAGGAAATAGAGTTGATATTTGATCACTGTAAAGTATTTTAAAAAAATTAAGTTATTTACCATTTTTTTGTCGTTCAATGATCACAATGAAGATGATGCTTCACAAGCATCCATTTCCATTTAATGCAAAACTACTTTGCTAATAGTTTTGTTTTTGCTTTGGATTATAGCTTTTAATTTGTTAAATGGGAACAAATTTTTATTTATCTGCTTGTTTTTAAGCCACTAAAAGTATTTATAATGTGGATTTTTATACATAATTTAAACAAGACACCAGACCCATGGGTCCGGAAAAAGCATAAAGACAAGTTTGAAGAAAAGTATGTAGTTCTTATTTTTATGATCGATAATAAAAAGGTCACACCAAGACGAAATGATATTTTCCAAAAGAAAACTAATTCTATGCACACATCAATTTATGCAAAGGGAATTTTTCAAAATGAGGTAAAAGTGCTGAAATATTCCAAATTAATGGCTGTGGAAAATATGTAATATTAATATTCTGTAATTAAATTAGCTGAATATTTATTTGGTAGCAGTTTCATGCTGAAATTAACTTTAGATAACACTGGACAACAATGATTTTGCCACTAGAACATTATCATGCTTACTTTGTAGTATTTCGCACGCTGATTTCAAATCTGAAAACCGTTTTGCTCTAGGACGTCAACTTTTTTTAGTTATGGCAGGTGACTGATGAACGGAGGTTATTCATAGACTGTAGCAAACTAAGCCTTAAACCAAAAATCTTCGGTTCCTAATAGCTCATGCAGTTGGCTTGCAAGAGATATACGAGTCGGTGGAACTCCTTTTGAAAGTGACGAGTTATTCGGATCATCAATGGAATATTTGTGGTGATCTCAAAGTTATTTCTCTCCTCGAATTGCAGCTAGAGTACACAAAGCACATGCGTTTCTTGTGTCTTTGGAACAGCCGTGATGCCAACCATTACACTCGAAAAGACTGGCCTATGCGACAGGAACCTATAGTTGGCAGGTACAATGTGCAACATATGCCATCGGTAGACCCTCATAATGTCTACCTTCTGCCACTTCATATCAAGCTCGGCCTTATGAAAAACTTTGTCAAAACCATGGATAAAGACGGTGATGGCTTCAAGTACCTAAGAGAGAAGTTTGGTGCTGACAAAAGTGAAGCTAAACGCAAAGGAGGAATTTTTGTGGGGACCGAAATTCGAGAACTCATGCGTGATGACGGGTTCAAAAAATAAGCTGAACCCACTGGAGTCTGCAGCATGCAAAGCATTTATTTTAGTTGTACAGAACTTTCTTGGCAAATATAGAGCTGAGCACTATGCTGAGTATGTGGAAAACATGCTAATGTCGTATCAGCAAATGGAGGATGTCTTTAAAGATGCATTTTCTGCATTTGCATCTTGATTTTTTTCCAACCAATCTAGATGATGAAAGGTTCCACCAAGACACATCAAGGTGATACAAAGTAGATATCAGGGCAAATTCAATCCCCTGTTGGTTCCTCCAAAGGGATACTGATACCTCACATAAGTGCAAGAACAAGTGTTTGAAACATTTTTGAACATTTGGAATGTACCTACTATGTAAGTTAAATGCATTCCATATCTTCCATACTGCTTTTATCAGTATTTCTCATGCATCTGTTGCCTGACCATAGCAAATATGTTTCACATTAACATTTGAATACCAAATATTGTTGTTCAAGCTTTATATAGTTCATATAACATAAGTTATAGTATAGCTTTAGTGGTGAAATTCCTCCTTCTCAAAAACTTGATGTCCTAGGCAAATTCTGACTTTAGATTTGAAATCAGCACCCAAAATTTAGCTAAGATCACCCACATTTTGCTCAGTGTCAGAAAAAGGTTTCATTTTGTTGTCCAGTGTAATTAACATATGGAAAAAGAAATATTATTCAAAACACTTCCTATTGTCTCTTTAATTTATGAAAACTTCATTTATCTACATTTCACACACACGAAAACACATTTCGTCAACCAGCTTTGTCAACATATTTATTACTCAAAGTTGAACGAGTAATTTTGATTTACTATACATGTTCTAACGATCTTCTAAGATGATCATTTTTTACTAGATTTTACTTCCACTCTAGCAAAATAAATCGACTTATTTACTAGGTTTAAGTAGCTTAAAAATGTTCATATTTATTGTAAATAACAAAAGCCTGCATCCAAAAATGTATAGTATCAAAAATTTTAAATCTATATCCTGAATATATAAAAGAGAGATAAAAGGGGTAAGAATTTGGCATATTAAGAATAAGCAGTTACTGAATAGTATACACTAATTGTTCCTTATTTACGTCTGTGTTCTGAATATTCAATGATATCCTGCTCCTTTTCCAAATAAAAATTTATTATCCACATTTTTTTCACTGCCATAGAGTGATATCTGCAATTTGTAAAGAAAATAAAAATAATATCTTAAAGGGCAATTCAAACAATGATCTATACAAATAAGTGAATATTAAAGGTATAAACAACCAAACTAAATTTTTGACAGTAGTATATAGCAATAATTAGTTTAAAGCGTATAGAGCTTATACATTTTTAATGCATCTGTTTGAAAACAACCGAAAATACGTTCCTTAATATTTCTCTAAAATGAGCATAAATATTTTTAGTAGTTGAATAATTTCATCACCAATTTTTTTCCATAAACTTTGTATATGTTAACTACTTTTCGCATTTAGAAATAAATACAAAAAGACTGTATAATTTAGGCAGGATTTATTTACACTTAAAATTCATAAAGTAGATTGATTTAAAAAGAGAAAATTAGAAGAGTTTTGGTTTTTATAGAACGATTGTGAAGTTCAACATCTGTTGAATATTTCCTAAATGTCAACCTTTCAATACTTGTAAAACTATATTATGCTTATTTTTTCAGATGCTGTCTTTCTTAAAGATTCTGAAAAAAGTAAGTTGATTTATTTCGTATTTCATTTGGACTTCAAAGTTTGACAAATAACATTTACTATTAATTTTAAATGTCTTAATTTATTGATTGCTGGTATAACGTTTGTGTTGATTTAATAGTTCTTTTAATTTGTCACTTAATTTTACCTTTCATGGACAAGATCAGTCAGAAAGCATGAACATAAACGTAAAATTAATTTTTTGTTGTTTATTTCTGAAGCAGACAAGCAAATCTCAATAAACATCAATACTTTAGAAAATATGATGTCTAATTATTCAACAATTAACGTTTCTCAAATATAGCCAAACGTTTAAGAGATTAATTTGTATTTTAAGATTAAATATATGGAAACTAACTTACCTATGTAGAACAGGTGTTATCATACAGAATCTGTCGCTATAACTCGCGAGTACAGCATTCACCTAGCAACTATACAAGTTTTACGAAAAAAAATTTATTCCAAAATTCTGTTTTGATTTAATGTCTGGTACGGAGAACAAGAATATAATGCAGAAAAATGCGCTGACTATACGCAATAAATATTTAAATAATAACTTTTTAATTTCAAGATATAAAAAGATTTTGTATATGATCTGAAATTAAGAAAAAATATTTTTAAAGTTTTGTATTCAACATAAAATTTAATTTTTCAAAAAACCGACAGAATAAGCAAATATTTCTTTTACAATTTTATCATATTCCAAAAAAGCTTGATACAATGCTCAAAAGAAAACAAATACTACGACTCTGCCATATAATGTTCGCCTCTCAAAAAATGAGTGCATCTGATAGAAATTTGGATATTTCAGTGACTTTTATGTGCCAAGAAACGGCTCAGCATCGTCTCCACTTACTTTACCATGTGTGTGTTCCGTCGTGATGTAAAAAAAAAAAAGCAAGCGTATGCAAAATATTTACTACCTATCATGCTGATGCATATGTCAATCAAAGAATAATTTCTTTTCTAACAGTGCAATGCCCAGGATGGAATGTTTTTAAAATATATTTTACCTGTCAATTTATGTTTTTTCAGTAATCGTTCTTAAACTTTTGTTCACCAGTGTGTGTGTATATATTACGCATGTATGTGTCGATCATATGGACCATGACAAATATCTTAGAAATTATTTTCTACCTAACGTTTTTTTACGCTAAACGTTTAACATTTTTAAAGATTTGATTGGTTTTGTGATTTTTTGAAGATTACTTTGACTGTTATTTTTTATCATTTAAGCAATTGTTCACTAACTCAAAATTTTAATATTTGTAATTGTGCATGCTTTTATAGAGAAATCACATTATAAAATTTTACCTTTCTTTTTCTTAGATTTTCTAATATTTCAGACTTCCGCGAAAAATCGCGTTCCACGTTACTAACGCGGTCTGGCAGGAGCTTTATCCAGAACAGGAAATCCTCCATCAGTCCTCTCGCAGTTTTCCTTAGAATCTCCGCAAAATGAAACAAAATATGCTCGTTTCTTATGTGTGGATAATGGAAAGCAATTCTTTTGTATAGTAATAAAAAATTAATTAAATCTGTCGTCTACAGGAGTGCAGTAAACATTAAAAAGTTAATATAAATGCATCTTCTGATAGTTTTGTTTACTTCTTTTTGCGTATTACTACAAATTTTCAAAAATATTTTGTAAGATTATTAGACAAATGATCGTCTTTACTTGCTCTTTAATTAATGAATTAAAGAACTGGACCAAAGACCACCTTTAATTCGCATTACCATCTTTTGTACTTAGTGTCAAGTAAATATCAAATAGAAGTGATCCTTTAAATTATCTAAACGATTAAAGAACAAGTAAAAGCGACCTTTTTGTCTAGAGATATTTGTCGCTTCCAGAATTATTCCAGTTTTGGAATAAGTGAAAATCCCCCTCTCTCCCTCCAATAATACAGAAAAACAAAATATACCAGCGTCTCTGTCTAAATATCCCTTCTGACTTTTTTCCATACAAATTTCCAATAAAATCTGCTTCTTTTTTTTTTTTTTGTTTCCTTTCTTTTTAAACGCCACATAATTTACTGGGATTAGTTACTAATTAACTATTAAAAATAAAATATAGATTTAAAAAGCAATTTTCTCAAACGCTATTAAATGAAAATAATTTTCAAAAATCTACAGATTGCAAAAGCACTCACGCTTCATTATAAATATTTATTATTATTGAAACTAACGAATATTAATAACCAATAAATGAGAGCTAAAACAATACAAAATTTAAATAAATGGGAAACACAGCTTCGCTACTTATAAAGTTGCTTACATTGTCGTTTCTTGTCCATTAATTCGCGCCCCCAAAAATTATAAAGAGGACATCTTGCAACATAAGCATTAGAAAATTCCTTTATAAAAAACAGTGAATTCATTACGAGCACTGTATGCATTATACACTGTTCAGTGTTAGCATCAAGACAACAAACAGCCTAAAGTGGTATATAATAGATGCATTAAAGTGAATATAACACGATATTTTCTATAAAATAATTATTCGATAATCAGTCTATTAGAAAGATAGCATTAATTACGATTGACAGTAGATAAAATTTATTTGAAATAAACTCAAAAAAGAGCAAAGCGATATTTTAAAGTTCATTTATTTCATAAACACATTTGGATGTTTTTTAAATATTATTTTCAGTAGTGCGCTTTCGTTATAGTGGCAGCTGTGATTCAATCCTTCACAGTTGGAAAATATGACATGCTAGACGTCTAATTATTAGCTTTGTGTATTGAGCAGCAGCGAATATCTGCCGATTTCCAATCTTAATGAAAAGAGTTATAGAGGATTCTAGCTTTTATCGATGAGGAAACTGAAGACTCCTTTTGTACTACCAAAATCCACGTTCCTCAACTTAATAATATTCCGGGAGCTGAGCTGAAATAGATGATCACTAATGGATACGAAAACCGACCGACAACTATCGTCTGTCTATACGTCTCCTACTTTAGAGTTTAGAAAAACAGCTTTAGTCATCTCCTTGATTTTTATCGGGGAACATCAACAATTTAATCTCTACTTATTAAAAATAACATTAGACAAATGTGGTGAATAATTCGTGGTGACAGAAAAGAAAACTCGTTTTATGTCGAAACACACGCATGTTAGCTACAACCAGACTTTCTTTATCTCTTTCTTCAGTTATAATCAATAGCTTCATTCTGCTTTTGGAGAATTCTGTCATCACGTACTAACCTACGACACAAAAATGTAACCGCCCGTTGTTACAATTTGTTAGTTTGTTGCAGAAAAGGCAAATAAAGAAAGACAACAGAGTGATATTCCTCCTGTCATTATTTGATCTGGCCATCTTTAGCGTACAAAGAGCCTCTGCTCTGTTTGACACTAAACAAGATTTCGTTTCACAGCTAATCCAGGCCCCCCCCATATCCGTGTCAAATCGTCCTTCAATCCCAGCATATTGGCGGGACTGGGTTGCTTTCAATTGACCATTCAGATGCTCCTGTGGCGCTCGGTTGGATTCATATCAGGGCCAAAAGTTACCAGGAAGAAGATTTCGCTTTTTTGTTTTAACTCACTTTAACAAAAGCAGTAGTATGTAGTGGCATTTTTCTAAAGAATATGGGTATCGAAACTCAATATGCCGCCTCGTTGGTACAACGGTGTGGGAGATGTCTCTTTACAATGACAGTGTACTCGGCAGAACTGAGACATTCTATAAACAATAGTTTTTTCCTTTCACCAGGCTAGACAACCCATACCATACCTACCTACCTTCATATTTGACCGTAGGCTGCGGATGAAGGTCTTTCTTGAGTCGTCTTGAAACCCAAACACGATCTCCAGACGTGAATAGCTGAAACCTCAACATCGTAAAATAAAAGTACACTCTACCAAAACTCGAGATCAGATACGTTCTCTGACCACACATTTCAAAGCGATCTATTCCTATTCAACTGAAGGGGGTTTCCTACGTGCTACTCTCCCCGTGTAGCTAAGTCGATGCATATTCTTTACTTGCACTTTTCGCTGATGCCACATATCCTCTGTAGTTTGACCTCAATAGCAATGTTTTCTGCCACACTATCAGGTTTTTCGCTCCATTTACTTGCCTGATTTTTTTCATTTAACTTTAAATTCGATTATAGTTTTTTTCCATGAAACTCACCTTACATCAGTATAATACTTTAGTAAAAATGTTTTTGTACCTTCTAAGAGCACCCGATTAATTAATTGATTATATTTCGAACTACCGAATAAACGAAACTCTAATGTCTGCACAATTAAAATTGAACATTAGTAATATTCATGTTTTAATTTCAGTGCTAAGAACCAATGAAGTTATTATAATTTCATATCCATACTTCAGAAGCCTTCATTCTGATTTATCAGCTCTTTTCGATTGGGATTTATCAGTATTTTTCTAGACAATAGCAATGTAGTGATTTATACATTAATATATATGTATTAAATTGAAACAAGTTTAAGTTTACAGAAACATTTAGAGAGAAAATGTTTTCAATTAGCAGTCTTTCGACAAGTTTTTTTTCTGAAATATGTTTATATGCATGTACAATATAAAAATATTCTTGTGAGTATTTCCATTTTCATATTCCAACTAATTATGTTTCGTTTATTACAGATTAAAGTTTATATCAATAAATATTCAACAAACAGTTTAAATTTGTAAAAAATTGATATTTATAATATTATAATCAAATTTAACAGTGTTAATATTTATTATGGTCACCTTTAGTTTTAATAACAGAATTCAAGCATTCTGGCATGGAACACAAGAAATTTTACAATATTCAGTAGAGAGTGACTCCCTTTCTTCAGTAATGAAGTTTTAAACTGACATTAATTTAGGAGTTGTTTTTTTTTTCATTCTTTGCTTCATATCTCCCCACTGCCATTCAGTTGGGTTTAGGTCTAGAAACTATGCAAATCATTACTGCACCTTCATCTTTGTGAAAAACGCCTGTCATGATTCCTTTCAGTTAATTCAATTAAAAACTACCTTCGATATTATACAAACACAGAACATCTTTTTCTTACCATTCTTGCAAGTGGGCTGTGCACATTTCTCCAAGCTACCTTCATAACTAAATCATACCATTATATGGATAGTGAAAGTTATTTATACTTTTATTATTCCATAAATTCGTATTCCAACTCTTGGAGATTTTTTTAAATAATATTTTGCAAACTATTCGATTTGGTCCATCTGTCTTACCAATGAATGCCATCTTTCTGGCTACTGTTCCACGATATTTCCTATCATGATCATGCAATATATTTTTTCTGGGGGAATTAATAGGGATTTCTTAATTTTTCCGCAGTTCTTTGCAAATATCTGCGGTAGTTTGTCTTGTACTTTATTATCTTTCTGAACCTTCTTTCTCGATCATTTCTAGGCATATTAATTATACTTTTAACTTTTCTGTACTTCATAATAATAGACTTGAATAATTGCACGGCTGCGCTCACCTTTCTCTACGGAAATTGATTGTTCTTAGGTCTTTTACTCATTCTGTGAGATCTGCACTGTGCTTCTTAGTTTTCATGTTGGAAAGTATATAAACCACACTTAAGTTACTTCTTTCATAGTGTTATTCAATACAAATGATCTACATGCATTCATTTTAGCTCAGTACATTTAATTTATGTATCTTTAAAAATCATTTTCTAATTTTAAAAAGTCTCAAAATTATCAAAAGACGATAAGTGTAGGTCTTGAAGACACATTGGGTAAACTTTACGATCTATTAGCATTTCCCTTTTATTAGTGAATTGATAAGATGCTATGAGCAATAAAAGTGCTTTTTCCCATTTATTGACCCTTTCATGCACAACCAACGCTCCCCTGTAACTGGTATCGAAGTCTTACAATTATTTGCGCGTTATCTAAATGCAATGTAAGTTGTATTTGTTAAAATTTTCAAAGTTTATCGGTGGATTAGCAATACGAGGTCAGTACCCTGGTAATTTTTATATTTTTTGTGTTATGGACTTTTCCCCCTTCATATATTTAAGAGTTTGAGCCGCTATGTAGCAGGATAGTTGAGAAAAGCTACAATGAAAGATAAATTTGGCAACAAAAGTATCACACAAGGGAAATGAGACTAGTCAGTAAGAGAAAAATAATAAATGTTGACATTACAGGAATAACAGTAAGCGTAATTTACATAATTATTCAAATAAAGAAATGCTGAAACATTTGGGTGCTGGTTATAAGAACTGTCAGTATGACGACACAACATCAGTAAAGTCTTTCTACGAATATTGGCAGTGTACAAAAAAATCTTTGTATTGCTATCATACAGAGGTGGACAGAAAATAACCCCTATGCAAATAGTTACGAAAAGCGCATGTGTGGTAAAGAGCCAATGTTCGATTAAAATGGAATATGCAGAGACAGATATGTGACTTGCCAGAGGCAGTTTTCTATCACTGACACTCAAACATTATCCATACAAGATAAATTCTGTACAAAATGTAAGTGCAACAGATCATCTGGCTAGACGCAATTCGTGCTAGTGTCAAACAACGCGCATAGAAGTCGTTTTCAAAGTGGCTGATCAGCGTCTAATGTTGGCGATAAAGCACAGGTCATCGAAAAGGTGAAAATGCATAATTAAAAAGTACCGAGCAACTGAAAATCCTCATCCTCATGCTGATGAGTCTCTGCATTTTCATAAAGTTTGGTATATGGTCAGTTACACTGGGTATTATTTATTATTGGCTTATTTGTTTGTTTTTTTTCAAGCTGGCACTAATGAGCTGCAAACTTGCATCGTCACGGGCAACCATAAGCGGCAATATCACCTGCTGGAAGAAGCAGTCATGCCAGACACAAAATGGTATTCACACCGGAAGATGTACCACCACAGGCTACAACACCTGTGAAGCAGCTACTTAAAAAAATAAGTTGGTAAAGATCGAGTCATCAGTTAAAGTTAATCACTACACTACCGATAATGAAGCACGCATTCCGACGAGAAGTCGCTTGCATTCCTGAAGGCATGTTACGATCGGCTTTTTTCAACATTATTTCTTGATTGCATGCTATTGTTAAGAATGAAAAATACATTGAACAGGCAGTGTAAAATATATACTCCCCCAGTATCAATGTTTAATAATTTTCTTATATATCGGCTCATTTTGTCACTCTCCCATGTGCTGATAGCTATATTCCCCTATTTAAACTATGATACGTTGTGTACCGCTCTCAGCTATGACTCTACAAAATACCCAAGAGTTTTTCTTCGCACTTTCAATTTATTTTTGCTGCTCAAAACGTATTTAGGTGGATACAAACATTATAGCATCAAATATCATGTTTTCTGCATCTTCTGTGAAAATAATTTCATCATGGAAATTTTTATGATCGCACATACATTATTGCAAGTTCTCCAAAAATTTCATATATTTTCTTATACAAGTGGTGTTCTTCCTTTTTTAACTTTTAAAATGTTTAATATGACGATTTATAAACTCATAATTAATTTTATCTTTTTTAAAAAATGCCTATAGGCATTATCCTTAATATATGTATCCAAGTTAAAGTTACGAGTTAACCATTTAAAATCATTTGCTTTTATTTTTTGTATTATTTTGATATTCAATAGAAAATAGTTAAATTAGTTCTCGATTATCATGGAGTCAAATGACAATTTTCTTCGCATTATTTTCTCTATATCCGCCAAGGATCAATCTATTTTACGGCAATATCGCAGAACCTGGAGGAATAAGGTCTGTGATGCGAGTAGCATCGATCAAGAATATCTTACTTTGGCATTAAGCTTACAGCAGTTTTCCACTAAATTGTAGTACATAATTATTCCTAGCAAAGAAGTTTTCTAGTGTATGGTTGCTGAGTTTTGTGATAATGTCATTCACCCGATAACTAAAGTCAGCAACAAGCCAATGAGCGAATGAACAGTGTAATAGGCTGTATTATAGGTTTTGCACAATAAATAACATTTTATTATCCTTGCAAATCAAAACAACTTCTTTAGCTAAATCAACAGCAAAACTTCACTATAATTCGTAATATTTAAGCCAAGGCGTTCAAAGACAAAAGTGTGGTTACGGCATTATTTCTATCTCGTGTACCAGAAAAGATGAGTAGGCTTAAAAAGTAATTCGGATTAAAGATGAATTATGATTTTGAAAACAAGTGAGGTCAGTTTGATATCTGGTTTTCATGGGAAGAGAAAGCGAAAAGTATTGTTTGTTTTATTTGTCTCTCAAAATCATGATAAAAATTTGCATGCCGTTTAGTTCAAACATTAGTTTGTAACTATTTTTAATGACTTTTGTAATATTATTCATATAAAAGGCAGAAGTCATCAGTAAGATTGGTAAATTTGAATACAGGAAAGTATGGTGAAAGTAAAGCATGTTGGAATAAAATGTGTCGTACGTATTACTAGTTTCAAGTTGTGAAAAGTCTTGGTCTTTTTTATACTGTGGTAACAGTGATACAATTAAATACTCAAAACTGATATTTTTATAGACCTGGTAAAAATAGTATTGCTGAATGTAGCAGTTAACATAAATTTTTTTCACCGTACAATATTTTGTCACGAACCAGTTTTCATTTCTGTTTTATTTAACAACAATTGGACAGAAATACTGGAAAAATTAAAGTAATTAATCAGTTCAGTATCAGTGGGAAAATAATTCAAAATATTTAAGCAAATAACTCGTGAACCTTTTTTTTAAACTTGGAATCTCAGCTAAATTTTAACTGGTATACAACAAATCAGTCGTTTTCATAACCTTCTTCGGTTTATGCACAGCTGTGTTTTTTTTATGGGAATCCGTAATTTAAAATTCTGATGGCGAAAATCATTTTATGCTTTTTGCACGCTGGAATATAAATATTTATCCACATCTGTAATAGGAGGTTTAGAAAAATGGGAAATTCTAACTAGACACTCATGCAGGTAACAAAACTATTACATTAAAAAAACAATAATTTATAGCTCGATTTATTGTTTTATGTCTTTTACTTCAGTAATAAAAACTAGATGAAGATTTCTTATTTGATAAATATTCGGCAGCTAAGTATTTCTCGTAAAGTTACTCATAATCATTGATGTAAAATTTACAGTTACATACAGATTGTTAAATTTCCTTATATATACGAGGTCTGTCGAAAAAGGATCCGACTTAATTTTTTCCCGTGGGAAGTAATGACGTCAGGGAGGCAAAAGTGTGCATAGTGGAGCCGCATGCCTTCACGCGCATGCGTGGTTTTTGGCGGGTTTGCTGGATGCGTCAGTCGCTGTCAGGCAGCCAGCGTTTGAGGTGCTGTACTACTTACTCGTCGCAATTTCATTTTGCCTGTGATGACGGAACGTGTGATACAACGTTCTTGCATAAAGTTTTGCCAAAAGCTTGGAGATACCCAAGCGGAAACAATTCGCAAAATTCAACAGGCTTCTGGTGACAATACCATGGGTGTTACCCAAATAAAAGAATGGTACAACAGGTTCAAAGATGGCCGCACATCGGTGGAGAGTGACCAGCGATCTGAGAGGCCGTCAACAAGCTGCAATGCAGTAGTTATCGAGAAAGTGTGGAACTTGATAATGGAGGATCGTCGTTTGACGGTGCGGAAAATTGGTGACGAGGTTGGGATCGGTAAAGATTCTGCACATGCAATTTTAAAGGAGGATTTGGGCTTGCGCAGAGTGGCAGCGAAATTTGTGCCCAAGCTGCTTTCTCAGGAATAACAACTTCGTGTTGAGGTTGCGCAGGACCTGCTGGATAATGCCAACAGGGATCCTGAGTTCCAGAATACCGTGATAACTGGAGATGAGACTTGGGAGTTCGGATACGACCCTGAAATCAAAGCTCAGTCATCACAGTGGAAACACCCAACGTCGTCAAGGCCCAAAGAAGCTCCGAAGCAAAATCAAGGTGATGCTGACTGTTTTCTTCGACTGCCGAGGCGTTGTGCATCACGAATATGCATCAGAAGGACAAACAGTTACAAAGAAGTACTATCAGGAAGTCCTCCGACGTCTTCGTGATGCAGTCCGGCGCAAGAGACCGGATCTGTGGGCCTCTCAAAACTGTCAGCTGCATCATGACAACGCTCCGGCTCATTCGTCGCAGCTGATCCAAAAAACATTTCGCTCATTCGCCAGGCTCACTACTCTCCACACATGGCTCCTTCTGACTTCTGGTTGTTTCCAAAAATGAAGATGCCACTGAAAGGCTCCCGCTTTGAAAGCCGAGAGGACATCATGCGGAATGCGACGGCGGAGGTGAGAGCCATTCTGGAAGAAGCATTCCAGACGTGCTTCGATCAGTGGAAGGATCGCTGGGCTAAGTGCGTGGAGGCACAAGGGGCCTACTTCGAAGGGGATTAGCAATTGAACCCCACCAAGTACGTAATTTTTTTTGTCCCAACCTAAGGTCGGATACTTTTTCGACAGATCTCGTATATATATGCACACATATTTAATTTTGTCATTTCGTTTAAATTCGTTAATTTCATTTTTTTTTGTTTATTTCCATTCAGCCAGATTATTTTTGAAAAAAAATTAATTTAATTTAAATAAACCAGTATCCCCAGAGGGAAAATCAGTTTCCGTGTTTACGAAGCCAGTTGGTAAACCAAGGTGGAGCGACAGTTAAACAGAAAGTCCTTACAAGAATCCATCACTTTCAGATGTAGGAGGGGAACTTACGCATCCGGTTGGGGATAAAGAAACACGAGAAAATCATGCCAAAGTGGTTCGTCAAACCGAGCCGACTCTGAAAATCAAACACACGCCCTCGATCCTGGCAGTTTAAAATTACGCTGCCAAAAATAACTTTATCGTGATTCAAATTTTATCTTCATATTAAAAAGTAAATGGTCATCGTGTTTTCAGCATTTTTATTCCCTTTTTTACTCTGCTTTTTGTATGTATATTCACTTACCAAAGACAATTATTAACGATAAGTCGCAGATTGTAACCATGGTGATTGGATTTATTTCGTTTGTATGTCTTGTAAAGCACTTGTCAGATATTTCCACAACCAAACTGTTCTGAGAAGGAAACACCTGTCACTTATTGTTCTCAGTGGTGATTTGGCACAGCATCTTTATCAAGGTTATTTTTTTGTTTTCCAGATATTAAAAGATAGATCGTTGTAATTTTTGCTCCTTAGTCAAATTGTTGCTGCATAATCTAACTTAAAAACAAAAGTAACTTTTAAATATATAGTGTTTGAATAAATATTCTATAAGAGTCACAAAATTTTCGAGATATTGGAGTTTAGCGTACATTTTATCAAAACTATTACGAGTAGCCAAAACCTAGACATTCTGTCGACTCATACGCAAAATCTAATGTAGGAAACACGTGAAAATCTATACTAACAGCAACCTTCCAGTCAAAAGTCAAATGATGTTTTAAAAAAATGTTATGCATGTTCGTTTACAGGTATAAAAATGTGGGTGCGATGTAGTCGACATCATTTGTGCAGCAAAATCCACAATGCTATTCCGCGAAAATGCATCAAGTCACCACAAACTAACAGTAGGTCATTGGTGAAATCACACCAGGAAAATTGATGTTGCTGCAGATTTCAGCTTTGTACAGTCAGTCATCAGCCGACTGTATTACATACGATAACGCCAGAGCGATGAAGTAAAAAACAAAATAAATGGTCTAGCAGAGGTCGTCCCGTTGTACAGATGCTCATCATAAACGAACAAGCTGAAGAATGCCGCTGCTGAACAGCATAATCACAGCTCTTCCAAAAGTGCCTTCTGGCAATCAGAAAGAATCGGGTCGAGGTCAACGATTAGAAAACGTCTTCACTATGCAGGATTACAGGAAAGCCTTAAAGAAATCATCATCATAGCACTCGATTGGCTTGGACAAGTTTCCATCATCATAGGACAAGGTTTTCTGACGGCATGTAATGTGCATGGCGGCGTCAAATAGGGCTGGCGCTAGGCTGCTGCCAATGCTGAGTAACACGATAGTTATGGTGGCGAAAATGTAATGTAGGATGGAATCACGGTTGACGAAAGTATTTTCCTGTTCATTATTCAAGATTTTTAAGATTGTAAAATCGTTGGTCCTGCTTCTTCAGAAAATGCAATCAGGGCTGTGTTCCGACACGACAATGGCAGAACACGGAGGGCTAGGGTAGCCACTTATTATTTTAAGGCCAACAACATCTGTACAATGGACTAACCAGTCATGTGCAGCAAAGCTTTCACTCACTATCTTTTGTAGACGCATCACCCAGAAACGGGGTGAACAGACTTCTCGTTTTAAGCATTAAGAGTATGTGCCAGCTGCATTTTTCAGAGGTGGCTTTATCCAATACTGACTATGCCAATCATATTGTTATTTTTTTAAAAATACTCCGTAGCATGCCGGAAGAAATTGTTTTGTCACATTCCTCCATTAACATGTAATAAAATTCATTAGCTGATTTGGCTAAGGAATACATTGTTTATCTTTAACGTCTTATTATTTTGTGTTTCTTTACAAGAAGAATTAAATATGTAATATAAGATTCCAGTGTGTCTAGATTTTTGTGATAATTATATTTGAAATACTCTATAATGCATAGTGTAAAACAATTGCTCAAAGCTGATATTATCTTGCGAATTTATTTACGTATACATTTATTTTTGATAATAATTCATAGCGTTTGATTTTCTAAGTTACAGTAGAAAAAAGTAAAACCTAATAACCGTATTCTCTTAAAATTCTAGTTACAAAAATGTTGTTTTCTCAAATTGGTCCAGAGGTTACATAAGGCACAAGGCTCACGTCAATTAACACCCTCTTGCCTTTGCTCACAATCAGTGTCTATTTAGTAAAAAAAATTGGACAAGATCGTTTTTCAAATGAATTTATATTAATAAGTACAGTTACTTCTTCTCTAAGTGCATCTTCAAAAGTTACCAAGCAACTAGCCAGCAACAGCAATCGGACCGAGGATGATCTATCAATCAGTTTAGAAAGTATACTTGGTAGATAGCAAAATTCTATGTAAATCAAACCTCACTTCCCATTCAGTTTGAGCTTGATTATTACAGCCAGATACCGCTTCTGCTTTGATAGACTAAAAAATGCTTAGTCATTCCATTAGAAGAGAGCATGTTGTCTTCCGTGCACTATTGGATTAGGCGAAGTCCGTGTAAAGACATCTTATTGTAATATAGTGTAAATGCAAAAGTTTTATCCTTTCTCCAACGGTGTTTAGTGTAGTATTGGATTCTGTTAAAACTTCATATTCAGATGAAATACTATGTTACTATTGTAACATAGTTGTGTCCCAGATGTTTTATAAAATTTTCATTAACAACATGCACAGTAACATTTACTGTAAAATTTTAGCAGTATTTCATAAAGTTTTCTTTAGTGTAGTTGATTAACATTTTTCTCATAAAGCCGCCAGTAGAAGTAGAACTGCTAATTTTCATCCAGAACGTCTTGTTAGTAAAAATTCAGTTAAAAAAATAAAGCAAAGCGTATTGTGTTGGATGCATTGTCAGTACCCTAGAATGGGAATATCACACAGTGTTCTGGAAGCTAGTCTTATTAGACTACTTTTGCAAAGGCATGCGCTATCAAAGTGTGGGAATGAGCACGAGCAGCACAGCTAATTAACATTTCGTCAAAATACTTCCAATTGCAACATTTCATATTTGCATGATATAAAGAATAATCTGATGGCGAGTAACTCATGTCTAGGCGTATATTTACTGATACTATTTAAAAAGTGCAAATTTATCAAGTATGGAAAGTGAAAGTTTGCATCTGAGTTATGTACATTTTTAGCTTTGCTTAGGTTTTTGAATTTGCTAATTGTTATGTTCTAAAATCATTATTAAAAGAATAAACAAAGAATTATTTGTTACATTTAACACTATCACTTTTTTCAGGTATTTATGAAGGATTACCTACCGGTACACAGATCCTGCCTCCACATGCAAACGGTATGTGTTTTTAGATTCTTATACAGTGAGAAACCTTTTCTGCGAGTCGGCGGTTCACGAGAGTTTGCACAGTCACACGTCAGAGCAGAAACGGAGCAAAGCAGCAAACAACAATGATGTTTACCAGATATATGAATTAAATGATTTCACGAAATGAATTTTAAAAAAATAATATTAAAATTTAATCTTTTAAAGATGATTTAATCAGTTTTTCTGATTAATAAAAACTATTGCTAATGATTCTCATTGAACGTTTGATAGATTCCCGTCAGTCACTCATGCGTTTGCAAGGTTCAATTCGAACTACCATATTTTGGACAATAATTGATAAAGATTCTATTGCGACACTGCATGTATTTTATCCTCATAATTTGAAGCAAATTTTATGATTCCTTCGTCTTTTTTTTTCAGTTTCACGTAGAGTCAAAATTAAATAAATGTGTGGGATTCAATTACGTTATATACAGAACTCGTACGATATGGCGCACTCTGCGTGGTTTTAACTGTTGGATTATGGCACCTGCCAATTAGCAACCAACAAAGCAGCGGCAACTTTCTGAACTCATTACGCACGGTCAATATTTTCTCAGTTGCTGGACGACGAATGTCACGATCAACAGCTCACACGACGGGTAATCCGCATAATTACACGAAGCCCTCTTATAAATAAAATTCTATCTTTTTGATAAATTCATGCTTTTCTTGATTGTAATATTAAATAGAAAGTAATTATAAAATAACCGTGAAGAAATTTAGTCGGCTAATATTAGCATGAAAATGATTTATTCAATTTTCCCTTACTTACGAAAACATTTACTGCTAAAGTAAAAAATTTGTCCTCTAATTTATTAATTTATATTAAAGTAAAAAGAAAGAACATTCTTTAATTACATGTTTCAAAATAATAATAGTTGTTAGCATATTCAGCATTCATATTTTGTCATTAAAATGGCAGGCCGTAAGTAGAATTATGTGCCAAAGGTGGTTTTATATTATTCTTATATATATATGTGTGTGTGTGTAAAAATCACAAATATTTAAAAATAAATTACGTTTACCAGAGTTTGTTATTTTAAAAGCATCCCTTTCTCAACCTTAATCCTCATAAACCTGCGTGCTAAATCTGAGAAAGTTGATCATTTAACGAGCATGCAAATATATTTCTTTTTATTAACTTAAAAAAGATAAACAGTGGCTTATAAATAAATTTCTTATATTATTATCTTCAGATAGATCTAGCTTATCGTTCTCAATACTTAATTTATACTATAAAACACTTGCAAAAACCTCTGAAATTTCAACGGGGATGTTGCTTGGCGCTCACTCGTCATGTCTGTGGCAGAGGTTGGGTTTGTCAAGGCTGATGTGTTTTTTTGTCTCTCTTCCGTATTGCGTGGGATTTCTTAGGGAGTACTGGTGAGTTTTTTTTTTCTTCATTACCACTCAGGTGAATTCTGGTAGGTTTTTTACCCGCTGAAACCAAAAATATTCGTCTTGCTTGTGTGCAGATTCGAGGAGCCTTAAAAGGAAATAGCATGTGCTGTTCGATCACTTACAGAACACTATCATTCTCAGGCAATTCTATGAGTTCCTGAAAATCGAACAAAACAAACAAACGCAGATACGTGTTGTATGTAAAAAAAAAATATCCCGGCTTTCACCTCGGAACATATTTTTGAAGCTTTTAGGAACATGAACCATACAGCGATGTTCCCTGACTACAGCAGATTCTATCTGTCTGCTTGGTCTGAAATCATGGCCACTTTGAATCAGACGAGTCGGAATAGTGTATCTATCACTATTTCCAAATGTTGGAGCTTGAAAGTGTCATTAGGAAGTTTCTGCTTTAATGTTTTCACTAGTCAAGTAACATGCTGTTTTGATTAACGAATACCGCAACTCTCCGATTTACATCAATGTGAAACCGTGTGGCTGAAGAAAAGTTAGATGCTCTATTCCAGTTGTATTAAATTTTAAGCATCTTAGAGCCAAGAATTTCTAGCGTAATTTCTTAGTATTAGGCTAACTTCTAAAATCTAAGTTTGCGATACATCAAAGTATACATCAGCTTAAGACCAGCCATCAGAAACTGCATCCAAATCATAACCCGAGTTTCTTTCTCCCACATTGTTTTTTGAAGGAGGGTAGCATTATAAATACACAACTATCCATATAAAAAAGAATATAAATATGCATTAAAATACTAAACTGCATTTCTTCTAGTTCCTTTGGCAAAATGCTTTAGTTGTTTTGTTTTTTTGTTTCTTTGTAAAAAGTTATGATTTAAATTATTTTTCATTAATTCCAGTGTTTGAGTTTACAACATGTGGCTGTAATGGTCCATATGGTCCTACACAGGAACTTTGCAGTTTTTCATACAAGCGCACAAACAAACGAGTGACTATGGCGACCAAGGAAAACATGTTAGGAATACAAATATGGACAATTCCAGAGAGTACGCTCTACCTGTAAGTTTTCTAGCTGGCAGAACTTCCTCTAATTATCGGTATCTGCAGTGTAATAAATTACTTGTTTTAAATGCAAATTTATAGTTTCTCGTCTTGGTTAATGAAAATTTTATCCGACTCACATAGCGAAATAATTTTTAACTTAAGAATTAAAGAGAAAACAATTCTTGAACAGATTTGAACAATATGGTTTCTTCATTATATGCTTTAAATTTCAAAAACTTTCTCAAAATGCTACTTGATTATAAGAAGGCCACGTGTTCGGTATTCACAACCAATGAAATTTAAAAGAATGGCACTTTAAAAGTTAGAATTAAAAATGCATTAGAATGTTAATATAAAATCTTTTAAAGTTTGCGAAAATCAGGAAAAGCGTATTAATTTCTTTAGAATATATTAATAATTTGAAAATGTAATGGTTTCACTATTTCAAAAATTTCAATTTATATATTTTAAAGAGAACTACTCATCATCATAGGAAAAACTACTACAACACATTCACGTTTGAAAAATGCATATATTTATATCCCCATACAAAAAGCTACAAGTAAAACTTAGAAATTTATTTGATTTTCTCATGCCTACAAAGCTAAACAGTTCTTTGTAAAGTATTAACATTTAATGCCTTAGCTGACTCTAAGCAATTTTCTTTTTCTTTGTTAACAAAAATTTAAAGCTGGCACTAAGACTAAATAGCCATCTACGGTTACAGCATATATAATAGTAAAGAAAACGACAAGCACAGTAGAGCCATTTTGAAAAATTATTTTAAGTGCAATGTAAAGCCAGTGTTCATAATTATTTCAATGAAATACGCAAGTAATATAAAAGAGTGCTTAATCCGTGTGCTAGTACTTTACTAAAATTTAATTTTTCTACTACTATTGGCTTTTCAAAAAAAAAAAACAATAACAAACACTTTATTTAATTTTCCTGATTTTGTGTGAACTACCAATCAATGTATTTGACCAATTCTTGGACAGTTAAGATCAGAACACATGCCAAACTATCCGTCATTTCATGTGCGATTTTCCCGGCAAATGTTTTTACCGTATATTCTGATAAGCTGCATTTCAAAACGTTTGTGAATTTTAACCTCAACGTGAAGTAATCTATCAAGGAATATTTACTGTTTTATTGTTTCCCAATAAAATAATTATATGATAATTCTTTACCAATGTCTGTCCTTTATTCTCTTTCGCAAAATAAAATTTGCATAAACATTTTTATAGATAAAATAATGCATAATTAAAAACTGAGAGATATCAAACATTTACACGTGAATTAATTCAGTAAGAAAAAGCACCAATAAAAATTCTAATTAAAATACAAGAAAAGACAACACCGGGCATTTGTATATAAACATTGAATATATTAGCAATAAAACATTTCAGTCCAGTTAGCAATTTTACTTTAAATATGAAAATACCATATGTAATATATTTCTGATGAAAAAAACTTTAGACATATATACAAATATATAAGGTAATTATATCCAACATTCAATACTCAGTTTTTTACTCTTTTAGAATCATAAAAACAAATCAAACCTATAATTACTAATACATTTTAAGAAAACATTAAGCAAAGTCGGCCTGTATTTTCCATTTAGTGACTGATAAATTGTTTTATTAATGAATAAAATATCATTAGTTAATCTGTGGTATTGTTATCCTATTGCAGAAATTAACTGGTGATAAATGGTCATCGAACGCTGCTCAGAATTGTTGTACTACTGTTCAATAATTCTGAGGCCTTCGTAAATGTGTGCAGGCTGTGGGAAATCATGAAGCAAACAAAACCGCTCTCCATTGCTAATAATTCTAAACTTAATATTATGAATAGAAAAAATGGAAAAATTGTATCTGTTTATGCAGCTTGTATATACAGCATCCTTGGTAGAAGAAATATGATTCCAGTGCACATTCTGAAAGGCGTACACTTGCAATAACAAACTGCACTGATATAAAGCTGAAACAACCAAAAAGCTAACTTATTTATCTTTGTTAATTTTATTTTGCATTTCTTATTCAATTTTAAAGAGAGACCACTACGGTAATATTTGCAGCAAAATATGGACAATTTTAGCATTCCACTAAATTAAGTTCTTCATAGTGAAATATAAATAATTAATTACATATTACTTTAAATGTTAAAAATGTATTCCTTCTTTTACCTCAGAATAAAAATATTCAGTCGTAAAATTAATGGCCTTAAGTATTTTTAAAAAAATAACTTTTATAATGCCTAAAAATACTCAGGGTTATAAAAAGTTAACTTAGTTTTAGTGTGTATATATAATGCTTAAGCTTCAATTTCAAATAAAAATTATTAAATATATATATATATATATATAAAAGAAATAATGGAATAAATATTCTCATAAATACTTTGGATTCTTTTTAGAAAGTATTAAAAAGTAATGACGACACGCCATCTTGCACAATTATGATGCAGACAAAAAATTTTTATGGTCTTCTTGATAGTAAAGTCTTGCGCCCACATGTTTGGTTTGCAAAACTTTAACTTATTTAAATCTCTTTGAAATAATTAAATAATAAGTTATTAAGAAAAATGTTTTTCAATTACGGAGTAAAATTAGGTGATTTTTATATTAATGGTTTATCACAATAAGAAATTAAATAGAACATACAAGTAACAAAGTTCATTGATATCATTAATATTTAATAAATATCTAAAACAAAATTTCAAATACTAAAATTCCAAAAAAAGATGATCATTGTGAGAATATGTTGTACCATATAAATATTATTAAATCAAAACATTATTCGGATATTTTTGTTGTCTTAAAAATAGAAATTTACTTAAAATAAATATTGTGATCATATTAATTGCAGAACGAAACCATTACCGGATTGTTGCAGTAACTAAATGAAAAATTAATAATAATAATAATAATAATAATATAATAATAATAATAATAATAATAATATTAAGTAAGAAGCAAAAGTAAATAAAATACATGGCTTACATGACAATATTGAAAAAAAAAAAACTACAAAGAATTTGTTGCATTTGAGCCAACAGTTCTGTCATCATTTATTCCAACTGTAATCTGCTTTTTTGTAACTTCATACCTCACTTGTTTAACCAGCTGATTCATGCTACTACTAATTAAAATAACTGATACTTAGGATTGCAGTATTTGGAGCTGGCGGAGGTAGAGGATTGAAGGCGCACTCTAATATCAGAGGATCCTTTGCGAACGCAGTTTTTAACTTGACAGCTGGAGATAAGCTATACATTCTGGTGGGACAGAAAGGAGAAAGTGCCTGCACAAAAGTAAATGCCTTTAAACTAAGTTTATGTATATAATTATGCAAGTAGAGCATGCAAGCAAAAGGTATATGCTAAAACTATTAAGAAATTGTATGCTAGTTTTTCTCCTGCAGTTAGAATTGCACAATACCATTTCAACTGATCATTCCTCTGGTATAACTATGGATCACAGGTTTGCCATAAGCAGATAACTGATGATGAATGAATCTAGAGCTTATTAAAAATGTATATTTAGATTTTGATTATTAGGAATTTTTGTAAAGACTGAAATATTTTTTTTTAAAATGGAAATTTAAAAACTTGTTTTTTTTTTGCTTTTGCCTTTTAACCATTATAAACATTACCTAAAGAATGTGCTGAAATATGACTTGGACAGCTTCGGGCGCATTATAGTCTAAACTGTTCATGATCCCAAGAAATAAAAAATAGAAACAATCCAAATAGGGTTAAAGCTATAAAATTCATCTCATAACCTTTCCTGAAAACAACCAGTAAGTAAATAAGAGGAGACTGATGCAGATAGATATGCGATATTAATGGATAGATGCATTGGAACCCTGCAGTTTTTTATGGATGGTAAATAGGCACGTGCAAAAGGAAGGCGAATAGTAAAATATTACAAACTAGATATCTACTCATTTTATAGTTTTATACTTTTTTGCCTTTTCTTCATTGAACGTTACAAGAGAAGTTAATTAATTAAAATTAAAGTATGCGTAAATTATTTTGCTTGAATTCAGACATGATGTTCTATTGTACATACGTGTATCGTCGTCATCGTGCACTTTCCCGATTAAGCTTATATACTAAGTTGGATGAATGATCACTCCGCAGCACAGAAAGTCACGAGCGAAAGTCTCCCACACACAATCGCCTTTTGAAGAAACCAGGCCAGGGATGTACAACAAACCGCGAGCCGATCGGGAATCGAATTCGGACACGTCCACTGGCCTCCGAAAAATCGTAGTGAATAATTAGTTGCAAATATTACAACAAATAAAATTGTTTAATTAACCAAAGATTTGTTAAAACTAAGTTAAACATTTAATCTCTCTGATGACTTTCTCTAAACGATGTATTCTGACGATCTTCAGTAAAGTTGGAGAGCTATTAAAACTGAAGAAAATATTGAATGCTAGAAATATAGTACGAGTCTGTGTAGAGTATTTGGGAAAAGTACTAATATTTTTATGATTCTTAAAAAAAAAACAGCATGCCACATAATGAGTCCTATTTTTTTTTTCTTTTCCAATCTTAAATCTGTTTGTAATTACGCACCCTTTATTATACTTTTTCTTTCGTTTATGATAATTAACAAGAATCGAATTGTTTATACATGTACTTTTTACTTTTAACAGGCGGCATCAGAAGCGAACAAACTGTGTAGTTATTGTTCACCATCATCACCGCTGGAAGATGAAACACACAACACGAGTCACGCTGGCGGCGGCGGCGGCGGTGGCGCTTCTTACGTCTTCATGGTGAGATAATTTCACTTATAAGGATAAAGAAAGAAAATCAAATTAGCAAACAAAATCGTAATTCCAGGAAAAGATTTTTAACTTGAAAAAAGAATTATTTTAAATCACTAGCAAATATAATCCGATGGTTGTCCCCCAAAACTTGTAGGCGATTGCTACAATCCGATCCGTTAGGTAGCATTTTTCTCAAACTGTTGATATTCTCTCTCTCTCGTGCGTGCGTGCGTGCGTGCGTGCTTGTTATGCTGAAACAGATGATACAACTCGCCGATCAGTCCGGGGCTGTTGGCTCGTCCTCCCCTCTCTCTCCCTCTCTCTCTCTCAAGCACCGAGAGGAATCTGAAACAGATGATACAACTCGCCGATCAGTGATCAGTCCGGGGCTGTAGGCACGTCCACCTCTCTCTCTCCCTCTCTCAAGCACCGAGAGGAATCTGAAACAGATGATACAACTCGCCGATCAGTGATCAGTCCGGGGCTGTAGGCTCGTCCTCCCCTCTCTCTCTTTCTCAAGCACCGAGAGGAATCTGAAACAGATGATACAACTCGCCGATCAGTGATCAGTCCGGGGCTGTAGGCTCGTCCTCCCCTCTCTCTCCTCTCCCTCTCTCTCTCAAGCACCGAGAGGAATCTGAAACAGATGATACAACTCGCCGATCAGTGATCAGTCCGGGGCTGTAGGCTCGTCCACCTCTCTCTCTCAAGCACCGAGAGGAATCTGAAACAGATGATACAACTCGCCGATCAGTGATCAGTCCGGGGCTGTAGGCTCGTCCTCCCCTCTCTCTCCCTCTCTCTCTCTCAAGCACCGAGAGGAATCTGAAACAGATGATACAACTCGCCGTCAGTGATCAGTCCGGGGCTGTAGGCTCGTCCACCTCTCTCTCTCAAGCACCGAGAGGAATCTGAAACAGATGATACAACTCGCTGATCAGTGATCAGTCCGGAGATGATACAACTCGCCGATCAGTGATCAGTCCGGGGCTGTAGGCTCGTCCACCTCTCTCTCTCAAGCACCGAGAGGAATCTGAAACAGATGATACAACTCGCCGATCAGTGATCAGTCCGGGGCTGTAGGCTCGTCCTCCCCTCTCTCTCTCTCAAGCACCGAGAGGAATCTGAAACAGATGATACAACTCGCCGATCAGTGATCAGTCCGGGGCTGTAGGCTCGTCCACCTCTCTCTCTCTCTCTCAAGCACCGAGAGGAATCTGAAACAGATGATACAACTCGCCGATCAGTGATCAGTCCGGGGCTGTAGGCTCGTCCTCCCCTCTCTCTCCCTCTCTCTCAAGCACCGAGAGGAATCTGAAACAGATGATACAACTCGCCGATCAGTGATCAGTCCGGGGCTGTAGGCTCGTCCTCCCCTCTCTCTCCCTCTCTCTCTCTCAAGCACCGAGAGGAATCTGAAACAGATGATACAACTCGCCGATCAGTGATCAGTCCGGGGCTGTAGGCTCGTCCACCTCTCTCTCTCTCCCTCTCTCAAGCACCGAGAGGAATCTGAAACAGATGATACAACTCGCCGATCAGTGATCAGTCCGGGGCTGTAGGCTCGTCCACCTCTCTCTCTCAAGCACCGAGAGGAATCTGAAACAGATGCTACAACTCGCCGATCAGTCCGGAGCCGTAGGCTCGTCCACCTCTCTCTTTTTCAGGCACCGACAGGAATCTGAATACTGAATAGGGTAATTATCTAGTTTGCAGCACCACCCAAATCTAAAGATCCTAAAATATTATATGTCTATTTACTCTACAAATTCATTTGGCCATCTACTAACTTTATCATTCGTTTTCAGTGATACAACACCGGAAATAATATTTTTTTCTTTTTTAAATTAAAAAAGAATGTTACAGTTTTATATTTTTCTAACCCTAACCGGTATAACCTGGATGTTTAGTATTTTGTGACGTACAATATTTTTCCGATAGTGTTCGAAAAATCATTATTTTTGTCCTCCTTCAATAAAATTAATTTTTTTTTAGAAAACGACAATTAACTTTCTATTTCTACACACTTAAAGTAACTTACATAAATTATACATGATCCTAGATACCCAGTATCTCTCTTAGCTACTTGAGGTATAGTTTTAGCAAATCAAACATTTAACCCCGCAGAATGTAAATTCATTCCTTAGGAAATTTTCTTGACACCAAAGCTGTAGGTATTTTTTTTTATCATAATACCCTACCTTCTGATATAAGCTTACTTTATCGAATAAGGAATATTTAATAACTGTTCAATTTTTAGAGAGATCCAGATACAGGTGAACCTTATCCACTAATAATTGCTGGGGGCGGAGGAGGTGTCGGCTTTCGCCCACCAGACGATCACACAAGCTATTTATTTAAGTATGATGGCGACAAAGTAAAAGGTAATGGTACAAACGGCTACACTGCGCCTCATGGAGCGGGTAAGATATATCTGGTTACTTTACTTTTCTATCCTAAACAGCAGCACAAAATGACAAATTACTAACGAAACTCATTCTACTCATCTCTAAAAAACAAAGCAGACGGTAATATTTTAGATGTGGTATAATAAATTCCTCAATCTTTATAATTGCGGAAAAGCAGTTTAATGGCGTCAGAGTGCGAAACGTCTCCGTTATAAGATATTTACCCAAACTGATCTAAAATGATACAAAACGCAAAAATACAACCTGGTAAAAGGCGATTATTTTCAGTACAGAAGATGTTTAAGCAAATTTTGTTTAGAAAAAGTAAAAAGCATGAAAGTTTAATGTGAAGACTTTTGAGAATTAAACAATTCAAAACAACTTTTTTTTTTACAATTATCAGTAGGCGTAAATAGTTTTTAACGATTTTATGTAGAATAAAAAAGATTAAAATAAAAAACTGCAATTTTACATCAGTTCATTTTTATCTAGCATAAAAAACAAAAAGCGAAATTTAGTTTTAAATATCAGTCATATTTACTTGCCTATTTTAATAAAAGCTCACTTTTCTATATTTTCACAACTAGAACAATCTTAGATTGCATTCTTAAGAAATAGAAAAGATGTTAGTAATTTATCGATTTGTGAGAGTATTTTAAGATTTAAAATCTGTTCTTTGAACATTTTATGTATTAATTTTTACTTTCGTGTTGTTATCTGAGTTACAGAGATAACGTGTGATGTTTCAGTATACTGTGATTCCACACCATGTTTTGATGAGCGTGTGAAGGTTTAGGCAGTTTTAATCGCTTAGTCGCTGCGCCATGTTTACAACTGAAATGAAGATAGATATCGTTATTATGTGTGTGTGCATGAATAATGATAAACATGTGAAAGTACTCATTTCACGCAATGTGCCATTTATTTTCTAAATTTACACAATTGACAACTAGTTTGCTAAAGCCATGGATTGACAGAAATAGCTGCCAATATCGGGAAATGGCTGCTCGCCTACAGCGCACAATGAACGGGCTAATTGCAGGCCGTTCAATTCGCTCTTTCTATTTACCAGTTTCTGTTCACACTGTTGAAAATGCAGCGAAATAAGGCGAGACCCCACCTAGCCCAACAAACACTCACGTGAAAACTATGAATATATACTTTTAACGTTTATGAATTAAAGGAAATTGAATAAAGCTTGCAAATTTCTCTTTACATTTTATTTGCATGAAATTAGCGTATCTCAAAATATTAGAATATTCCATTTCAAGTTTGAGTAAATCACTATTTATGCAGTATAAATACCATGAATCTCTCAGTCTGGTTCAGTACACACAACCACAATCATGGGAAAGACTGCTGCCTTGACAGTTGTCCAGAAGACAAACATTGACACCCTCCACAAGGAGGGTAAGCCACAGATCATTGCTGAAAAGGCTGGCTGTTTGCAGAGTGCTGTATCAAAGCATATTCATGGAAAGTTGACTGGAAGGGAAAAGTGTGGTAGGAAAAGGTGCACAAGCAAGAGGGATGACTGCAGCCTTGAGAGGATTGTCAAGCAAAGCCGATTCAGGAACTTGGGGGAGCTTCAGTGGACTGAAGCTGGAGTCAGTGCATCAAGAGCCACCATGCACAGACGTGCCCAGGAAATTGGCTCCAAGTGTCGCATTTCTAGTGTCAAGCCACTCCTGAACCAGAGACAACGTCAGAAGCGTCTCACCTGGGCTAAGGAGAAAAAGAACTGGACCGTTGCTCAGTGGTCCAAAGTCCTCTTTTCAGATGAAAGTAAATTTTGCATTTCATTTGGAAATCAAGTTCCCACAGTCTGGAGGAAGAGTGGAGAGGCACAGAATCCAAGTTGCTTGAAGTCCAGTGTGAAGTTTCCACAGTCAGTGATGATTTGGGGTGCCATGTCATCTGCTGGTGTTGGTCCACTGTGTTTTATCAAGTCCAAAGTCAATGCAGCCGTCTACCAAGAGATTTTAGAGCACTTCATGCTTCCATCTGCTGACAAGCTTTACGGTGATGCTGATTTCCTTTTCCAGCAGGACTTGGCACCTGCCCACAGTGCCAAAACTACTAGTAACTGGTTTGCTAACCATGGTATTACTGTGCTTGAGTGGCCAACCAACTCGCCTGACCTGAACCCCATAAAGAATCTATGGGGTATTGTCAAGAAGATGAGACACACCAGACCCAACAATACAGACGAGCTGAAGGCCGCTATCAAAGCTACCTGGGCTTCCATAACACCTCAGCAGTGCCACAGGCTGATTGCCTCCATGCCACACTGCATTGATGCAGTGATTTGTGCAAAAGGAGCCCAGACCAAGTATTGAGTGCATAAATGTACATACTTTTCAGAAGTTCGACATTTCTATATTATAAATCCTTTTTTTTTTTTAAATTGATCTTATGAAATATTCTAATATTTTGAGATAGTGGATTTTTTATTTTCATGAGCTGTAAGCCATAATCCTCAAAATTAAAACAAAAAAAGGGCTTGAAATATTTTAGTTTACATGTAATGAGACTAGAATTTATACAATTTTCACTTTCTGAAATAATTGACAAAAAATATTGAACTCTTCCACGATATTTTAATTTTTTGAGATGCACCAGTATATATAAAACAGTATCAGTAGATTTAAAATGATTTCTGAAAATTTAGTGGAAAACAGTCAGGACGGATAAAACCATCATTCGAATGATGTTTGATTACAGTCGTTTCGTTCCATTTTATTATCAATATACTTCAGACGGTTCATATTTAAGAACTAAAAATCACTAATGAGTGATATGTTGTTTACAAAATATAGTGAAGTTAGTTTGGCAATTTCCCGTCATCTTTTAGTAGTAACTGAACGTTAATGTAATGGAGATGCCCCGGTTAGTCAAAGGTATAAAAACCAATATGTTGTGAGTTCAAGACCAGCTCAAGTAATTTTTAGAATCAAGGCTTTCACTAATTAGCAATGTCCGATCTAATTTTCTATTTTCAGGCACTGCTATTCCGAGTATTATTGAAACATTTTGCCAACAATTAAAAATTATATGCAAAAGATTTATGCAATCATAAAAATTAAAGTGCAAGACAAGGCAGTTTATACCAAAATATTGTAAAGTACACATTTCGCGCATTTCGCGGTAAACGTCTTTTTTCGTAAAACATATACACGGATGGATATGAAGACTAATTTAGGAAATACTAGTCTTTGCAACATATCTATTCAAATAAAACAACAATATCATGTATTTGTTCAAAAGTTTTATTTTTTCAGAAAAACAGGTTTTATCTAGTCTCTCTCTCTCTCTCTTTTTTTTTTACAATGTAATGTTAGTCCAGCTCTAGTAAATCGAAATTTGACTAGGTCCCGTCGCTTAAGAAATTTATTCATGCGACTTCACAAGTTACTTAAAATGGATGAGCTTCAAAATTAATGCTCTGACGTAGCACAAGCGCTGCCTAGTTCTCGCTGCTGTTTTCAGGCAGGGCTAAAACTTCCTTCGCATACCATTACTGAAAACAACTTTTTAGTTCTTCCATGAATTCTTTGTTAACAGATAGGTTTAAGGGTTGAAGTTTGTCAATACAGTATGCTGGCACAAATACGCTCAGGATATTGTTTCTCTTTAGCTTGGTCAAGAGATCCACTCCCCTGGTGGGCCTTGAACACATCAAATATGGCCAACGACTTCTGGTGTGGACCAAGCTTCAGCGCCTCTCTCTCTCTCTCTGCATACGTAGGCAGTAGCAGCTCGTCGACATATCTCAGCATGGAGTCATCTGTACTCCAGTGAGATTCAGTATAGGTAGCATTCCAGCTCTCCGTGAATGTAAACTGGGATGACAGCGATAGAATTTTCCACCGTAGATAGCTGAGTGTCAACTAACAGTAGAGTAGTCTGTCTTTTATTGTCAATCCCAGTGACGGTGATTTGGTGGGCTCCTCGTTTCTCCATTGTCTACTTCCCATCAGGAGCCATGCTAACACTGGTTTGGTCATGGTTACTAATAAGTTGATCGGGAATGTGGTTGTGGTTGATAACAGTCTTGACTAGGTGGACAAAAGATTTTAATGGTGTCGAAATATACTGGTAGTCACTTCACATGTTTAGTATCTTCCTTTATTACGTGCTCCATCCGATGCAGGAAAGATTTTTTCCAGGAATCTGTGATAATCAGATTTTCATTGTACTTTGGGAGTTTAGTTTTGTCTTTTTTCAGCAAAATTCCTTCTGTGACAGCCATTACTATTCTTCGGCCTATAAGGCCGCCATTTGACCGGACTTTATCTACCAAACTTTTTTCACCATGAGGTCGTACGTTTCGCCTAGGAGAATGGGAGGTTGTTAGGGAGAGATTAAACCGATTCCAGTAGGTTTAATTTCACATTTCGCCTATTCGTGTGTGAAGTATTTTCGAGTCGCACGTACTATGCCGATTTCTACTGCTGTCCTTGCTATTTTAGCCCTTGTCTCACTGTCGTAGAAATTGTATTCCCCACGCTTTCTGTTTCAAGAAGAAATTACTAACTCGGCAGCGTCATCTGCAGCTTTTATGTAGTTTCGGCCTCCTCGAATATATCGCAGAGTTGTGGGTTAGGTAGACCAGGTAAAATCGGCAGCTTCGTAGTTATCCACATTTCCACAAAGACATCTTGTTTCGGGGGGGGTGAACTAACAAATCCTGACTGCTGTTTTGTGAACTTCTTGAACTTATATAATATAACTGAAAGTACTCATAACTTTACATCCTTTTTTCTTTTCCGCTTTAAAACTACTCACGGTGTGCAGGAAAACCCTTTGTCTTTAATCCTTACTAAAGATTAACATCATTCACCCACTGAGATGAAGAGGATTCCATCTACACCGTGAATGATGCGGCAGTCGCACACTAAGTTCACAAGTTACATTTCTTTATTGAACGGATGCGCGAAAATTAGATCCCGCAAATAAAACACTCGTGCACTTTACAGTAACTGATTTCTCTTATTCAGTTATTTTCTGATATTTTATTTTGTACTTAAGATATTTCACTACTGATTTGTTGACATTTATTTTCAGAATGAATGTTTAAAAATCTACTAAAGTCTAAAACTTGCACATTTATTAACGCTGAATCACTCGCGTTCCTTACTCTCCGAAGCGGGTCTGCATGGCTGAGTAAGACTAGCATTTGAAAAGACAGAATAGTTTACGCGGAAAAAAATTTAAAAGTGTAAGTAAGAAATATACTTAAAACTTATTATAAAGAACAGGTCAAACTAAGTTATTCAGATTTACTTAATTATCGCTGACAGTACTCTAACAAGTGTAATTATAATGGTTTACTTTAGTTTAAATCCAAATTACAGTAATTCTTACAGCCAGAAGTTAACACTTAGTGTCATGGCGAACATCAAATCTAAAAAGTACTAACGTGACTCCGGGTTTGATATTATAGGTGGCGGTGGAGGTTGGAACGATACCACACAGTTCTACCAATCCGGAAGATCTCTGCTAGAAGGTGCTATTGGTGGTAAGCATTGTGAATCCGAGTCGAGCCGCAACTACTGGCAAACAAGAGGTGGTTTCGGAGGTGGAGGAGGATCATGTACCGCTGGAGGTGCCGGTGGTGGATACACAGGTACACGTATAGTCATAATATTATCCAACATACGAAATACTTTTTATCATAAAATATAAACATTTAATTACTTCTATTATATGCGGTTTATTTCTTAAAGTTTTACGTGTGAACATAAATACAGATAGAGAAGTCAAATAGAAAGAAGTTTAAAATTTATAAAGTTCCTTTTGACAAAAAATACGTATGGTATATTTTTAATATTTACATTCTTTAAAAAGCAATCAATTATTAATTGTTAATAAAATTTAGATGAAAGACGTTATTAGTTAAACTATTTGCACCATCGTTATGTTTGTTTTAACATGTTAATATTAAGATAATAGATTGTATTTCTAGTACTGCAGTTACTTTTTAAAAAGTTTACCAGTTCTAACCAGTAAAAAAACTAACAAAAGTGGTTAAAAGTAGTCTTCATTAAACTTGTATTGTTTTTTCACAGCCAAGAAAATACAATGTTTGCACTTTTTCGCAGGAATTTAAAAGATTTTCCAATTTTATTATCACGACCCAAAGTATTTCGTAACTTTAGATGGAAGAAAGAATTTATCACCTTCCACGCAATGAAAACCCTGAATTATTTTTGAAAAAAAAAGTTACATATGATCTCCTTCCAAAACTAAGCATTTAAAATTTAAACTATGATCAAGTAAAAGTTACCCATTAACCACCAAAATTTCAAGGTAAGAGATAAGCCATTTAAACTACACTTATTTCATTTATGTTTGTGATTCCCACCTGGCCATCATGGTATAACTTTGTGACCTGGAAATATTGCCAGTAAAGCGAACATGTTTCTTCGTCGAAAGCGGTTTGAAATTGTTGTTTCCCCCCAAAAATGTAAATGGCATTGTACTAGGCTGATAGTCCGGTCTAAATCGCTTACACAAAGTGTACACGATTTTTTGTAATGTCTGCGATGTTTTTCAGGAAATAGTCTGGTTATAGTACACGTCGGCATCACTAGAGGCATTTCTGCCTGTCGGTCATCCAGCCAAAATGGCAAACAATGTTGCGTAAAGTAAAACTTTCGCCTGAAACGCCCTCATATGTAATAGTGCTTGTCATAATGTCTTGACCACCTATTGTCACTACAGTATGTTAGTTTGTTGCAGAATACGTCAAAAAAGACAAGAAAGTGCAATTCTTTATAGTATTTTTGGTCGAGCTACTTTTAGCATCCTAAACAGTCTCTACACTATTTTGAATTAAATCAACGAGATTTTTGCATCAAGGTCTAGTGCAGGTTCCCCATTTTCGCGTCAGAACTTCCTTTATTTACAAAATATTGGTAGAACGTAAACGGGTTGATCTCAGCGAAAGACCCAGATGGTCCCACGTGTGATCGATCAAATTATCAGGATTTTAAAGCTCGTAGGGAAGAAATTAATAGTGTTTATTCCTCTTCCTGGTTGTGGTCGTACGAGAGGTGTGATAAATAGCAACATCCTCCTGACGAATTTGGGAATTTAATCTTAGTAAGTTTTATTATAATCAGAGATGTCTTCAAAATTGCAATGTACCCCAGAAATGAGATGTTCTTCAACAAACACCAATCCTGTCTTTAGGCCATGCCAGACTGCAGCATATACCAAGACCACCGCCTCTACAATTGACCTTGCCTAATGTCACTGGAGTTAAAGTGAAGAAGAATAGACAAAGGTTGTTCTTGTCACTATTAAAGACCTTAGAGTTCACTCTTCGGCAGCATTGATATTCGCCTCAAAATGTGCGATAATATTTGCCAATCTTTCGATGAATGTGGCTATTAAAATTAAATATTTACATAATCATACAATCAGATATTTGTGTGTTATCAAAATTAATATTACAGGGAACTATAATTGATTAAGTATTAAAAGATGTCTTATCTAAGAGTTTCGATATTTTAATCAATAAAAATTTTACAAGTTGATTTTATTTTTTTGTCAGAAGTTCAAGCTTAAGACACAATGACATCTTAGATGGGGTTGGTGTTTGCCTGCATTCATATATACTAATCATTAGAATAAGAATAATTTAGAAAATGATTCTGAGGAGGATTTTCTTCTTTAGAACAAATAAAACCAACAGATTTCTTGAGGATACTATTGTAAATATGCACGAAACTTTCAGCATTCCAATTACAAGCGGTAACGCTACGCCAACCTGTCTCTGGCGATGACCGTGTTATTTTTAGCAAATGTTTAGTAATAAACTTAATAAAATTACAAGAATGAATTTTTTATAATTATTCATCATCACTGATTTAAACATAAGCTCTTTCCAGCTTTAGCGTTTGTTTACAGATGACGTAAGAAGACCCCGCTGGTTCAAATTTGAACATAAAGCAAATGCTATTAGCTTTTGATGAATCATTTGTATGATTGGTGCATAAATAAAACCATATTTCCTGCATTCTTTTGCCATAAATGGTATCTCCAATTGTTTTGTCGTATTATATAAATCATCCTAATATGAAAGCACAATGTGCACTTTGATCTCAATCACCAGCATATCGTCAAGAAAAGAATAATCAAATGCCTTTCAAAAATATCATAAGGAATATATCATCATGCAACAATATAAGTGGAAAAAAACACCATGGCTATAAATGCACATTTTGTCAGAAAGACAACAGGGTCAAATCAACAATTGCACAGCAGAACATAACAGGTTGCGATTCCATATGTCAAAGGAACTTTGAAGCCCAACAAATCAAGAACAGAAAAGCGTTATAGATCAGTTCTGGTCGGCTAAAAAAGTTATCACTAGCTGATCATGCAATCGCTACATGAAATAGACAAGTCATGCTGCTCACGATTACATATCTAAAGAGAAGTGAAAAGGGCGATCCACGTGGCTCTGGAACCGAACAAAGTAAGTGTTCAAGTCAATCAAAATTTAGTACCGATAATGACTAATAGGAATGTTTAAATATCCCAAAATGTAATATCTAATTAGAGTATACAGTGGCTTAGCGAAAATACAAGAAGACTTGGTGCCACCGAGAAACGTCTTAATGCTGCATCAAAAGCACAGAACGATGGCAGAAAGTGAAAGCTCTAATCTCGTTGAAACAAAGTGAAAAAAAATAGTTATGACATAATGAATAAAGCATTGGAAAGTCATTTTCACTTTCTGTAAATTATCTCACCAGTAAATTTGGTTTCTCAACCACAAAATAAATAACGTTTCAAGAAAAATACGTTCGATAATCCTATTTATCATAAGAACCACAAAATTCGTATTTGCGTTTCATTGAAGTAAAGTGAAACTCTATTCTGTTTTTAGTATTTATTATTATATTTTAGGAGGAGATGCTTCCGTAAAAAATGCACCTGATGCTAACGGAATGACTGGAACATCGTATATTCATCCATCAGGTGCACAACAAGAATACGAGGAGGGTATGCAAATCTTTTTACTTCTGATTACACGAAAAAATAATAAGTGAAACAAGATAACTTTATCAAATACAAAAATATACTTAATTAGTTTTTACTTAAGTAGTTTTTACAGAGATTTGGTTATCTTAGTATTACTAAACATATTCATTAGTATTTTTTCACAAAGTCCAATAGTGTCTGTAAAAAAATGTAGAAGTATGAACGTTTCATTATCACAAACATGAGTAATAAACACAGGAGTTTAATAATCGAATTCTATTCGTATCAGCTTCCTTCTAGAAACACTTTTCATATAACGCATAATAAGCATTCCAAAATACTTATGAAAAAAAGATTTCTACGAAAGAATGTACCAGTCTCTCTGAGAAACGAAAGAATTTTTCAAAGAAAATTGTTTTCTAAAAAAGCGAAAAGGGAAAAAAAATCAATGCAATTTTAATTCAATTGTTCCAAAGCTATTTCTAAACCACAAAGGCACTTTAATTATTATGGAAAACAAATTACTTTCGAAATATAACAAGGTTCTAAGTCTCTCTATTTTTAATACCAATTTCAAACTATAATTTAGTGAGCCTTTTGGAAAATGACAGTCAACAGAGACATAGTTTAAATACAAAAGTAATTTTTTAACATCAGGTGATCAACTAAGTAAACTAAAAAAGCAACAGCAAAAATAACGAGTTCTAAACCAAAATTTTTAGTGCGAATGTAAAGAACCAACCCAGATAAGGAGAAAAAAAACAAAAATCATAAATTATAAAGCTAAAGAATTATGTTCTTTTAACTTCGGTTTTTGTTGGTAAATAAACAGGGATTCCATAATTTTCGACTTTCCATAAAAGATCTAGTTAAATTACAGGTATCAGATCATGGCGCTTATATTTGGATAAAAAGTCCTTATACAGACAAAATGATTTAAGCGTTTTTCCACCAAATCTGAATTTGTAATGAAGTCGTATTGAATTTGAGTAAAGAATATTTAAATTAATTTTTATAAAATATTAATCGCAAATAGCGGTTAACCAGAGCCGAATTTGAATAAAGAGTAATTTTCCAACATCGCCGTGCTCATTATCAACTTAAAAAAACTTAACAAGTCAGTTAAATGCCAGAAATGTGATTCCCAATAAACTGAAATTATCATATGCTTGTACGAGCGATCTCGATACCATCTCTCCAGGCTTAATGGACCGTACGAAATGTTCAGGACAAATGATTCACCTGGATGACCTCAAGATTCTTGCCGGATTATGTATGAACTCTTCTTTTATATTCACCACCGTGGTGTTCGAACATTTTTTCTTCTTTTAAATCGATTCGGTTGATCGATGTTTGCCTTTTCTTATGTGTGCATTTTTTAAAAAAAAATTGTCCTTAAATTTAATACAATTTTGTTATTATTATAGATATTCTAATAAATTGTTATGGAAAATCAAACAACGAAACGCCAAGGAATAATCGTAGTAGTAGTATTCTCGGAGCTTTAAAATGTTAATAAATGTTCCAAAATTAAGCTGCAATCAAGCAAAAATTCACGCACACAATTGCGATAAACGTCCAGTTGGAACTTGAAAGGAAAACGTTCCTAACTTTCTTCAAACATGTTTTACCGAGTGAATTTTCATAACTTACACGGCATCAATAAGCAAAAATAATTAGAGAAATCATTTGATTCATGTGCCACCAATAAGTCTAATGGAAAATAGAAACATTCATACTGCGTATTGAAGTGCTCTTCTTACTATTTCCAAATTACCCAACAGATCAAATAAATAATACGAAACACTTAGTGACAGATAGTTCTTCATACATCTGGCAAAGTCAATTAACGAATATAAGCGTAAATATAATTATTAATAATTTTAAGCACTTGAGCAGAAAAAATGATTAGTTAACGCCTGAAATCTGGATAAGGTCTGTTTTTTGTGTAAGGAAAAAACTACTTGGACAGCAAACTTTGTTTTTTAAAATTAGTTTTACTTTGATGGTTATCGTGTATTTAATTATTAGTGAATAATTGCTCAGTAGTGTAATGATGGACTATTAACTAGTAAACGTAAACCGAATCCTGTAATTGAGTTCAAGGAATAGATAAAAATATCAAAGACACTAGTAATGTTTGAATAATAATAAACGCAAAAACTGATCCCAGCAAAGTATTTACTTTCTGATGATAAATTAAAGAGTTTATAGAACATAATAGCTTGTAAAGATGGTAAAAAGCAATAGAGGTGTGCAATCTCTTAATTGCAGCACAAAAGGTCAATCGATCGACAAAGTAATCTTCGGGCTGTCGTTAGTTCGCTGATTTGTTTTTATGCTAACGGTATCTCTGTTCAACTGAAACTTGCTTGATAAAAGATAAAGGAATATAGAGAAATATTTAAGTGATAAATTGATGTTTATTCTTCTGTCTCGGTAGTCTCTCTAGTGCGTGTAATATATATAAATATACATACTTTTCTTTGTCTCGAATCTGGTACTTGAGCCACGTTCAACTTTTTCTTTTAAAATTTAAAAAGCCATTTAGAAAAACCATGACCAGATTAGACAAAGCCGTTAATAACAATTACAATATTGTCATAAACTGATGAGAGAATTTATGGGATTATTGCAATAGAGTGGGTTCATTGTAGGAACGCCGAGGAGTGTCGACCTTTTTAGTTATTTCGCTTTTGAATTCTGGTCTCAAGATATTTGGATGACTGGTTTTCTCATCAACACTCTTACGGCTGTCAAACATTTATCGTTGAGTTAGAAACATTGAGTAGATCTTTCTAGCTTCACATTACTTATGTATAACATTTGTATTTAAAGTTATTCATTTGTGCATTGTTCTGAATGCAATAAAACGTGTTTTCTTACATCTTTTCCCTTAAATTTGCATTTTTATTGTTTTGATATCTTCTTTCTGCATTATTTTATAATACTTTTGGTTTTGTATTTTTTGCATTAAATTGATTTTATTTTGTTGAAGATCAGCTTAAATATAGTTTTAAATATTTTAATTATTTACTGTTTGTCAAATTATGTCTTATAATATTTCCATTTATGTTAAAATTTAAGTATCCGACCTTAGGATGGGACAAAAAAAAATTACGTACTTGGTGGGGTTCAATTGCTAACCCCCTTCGAAGTAGGCCCCTCGTGCCTCCACGCACTTAGCTCAGCGATCCTTCCACTGATCGAAGCACGTGTGGAATGCTTCCGGAATGGCTCTCACCTCCGCCGTCGCATTCCGCAGGATGTCCTCTCGGCTTTCAAAACGGGAGCCTTTCAGTGGCATCTTCATTTTTGGGAACAACCAGAAGTCAGAAGGAGCCATGTGTGGAGAGTAGTGAGCCTGGCAAATGAGCGAAATGCCTTTCTTTGCCAAGAAACCTTGGATCAGCTGCGACGAATGAGCCGGGGCGTTGTCATGATGCAGCTGACAGTTTTGAGAGGCCCACAGATCCGGTCTCTTGCGCCGGACTGCATCACGAAGACGTCGGAGGACTTCCTGATAGTACTTCTTTGTAACTGTTTGTCCTTCTGGTGCATATTCGTGATGCACAACGCCTCGGCAGTCGAAGAAAACAGTCAGCATCACCTTGATTTTGCTTCGGACCTGACGTGCTTCTTTGGGCCTTGACGACGTTGGGTGTTTCCACTGTGATGACTGAGCTTTGGTTTCAGGGTCGTATCCGAACTCCCAAGTCTCATCTCCAGTTATCACGGTATTCTGGAACTCAGGATCCCTGTTGGCATTATCCAGCAGGTCCTGCGCAACCTCAACACGAAGTTGTTATTCCTGAGAAAGCAGCTTGGGCACAAATTTCGCTGCCACTCTGCGCAAGCCCAAATCCTCCTTTAAAATTGCATGTGCAGAATCTTTACCGATCCCAACCTCGTCACCAATTTTCCGCACCGTCAAACGACGATCCTCCATTATCAAGTTCCACACTTTCTCGATAACTACTGCATTGCAGCTTGTTGACGGCCTCTCAGATCGCTGGTCACTCTCCACCGATGTGCGGCCATCTTTGAACCTGTTGTACCATTCTTTTATTTGGGTAACACCCATGGTATTGTCACCAGAAGCCTGTTGAATTTTGCGAATTGTTTCCGCTTGGGTATCTCCAAGCTTTTGGCAAAACTTTATGCAAGAGCGTTGCATCACATGTTCCGTCATCACGGGCGAAATTAAAATGCGACGAGTAAGTAGTACAGCACCTCAAACCCTGGCTGCCTGACAGCGACTGACGCATCCAGCAAGCCCGCCAAAAACCACGCATGCGCGTGAAGGCATGTGGCTCCACTATGCACACTTTTGCCTCCCTAACGTCATTACTTCCCACGGGAAAAAATAAAGTCGGAATCTTTTTCGGCAGACCGTATTACTGATTTTTTTTTATTATTACACTAACCAAAAGACTGTACTGAGCAGCCATATTTAAGACTGTATGCAGATTACACAAGGTATGCTAAATTAAAACTTGATATAGTTTTTGAAAAAATGCAAAAATGCCATTCCTATATTTTACAATTCAAATTTTTCAATAGTAACTTTTCTAATGTTCGTCGAACATTAATACTTAAAAGTTAATCAATTTTGAAATTAGGCTTAAAAATGGGGATTACAAGATTAGCCTATAAAATTCTCTAAATACACTGTTGTAGCTGTCTGTCTGTACATATATTTTTACATGTTGAACTATCAGCATTTAAAAAACAAAGTGTTTTTTTCAAACTGGTAATAGCGCCTTCAAATAAAATACACCAGGAAACTTTCCATTCTAGCCGCCAATTCAAAGCAGAATATCAAATTACTCTGTCCATTTGAAGTAATATTAACCTACTCGTCATACCTTTTGAATGATGCTGGATTACAGCCACACTCATAAGGTTTATTGGTTCCCTTGCCACAAGATATATTACATTTTCGACAATTTTGAATTATTGTTCCATGATGTTCAAAATGTCCTACTCCTGTAAATTTGATTTTAAAAAAATTACTTCCGTAAAATATTTGAGTATTAGGTGTTTTCTCCGGTACACTAAAACTAAGATTTTAATTTATTGTCTTCTGAAAATTCTGTGCTATACTATGCATAAAAAAATAAAATTGTTTTGATTTGCTCAGAAAGACCCCGAAATTATCATCTTTACAAAATTTATCACCTGATGTTCATGATGTGCTTTCTGACGTTTCAAAATTTCAATGACTATTGAAAGTATAATGTCTATGTTAAACGTCTCCAAAAATAATGTTATTTTTGAATTTCTATAAATTTATATGGCCAGTAAGGTCGCAGCCAAGTGTTATTTAGGAACTCTCTAAATTTCACAAACAAGATAATGTCAGTCATAGTTATAAACTTGCTTTTTTATCTGGATCAATTACAAAAGCTAATATTAGTCAATCCTTCTATTTTTAAAGATTACTTCAGTTTTTTTCTTTTAAAAAAATTTAAATAATTTAATCATGTGAAGTTTTATTGCTGCTCCATTATCACCGATTTTTTCTCTTGACTGTATCACTGATATTTGTATTAACAAATTGTATCATGCAATCATAACTGCTTCTGATAATCCTGGTGACTCGTAAATTACTATTTTTGGCTATTTCAGACGTCTTATTTTCAATAAATTGCGCATTGAAACAGATGCTGTTGCTATGGAATCTCTTCTTGGGACCATTTAAACCAATATTTTGTATCCTTTTGAAGAACAATATTCTGTAGATATGCTGTAATGCCGCTAATACTTTTTTAAATACAATAAATGATAATCAAAGATTTATATTCTGTAGTCAACACCGACAAATGACTCTTATGGCGCTGCGTAATCACCGTGTTAAAGGCGTTAGGGTTACGACAGTTGAGACAGACATTAAGGAGTCAAACATATGTGTGTAATATACCAAACTCTTATTTATTAGTGAAATACAATACATGATAACAGTTGCTTAATGTTGTTTTTGAAAGTGGCCACTACATTTCAGCCTATATTAAGGTAATAATTGTTCTGATAATTTATTTTTCAGGTCTCAATGAAAATAATGGTCTGCTTACAATTTCAAAATACTTCCATTGCAAATGTGAACATGTATGCATCGTTTCCAGCGTGGAGGAAAAAAAATACGAATGTATTTGTTCATCAAATAAGATTCTGGCTGCAGACAATCATACTTGCTATGGTAAAATTGCAATATTACTATGTGCATATCTAAAAAATAAAGCTATTTTGTACAAGAAATGTAAAATGTAGTATTATTTTTCAAAGCTACAAAGTAAATTTTGATAATATATTATTATTATTATATGAAAATACTAATAATTAATTTAACCACATTTCTTCCTAGATTATGACAAATTTTAGCATTTTTATATGCATAAAATTTCAAAACATCTTCAGAATGTAAAAAGAGAATAGCAGATTTTTCCCAGCAGGAATTTTAAGAGTAATTAACTCATAGTTAAATAAAAGATGAGAAATATGAGAAATACGAGTAAATTAGCCTCATAAAATTAATTAGAGTAATTCCAAATATACACATAAAATATTTAAGTATATTTTTTATAGCCACTTTAAAATGATTTTTCTAATAATTACTAAGATTTTAAATTTCTAAAAAATGAAATGTTTAATTCAAAATAAAACAAAAGAAATAGAAAAATGGTTTAAAAAAAATTATCCATGTTAAATTAAACAAATCGAAAACTGACTCGTACACTGTTCTTCTAAAAAATTGGCTACCATAAATAATGGTGAACTCAAAGAAAACAATCACTGAAAATAAAACTGCTCTGCAGAAATTAAGCATCCAAAACAATAAGAAATGTATTCGCTTTTGTTTCATGTATTAAAAAAATATCTAGATAATTTCCTGCAATCATTTTCTCTCTCATTTTTATCACAACAGAAAGAAACAACAAACAATTGAGTAATATATAAAACAAAAAAATTGTTTAAACCCTAACAAATAGCATTACTCATTAAAAAAGAACGTGGAAGCTTTTGACCAGATTCCCCTCTCTAATGATCTTAGATTTACGCCAACTTCCAAAACACTCCTATTGAATAGATCTATAGAAATTAACAACTGTAATGCTTATTTTTTCTTGCTAAGGAAAATAAGATATTAGCACAGATAAGAGCGAAGATTCGCAAAATTTGTAGGTTATCCACCTAAATAAAGGATGTGCGGTGCATAATCTACTACTCAAATGGCGTATATATTACAGGTAGAAGACAGAAAGCGTATGCAAGATATAGTAACTAAATTGTTGAGACTTTAAAAGTAAAAAAGACCACACTAGGTTATTAGTCAGTTTAAAATAATAAAAAAAAAAATTGACTTTTCTTCAATCCTTTAATTTAGAAGTAAAAGATGGCGGTAATGTTGATCTTTTTGCAAAACATGACATCTTACATCTTTTTGAAATATAAAAACAAAAGGAAGTATGAAAACTCATTTGCATATTATTTTGCAGTGCAGTAATGCAAACTATACTGTTTTAGCCATGTTGTAAGCGCCACGTCACCTAACAGTCAATCGCCAAGAAAATCATTTGCCACCCTCCAACGAAACTGTTGCTTGTTCTTTACACAATTTCCAACTGAAATATTGAATAACCTAAAAATTTCCTTTAGAGTTTTTATAGAAATATGCTTTATTATATATAATTCACTATATTTTCTATTGTTTTTGTTATATGCAATAAGTAGAGAAAAGAAAATTAAAAATGGTAGAATTGCGAAAACAATTATCTACTATATTACTATTAATAAAAAGTTCTAACTTATTTACCGTATATATTATTTATTGTCAAACCATTCTGCTTGCACTGTGGCTCCAGCCTGATCTTAAAAAAAAAAAAAGGAAAGATCGGGATGGCCTACTATTCTAGTCATATAGTCATAGCACAAGACTTATTATGATACCGCATCAGCAAATGCTAGAATTAGACATTTTGTGAGATTTACGTAGGATGCGTTAGATCAACTGTAATTTTGATAACCCATTTTGTAACAGCCACGATATGAGCTACATTTTACACCAACCTATCAACCATTTAAAAAAAAATAAAATAAAGCGTAAATAATATTTTTGGAAACTGATATTTCTTAAGTTATTTTGATTTAAATAAAAAAAGAACCGAGTATATTTTCAATTTTATTTAAGCATTTTTTTTCATTTTTTACTAAATAAAAATTACTCTTAACTGTATATAATTAGAAGCTTGCCAGTCAGATGTTCTAAGAACATTGTTTATATATGCATTATTATTTCAAGCATTTTTCTTGTGACATCTGCAGTTTCAATTAAAGTAGTCGAGCAAATGCAGCTTTTACTGAAGAGCAATCAGATTGAAAATTTAAAGGGAATAAAAATTTGCTAATATCCAGTACTATCAGAAATAACGCGGGTATGAGATATATGGCTGGCCCAGATAGTGTAGTCAATGAAAGCCAATTGAAGGATCATCGTCTATATTCCATTTTTTCGACAATGCAGTATTAAACCGCCGCAGTATCTGTTTGCACAATTCATCTCAACTTGCTATACGGAGAAACGGAGTACCAGTAAACCATGAGAAACGTGCAATCAAAAGTTGTCCGGCTTTAGTGAGAGTAAATCTAACAAGAAATTGGTTCATGTATTATTATGACAACGTTCTGAAAGACGACAAAACCCCGCTATAGTGAAGTCTGAAAACGCCCCACCTTTACACTTTCTTTAAAGAAGCGTTTTGTTTTTTACTCTGGGCAGTTAATTTCCGACTTGGTAGTGCATAGCACTCGTGATAATACGGAGGTGGTTTAAACTGCAAACGAAACATACCAATTTAGCTTACGGCCAGCCTATACAACGAATTTGCGAATAGAGAAAATTTAATGAGATTTGAAAATCAAATTAAGAACTTACTGAAGATTTATAAAGATTAAGCAAGTACCTTCAGGCAATTTTCTACTGTTCCACATAAATTGTCTTACCTGAAAAAAAAAAATTGTCAAAGGCTTATCGTGCTCAAAATGTTTACCAAATATTTCCCAGTCTTATTGTTTTCTTATTTTTACATTTGAAATTTTACTTTAAATCCCCCCAAAAATTCAAATTTACTAAAGGCCAGCTCACTATCACATTGAATACACAAGCAAGATATCATTGCTTTCACATAAGGATGAAAACAACCCTTTGCTGCAATTTGAGATTGTTTCAACGTGTATATTAAATTTACAAGTTTGTAATTATTATAAAAATTAAATTAATTTGAGCAATAAAATAAAAACATTTAATGTCCTATTTTTAGCAAATAAAAACTATTGCAATGGACAATTCAGATGTTTAATTTACTTTTTTCAATTAATAAAACTTTCCTAATAAAATTTCGATTTTTCGGTATTAAAAATTAAATGTATTTAACTATTTAACATTTTTCAGGGAATTCTTCTCATCGACTCGTTGGTAACATTCATACAGAAAATGAGACTTCAAAAATCAGTACATTGAACATCATAATAATTTCTACCATTTCCATATTACTGCTGCTTTGCATCATTTTAATAGGTAAGTAGTTTTCTATTATTCTTCACATAAAGAAAAAAAAAGCAGTCTTTCATGGTACTCTCCTTTTCAAGCCAAAGATTTCAAATTAAAGAAAGGCATTCTAATTACACTGGTCAACGAAAAAATATTTTTTCTGCATCGCTGACTTAAACACCTGATAATAACTAAATTTCGGGTGCTGATCATGAATATAACAATGGTTCAACCTTATCGGGTAAGGATTTTGAGATAACTAGTTCTAGTATCAAGAATATTTTGCTTCTATGATTCAAACTTAATTTATAGTACAGTCGACCCCCGCGTAATCGCAGCCCCGGTTATTCGCGGAATTTTCCTTAGAACCTAACTAATAATTGTTCGTGGAAACCGCCGCATATTCGCGGAATCGCAAATATCTTCCGCGATTTTTTATGGCTTTTTTCGTGGAAATATATTTTTTTTCACGCTTTTTAATGCTAAATTATTAATAACAAAACGTACTAATTTTGTAATATAAATACTAACGTAAATTCAGGAAAATATCAATATAAAATAAACGCTATTGGCTGGAGGTTTGAAAGTAGCCAATCCGAGAGCTTTATTTATTTCTCCTTGCTGCTGATTGGCTGCTGCCCACGAGGCGCTGCACAGCTTATTCATCATAATCATCTTCAATCAATATCATTCGCTATTGGTGAGTACCCGTACATTTTACTGTAATTTTTATTAAATTATTATTATATATTTACTTATATTTTTTATTATGTTACATTATATTTTGACGTTTATAGGCATTTATAGGCATTTTTATGGACTACGTCCAATATTTGCGGTTTTTCACTCTTCGCGGGTGCTCTAGGAACGTAACCCCCGCGAATACCGGGGGACAACTGTATTCGCTTATTAATAAATTAGAAAATAAAACGAATTAAAGCTTGTAATTTTTTATTTTAGAAAAGTTTAACAAAAAATTATCAATTCAATAATAGCGTTTTGCACGCTCAGAAATAGGATTTATTTGCTCTTCGTTTTAAAATCATCACCAGATGCGTCTCCTCTGAGCATCCAGCAGAAGTCTGCCATCATTTTTAAATCACATTTTCCTTGAAAGTTTTTTTCAATTTGTGAAATGTTTTGGTGGAACCTCTCACCATGCTCATCAAGAACATCTCCAAGATTTTCAGCAAAAAATCGAGGCGACTGTTCAAAAAGTGAATTTTTAAAGATATTCGTGCTCCCAGATCTTTATAAGCATTTAAATGTTCCTTATGATTCGCCTATAGTTTTTGGACTTAACGTTGCACAGAAAGTTCTGGCTTGCACTCTTGAATGAATTCCAAGCTCGGAATTCCTTTCCTTCAAAATGGTTAGAAAATACTTCATCGTTGAGAGTTCTTATCTGAGGTCCAACGAAGATTCTCTCATTTAATTTGGCATCAGAGATGTTAGGAAACTTCTCGCTAAGATATATCCACGTCCGTCCTTGTTTAGGGCCTTAACGAGGTTCTTTGTAAGGCCGAGCTTTATGTATAGTAGTAGTAGTAGTAACAATACATCTTTAGAATCAACTAATCGCTGATACTTCACACTTTCCTGGCCGGGAGAAACTTTTCACCAGACCCGTCTTTCATTACATAATGTTCCTGGGTAGCCTTGTTGTCCAACAGGCAAAGAAAGCAGCAATATTTTGCAAATCCGCTTTGCATTCCAGTGAGAAGACAAATGTCTTTTAGGTCACCGCAGATTCTCCATTTGTATCTTTCATATCGAATGGCATTAAGAATTACCATATTTTCATGTGTTTCTTATAGAATGAACAGAATGACCAATTGGAACATTTGGGTATTTATTTCCATTATATAGAAGTACCGACTTTAAGTTTCGCTTTGACAAGTCGATAAAAACATGCCAGCATTTTGGATTATGTTCCATTTTAAAGAATGGAAATAAGCTTTCGATGTCACAACAGAAATATAGTTTATTTACAGTTGTAAAACAGCTTGCTAGGTTTGAACTTGTTTTCGAAAGGATGTTATACGTACATCTGAAGTCACCATATTCCGTTGTTTGTCTTGAAGCTAGAAGCTCAGACTGAGATTTTAATAGGTAAAAGTCCATAACCAAGTCATTGAAATCTTCTTTTGTAATGAAATGTGGAAATTCCACATCATCAGGTTTGTCTTCATGTAATTCATCTTCAGAAGAAAAATTCAGCACTTGTCTTTTGGTGGCATTGGAACTGAAAGTTCATCACCGTGAGTTACTAGCTTCGTAGATGATTCCACCAAAGGATAACCAATCTTCTGCCTGTTTTTTTTTTAAAAGTGAACCCAGCTATTTTGGTCTGGCAAAAATAGTAACAATCATCAAAATGATTTTTTTCCTCCCACCAAAGCATTGGCACTGCAAATGGTATGCTTTTTCGCCTACTGTTTAATCAGTCCCTTAGCTGATATGCTCATATATTGCAGCAAATGTGTGGCACCCAGCTTTTTCCCCTGATCTTAAATTTTGCACCCAAAGTAGTGAAAGTAAGCTGTTTTTATAATTGAGGTAATGTTTCTTCATTGAGAAGATGACGTGAAAAGGCCACAGATATAACAGGATGAGCCTGCATCATTGACACAACTTCGAATAGCCATTATTTTGAAAATATTATGTAATATTATTGCATGGTTAATTCCAGAATATTCTTACATGTTCTGAAACAAAAAAACAGCTGAAAATCAGTCACAATTTGAATATAAATTTGAAAATACTATTCTATATTTATTATTGCAAGTAAATTATAATAATTATTCAGAATTATGAATACAGGTAATCATAATTTGAAGGTTTTTACCCGTAGACTCAATATATCACTATTCCGGTAAACGAGCCAACTTATGTGTAAAAAAAAATCTAGACCTGATATACAAAATGGGAGTTGATTTTCGGAATAAGCGCCATCAAATTAGCAAAGTGCAGCCATACTTTAGTTTGATGCAAAAACATTGCTAACCAGTGCTATTTTATGATTCAGTAATTTTACATTTCGTTTCTTAGGGCGGCACTAATAAGTAAAATATATTCATTAAGAAAAAATTGAAAGATATTTTGATGAAAAAAGGCTCGTAACAACAAAGTTCTTATGAAAACATCGTAAAGTGTCTTGAATGCACATTTTCACTCTTCAAAAAAAAATGCTCAAACACCGTGTGAGTAATAACATGTATTCCGCCCGTATAGACTGGCCAAGATGTCACAGCGTGCTTGTTGTAAGCCGGGATAGTCACAGAAACGCCAGAGATACCCGAAGAGACAGTTTGGTCTGGTATCAAGGAATAGACTGCGTCACGTCCACTGATCACAATTCAAGAGCCATAATTCATGTTCTACCACGGTGAGAAACTAAACCATGGCAGTGTGCGGCCAAGAGTTGTGTATCTTGTGAAAACATTCCAGCATCAGCCTCCATAAAGAAAATATCGCAGCGGTGATAAGACGTCACTCCCCATATCACCTCCACTGTCAAATCAGTGAACATCACCTATGCAAATGTATGCATAGCGTTCGTTTCTTGGGTGGTAAACTGTGTCAATCATCGTGCCTATGCCGCAGAAAACCAGATTTAAAACTGAATACTTCTGATCATCGACATCAAGATAGTCACATTCACTAAGGTCTTCCATTTTGCATAAAAACTATGTAGGCATGTGTGTACACAGGATTTTATACAACAAACCCAAGGATATTCTTCGCATATCACAACACATCTTCAAAAGTGAGTTAATTTTTTTGTACTGGTAGATGTTTATGAAAATATCGGAGAGAGAGAGAGATCCTTTAGAACAGAGCGTAGAGAGTGAAGGCAAGGCTTCAGTGTGGGACGAAACCACGCGAATGATCGCTTCTCCAGATAGAATACTTGCAACACTCCCAGGCAGTCAAACCGGCAGAATCGGCGGGCATCATGAATATTTGTTTAATGGCCACAACTGCAGTACATACCATGATTAGTGATGTCATCAAAATGCAAGAACAAAATCTGACTAGTAGCTTATATTGTTTTGGAATCAAGTTTGAAAATACATTGTTGCTTAATTTTTATAAGTACTGAGGCTGTATAGGAGTTATTTTCATGACTACGTTAAAACAGTTGAATGTATTCTAATATTTCTACATAGTTTTCTAAAATATATTTATAAATTAAGGGCTCATTTTTGTTATTAAAGCACCAAGTAAGGCAATGTAATAATGAAGGCACAAAGAGATAACTGTACGCTTAGTACAGGAATCAGAAAAAAGATTGTAAATTCTAATGTTAGGGTTATAGGCCACCTATAAATACTTATGTTCTCAACTTCTATAACTGCAAAGCCTGAGGATATCACATATGTTGGAAGGTATCCAGATTTGAGCATTGTTGGGCGAAAGGGTTATGAAATGTATTTCTGAAAGGTAGTTATTCTATTATCCAAATTAAATGAGATGTTTTTAGTGAAATAAAAGTGTTTAAATTGTGGGGGAGAAAAGTAAGCGATTACAACACATCCTAAATACGATTTTTCACAATACACAAATTTCATGGAACATGTTTAGACACTACATGACTAGAGTAATGCTCATTTTACTGATCAGTCAAGATTCAGCCTGCCATGTGACTCACAGTGCGTATTCATCTCAAGAAAATGTGGAAAGCGAACGGCCTGTAAACATCATGGAAATGGATCACTACTGGGGATATAGGTGTAATGATTTGGACCTAAATTTCATGGGTGGTCATACAGATCTACATGTGTTTCAGAGGTGTTTTGACAGTAGAGGAAAAAAAATTCTACATCTCTATGCCAAACCATACACCAGTGCAATTGGAGATAACTTCATATTAATCGGCAATAACGCCAGTCCAAATAAGGCACATGTAATCAATCAATATCTTCAAAACCATACCCGTATTATATGTCCAGTACGTTCTTCTGGGATAAATTCTTTTGAATATTTGGAATGTTGTAGGTAGATATGTTTACTCCATCCAAGATCACTCCAAACTTGATTAAAAAAGAGATCTTATTTCCCATTCTGTCATTAATAGAGTTACATACAGCATGCAAAACTGTTGTAAGTCATGTATAACAGTCAGGGTAGATCACATCCCTTAATGTAAACAAAAAATGAATTATAGGAACTATTTATTTAAGTATTTCTTGCTGCTAGATCTGATCTTTATTATTTCGCTTTAAATCCCAAAATTTATTCGTAATTTGCACATTTCTTTGATAAGAGTTGTTACATGAAGAGGATGTTGCGTTTATTATTTTGTGTATAAAATCTTACCAGCATAAATACCTTATACGAAGCAAAGAAAGAAATTCACACTAATACACTTGATAATTAAATGCTTTTTAAACATAAATACAGATCCAATTCAATTACAGTAATAAGAAAAATACAGTAGGTAAAAAATTTTTTAAAAAGTGTTTATTCATTTAATATAATTGGTAAAATCTACGTTAAAATAAGAAACGTCACAGCTTGTTTTATAACAAATATTGCTACTCTTAGAATCTACTTTTTAATGTATTCTTTAATGATAGCACAATGTAAGTAAAGCCAACAATGAAAAAGAAACCTATATTACAGCTTTTAAAATTATAATCATTTATCTGGTGTAGAAAACATCTAGGATAGATTCCATATTATCTCACCCCAAAAACAATTAAAAGAAAGATAGGAGTCAGTCAATAATATATTTTATGAATGTAAATATATATAAAACAAACTAAATTACCTTATAAGAATCAGCCTAATTTGAGTCATTGTAAAAACAGAACATTTTTACACCACTACCTTGGACAGTGTCACTTATAAAATCAACTGATAAGGTAGTTTTGTTATTGGAAAATGGAACAAGAACAAGTGAAACAAATTCTGCAAAAATCAGTAATTATAAGTATTTTTCAGTAATGTTGATAGTATCTAAAACAATTCTGATAAATAGTATACTTAATCTAAGTTAGTACTTAAGGAAATGAAAGAGTTCAAGAGCGAGGCTAGCTGAACAATATTTCAGATAAAATCCAAAGATAATGGAGAACAGTGTAATTCCTGTATTTTACAGGATGGGAAACTTTCCTTGCATCGATGAGATGTTTAAAAGATTTCTGTTGTTCAAATGATACATGAATAAATTTTAGAGTAACTATCTGGTAAAGGTTTTCAAAAATAATTTATAGAAATAACTGTTAAAAATCTTTATGAAAAGAATCGTTTATTAGCGAAATTGCTTGTAGTGGAGTTAGTGATGAACTGAAGCAGTATAAGAATACTATTCATAAGAATTTCTTTTTGAGTTTTGCTTGAATATGCCACAATGGTTCTCGGTTTCATTGCAAAAATTTAAACTCAAATGCTTTAAAAATTGTAATTTAAAGCAAGTAGTTGCCATTGATTTTCAGATGTAGATAAACAGCATTGACCCTAACATATTTAATTTTCTGTAACAATTATGCAAACATCAAAATTTATTAATTTATTATCACCAAAAGGCTCTAAATGTGACTACCTTTCATATATTTAAAATAAGTCAACAAATATAACAAGTCAGAATTTATAATATATACTATTCTCCCAGTCTCAGACATTTAGTGTTCACATGGAGTCATACATACAGAAGAATGAAAGGGTGTGATGAGATAAATCAACTCAATCTACACTTAATTCATTAAAACAAGTGCTACTAAAATTGCGAGAAATAACGGCCATCGTCAAATACGACACAGCAATCAAGAACAGAATATATTGCATCACATCTGTAACGTTAAAGTAGTATATGTAAGTAGCTATAAAATAGACGTATTTAAGAAACAATATGGCGGAAATGACTAAATTTGTGGTGTACCACCAGACTGCTGTGGCAGAAGACCGGAGTTTGATCAACGTTAGAGACCACCTTTCTTTGACGAACTTCTCAAAGCACGGTTACTTCTCACTATACTAAACCAGTCCGTCAGTAGGTTTTCTTTCTTTCCTCCACATTTTGAATTTCTGTTAGTTATACTTGTAACAAATGCTATGATAATAAGAAACAGTTATCTCATTTACATATTCACACAATGTTCTTATGGTTTATTTAGAAAGGAAACGCTCTTATAGTCAGATTATATCTACGAACGTATAGAAACTATCCTTTATTTCTAACCGCTCCGTAAAGCGTTCAGAGTCTGTACCGGTTAAAAACAGTTTCAAATATCCACAAAAGATAGGATGTAACTGTCTTATCCATCAGACAAAAACGGTTTGTTGCATTATGAGCTGCAACACTACTGAAATCATACCTTCTGTAAAGATGTGTGCAACATATAAGTTATTAAACAGTCGTCCTTATACGTACAAAAACAAGATAGCCCATTCTTACAAATTTTCCAGTTCAAATATATGTAAAGATAATCCACAATTCATACATCTATTGATATTATAAAAATAATGCGAATATTTACGAGGGGGGGTATTTTCCTTGTTTAATTTCATTTGTAACATTAAATGGTGCTAATTTATTAGTGTTTCAGTAAAGAAAATTATTGCATTAGGTTGCTACAAATGTTTTGTCGGTTTTTTTACAACAACAATGCTGGAGTCAATAAACTGTTGGAAGGCAGTTTCGATTGCTGCTTGGTTGGAGAAGGATTGCGTACAGAGGAAGCTGTCGAGGTGTTTGAAAAAGTGATGGTCTGTGTAAGAAAGGTCTGGTGAATAGGCTGGATGAGGTAGAACTTCGTACCCCAACGTGTTCAGTTTCTGAAGTCACTTTTGCAACATGAGGACGAGCATTGTTGTGGAGCAGGATTGGGTTTCTTCGATTCACCAATGTCGGCTGCTGTTGGGAGAGTTTCTGATGAACGTTTAATTCACGACAGTACCTTTCAGCTGTGATGGTTTCACCAGGTTCCAAGAAGTTATAGTGGATGACACCAGTTGCAGTCCACCAGACAGTGACCATGACCTTCTTTAGGTGTAGGCTGGGTTTTGAAATGTGGTTAGGTGCCTTGTCTCTTTCCAGCCACTGTGCTGATTATTTTAAGTTGTCGTAAAGGATCCATTTTTCATCACACATAATGATTCGGTCAAGAAATGGATCGTTTTTGTTTCTTATGACAAGTGAAGAGCAGATCTCCAATCGATGATTTTGTTGTTGTTCATTCAACTCATAAGGCACCCACTTATCAAGCCTTTTCACCTTACCAAATGAGTCAAGATGCTGGGAAACAGTGCTTACGTCAAGCTCTTCAGCAATTTCTCGCACTATTTGTCTTGGATCGGCTTCAACTGGGGCTTTCAGACGGTTGTTATCACAGCTGGAAGGACGTCCGCTACGTTCCTTATCTTCGAGGTTCATCTCATCAAAAATTTGCAAACCATCGTTGTACTGTGCGCCATTTGCTGTGTCCTTGTCCCATGTTTGCTTAATGATACAAGTTGCCTCGCTCACTTTGTGGCCTAGTTTGAACTCGTGAAGCAAAATGGCGCGAAAAACGTTATTCATGCATCACTCAGAACCTTGAAGCAAATATCCATTTTATGATTTTAAAAAGTTGGTATTTGCATAATGTGCCAAAGCACACACTACAAACGATAACTTTTCTACATACAACTTCATAAGTATGCAAAAAATGAACTCCAAATTAACAATATAAAAACAAAAAACTATTGTGACGACATAATATTTTTATATGATTTACTCTTGTCAGATTCAGTTAACTGGAAAATTTCAAAAAAATATCTAGTAAAATATGAAAATGCCATTTTCTTTCCGTATATGATTTTTGAGAACGAGATAAAAACGTACTACTTTCAAGTGATAACTGTTTTGTAATTTGTAGAGTATTTAATGTGACAGTAAAGAAATACGACAATTTTAATGCTATAATTGTAAATGTTTGCTAAACAGAATTAAAAAGCTAACTGATACTAAACAAACAGTTTTTAAAAACTTGGCTGTTTATTCTGTCAGAGATATAGAGGTGTATTAGATACTTTTAACGTTAATTTAGACAAAAAAAGAATATAATTTCTTTTCTTTCAGTAATTTGTGAAATATTTAAATTAAAAATGCATTTTTAGATTTCTTGCAATTTTCTATTAATAAAAGAATAGTTGTAAAATTTATTATTTATCAATTTCAAGTTAAATGCCATTAGGAGAGGTTTCATATCTATATTGTATCAATTTGTCAGTTCTTTTTGATTTCATTGAGACTAGCTATATCCATTGTGCATTGCAGATGTGTATCAAAACCAACCAAACTTTTAAGCATTGATATGTATGCCAAGGTTTCACAATGGAATAATCTATACAAATAAATCAATATGGAGAACTAGATATTCAGAAAGCAGCAATTAGAAGCATGGGCAAGTGCAGGATAAATTACAGAAGATTTACATAATATCAAGTGCAGGGAATGTGCTTATCGATGAAAGCAAACTAACGTCAAAAATAAAAAGATAAAAAAAAACGAAAACGAAAACAAATTTGTTTTTTTTTAAACTATCAAACGTATCTGATCTTAATTAATATTCTTACAAAAATATCTTTTTAGTCAGAATTTTTTAGAATTACATTTATTTTTTTCAACATTAGTATGCTTCTTTTGCTATATTTAAAAATTACTAAAATTGTGAAGCCGATAACTCACTTTTAGTTTAGTGTAATGTGTGGGGTTCTTTCCAGACAAAGATTCTCGGATCGCGACTCACTGATGAAATAGAACTCTCAGGTTCTTTTATATAATCAACCGAAAGCAGTACTTTTCTTCATGGAAGTAAACCCTGTTTCACATAAATATGATGCCACAAAAGGTTCATAACCTTGTCTGACAAGATGGGATACTCCTCTTTGACATCCAGCTAGAACTTAGAAAGATTTTCTGGATCAAATGACTGTCGTAACAAACCATCATTTGACAAGTCTATGAGTTGTTCTTGTTCAGAAGTTCTCAATCCAAAGACAGTGTTAGCAGCAAATGGATTTCTTATCCATTCACATTTTGAGACATCTACGTCTTTAAAATAAAATTAAAACTATTCTTGTAGTTGGTTTCCATTTCACTGCTGTGAAGAAATTTTAATGTAGGGAACATGTCAAAAACTTCTTTTCCATGAATGCATTCACTTTGTCGTTCTGGGTCAAAATATTTATTTGAGGGAAAAGGATTCAGTTTTTCAAAAATATCTACCAATATGCAAAATTCTGATTAAAATATTCATCATAAAACAAATTTACATCACTTATTATTGTCATAGAGGAAGATGCCTGTTCCATTTCTTAGTTCAAACACCCTCTTAAGTACTTCTGAACGGGAGAGCCAGCGTGATTCACAATACTACAGCAGAGCAGTACGTCGGCCTTCCCCATATCTTCACACAACTTTGCAAACAGCCCTTCTTTCAATAGACTATTTTTTATGTAGCTGACAATTCTGAAATCATCTTGAATAGTTTTCAGCTTCTCACTCATATTACCAGATAAAAGTACCTCTCTATGAAGCATGCAGTGCGTCCAGACAGCATGCGAGGCCTTCTTTCTCACCAGTGCCTGAAGTCCTGCACCTTGTCCCGAAACTGACCGAGCTCCGTCAGTGCACAGCCCAAAGCAGTTCTCCCATTTTATGTCATTTTCTTATAGAAATTTGTCAATAATATTGAACACTTCCAATGATGTTGCTCTACCATCGATGGGGCATCCTCTTCAATTTCATTTTCTGCAACATATCGTAGATAAGTGATCAGATGACCTTCTTCAACTACATCAGTTGCCCCATAGATTTGTAACCCAAAATGTGAGGTTTTAAGTTTTTCGATCAACTGATCAGATGGGTCTTCACTTACATCTGCAATTCTTCTTCAGACCGTGTTATCTGCAAGTTGAATACTGCTCAACTGTTTAGCACTTAATTCCTCGAACATTATTTGAACCGTATCAATAGCAGCAGGCAACACCAAACTTTCTCGTATCAAATGAGGCTTCTTACATCTTGAAATTCTATATGCAGCTTTGTACGATGCAAGCAAAGCTTTTGATGTAACAGGTGTTTTTTTTGTTTTTTTTTTAAATAAGGGATTGTCTTTGTACACCAAATCTTTCTAGTTTGCTCTGGAAGTAGTCTACTGATCTACCAACACATTCAGGGTGTAGCGTTTCAAGATGCCGCTTTAGTTTGTTAGGTTTCATGCTATCTGAAGCTAAAACAGTCGTGCATAATCAACATAGAGGCCTCTCCTCTCCATTAACGTTAGTACTTGTCAATCAAAGTGACAGGTATTTCTTATCGTATTTTCTGAATTTTGTTTTTCTACATTCCATATTACTACTTAAACTAGCCCCGATGTCTTTACTTGAACTTGCTTCACTCTTGTAACCAAATAAGAACAATAACTGAAAGGACTAAAAGAGCTATAGATGATTAGCAGCAACAAAGTATCTCACAGGGTGGCCTGGACACAACTGATGAAATGCCCCAGCAACAAGGCGCTACCTAGAAACACTGTTGGCCGCAGTCCAACATTGTTACTCGGCATTAAGTTGGGCCTCCGTATTCAACAGCCACTTCATAAGATGACAAAAAAAATAATTTTTATTTCCACAGGATATCATGAAAAAAAAATGTTTGTTAGGAGTAAATACGAGAGCAGTAAGTAAATTTTTTTAAAAATGTTTGAGGGCGAATTATAGGTTTGTTGGGCCATTGTCGTCCCCAACTCTTCCATTGTTATGTCGGAACTTTCTCACCAGAAGGACGATCAATGCACGCCCCGCAGTTTGGAAAACACTGGTCTAATGTTTATATAGCATATATATTATACTACGTTGAATGACTTTGCCAAAAAGTTATGCAAGAAACTTATTTATTAGCTCCATTCCTTAAAAATTTAACATAATTTGATAGTCAAAAGTGAGACAAAAATTAAGCTCATTATGGCAACGACAGTCATAAACGACCTTAAACATGTGGTAATCTATCACAGTCTGTTTCTAGTGCTTTCATTTGTTAAATCATAGGCAGAATATGAAGCCAATTTTATCTCGATAATCATGATGGCATCGACCACAGATCATTATTTCAGTTTTCAGCTTCTCAATTACGTTGTTTTTCTCAATTCTAGATGGCTCATATTTGAATCTGATAATTCTCGAACCAGTGAGAAAATGCCAAAGTTAAGTACCTGAAATTTGTACACAACTCCAGAGTATTACGAGATGAACACATATAGGAAACTGCACTATTTGGTGTGCGTGGTGACGCAAGTGGTTCAAATTATGTTACTAAGAGTAGGGATTTGTGGTGGGTTCGTCTCTGACTAGCGTATAAGTTTATGGAAACTCACCACACGAGTACTTTTTCGCCCTAGTATATCTTAGATCATGGATGGTGGTGATCCAGGAACTGCTGACGTTTCCCAATCGGAAAAGGCACTTGATAATGATAAGATAGAAAATAAAGTGTTGTTATGTGTAATTGTCTAGTTCTGTTGTTTTTTCTCTTCATAATGTATCGTTGCAGAAAAAAATTAACTCTACAATATTATGTTGATATATTTAACAAAAATAATTAGAAATATAGATGGTGCTAACTGTTTCTCTCTCTTTTTTAGTGTGCTGGGGACTGAAAAAAAATTCGAGAATGATTCACCTGCAATTTTGCTTTACGAAAAGTAAAACGAGGTCAGATAACTTTAATCAGATGGTAATGCAAATGAACTCGTCATACAACGTTGTTAATTTTGTCATTCCCGAGAATCAGTTACAAGAAATTTCTAGAAAAAAACTTAAATTGATAAGGTATGGTTCCATTTATTATTGCAAACATAGCTATTAGCAGTATTAAGTTTGGTGATGGGTCGTATTCATTGTAACAAACAAAAAATAGTCGTAAGTGGCTTTTTATATATCCTAAAAAAAACAATGAAAGAATGTTTAATGTCAATGTCAAAGAAGCCGCAGTTAAAAGAAATCCAGAGACATACAAAAGGGCCAAGTATTTCTGAAAGCAGAAACTGATCAATATTATTATTTGAATTAGCATTAAATATATTATATAATTTTTAAAGAGTATATATTTTATATTGTGCAGAGTTAGAAAACCTGCTGTGGGACTTTCCTTCACTCTTCCAGTGAGGGCTGAGAAATGTCCTGATGTGTTTGAGGCAGTGGATAGCAACAGTAGGTGGGGCTCAAGCTCATAAAAGGTGTTAAGTCGGATTCACTACTGTAAGCAAGAGTCCCAGAATGGCTCCAGATTTATTCTCAGGATCGGAACACCAAAGGCTTCCCGAAAGTACAAACAAACAAATATTCGTTTCAGAGTAATTAGTCTTTTTCAAAGATGGTTGCTCAGATTGTGGATAGATACCCATAGTATCAATTGATTTAATGTAAAACAAATAAGATTTTGGAAAAGAAACGCTACTAATTCCACATTCGCATATTAATGATATTGTTCTTCGAAGCATTAGAAACTAATATCAAATCACACTTTCATTGTTAAGGGTGTTCATGTAAAAAATTATTAATAACATTCAAATGTCCTAGCATGGAGTGAAACTAATCTATAATATTTGGAAGAGGTTGACTTACCTTTACGAATAAAGATTTAACAGCCTCGTTGATGTAAGTTTTCTCCGGCTCACTCTTTACTTCATACTAATATTAGATTTGGAGACTGAGCAGACCATTTCAGTATCTTAGCTTTTCTCTTTGTGTGAAAGATTTTTCCCTTTGTTTCAAGTGCATGCTGATGGTAACATTTTGTTTCCAGTATATCTTTGTGTACATATGACTGTCCAAGATTTATTATAATAATTTTAAATGACAAAATTTCTTTTGTGAAGCTCCAAAATAGAGCGATTAAATTATTTAAAATAGGTCCTACATGCTTTCTCCAAGTTTTACAATCTGATATATAAAGTTCGTGTAACCTTCATCACCCCATAAAACTTTATCCCCAAAACTCTGAAAAAAGCATGTAAAATAATCCCAAACTCTAGTCTTGTTTTCTTGTCACTGTTTACTGTCATGCAGTTAATTCCTTACTGTTTAAGATTATAATAGTTTCAATTTTAAATGGTAATATTCAACAAAGAACAAATCTGTGTCCTGCTACCCGTATAATTTTTAAAGTTAATAAAACAAATTATTAAAAATTTATAAAAGTTGAAATTTGTAAAATCAATTAGCTTAATTTTAAAATGTTGAACAAAAGTTAAAACTCCATGAAATGTTCTGCAAATAATCGAATTAATAATCCTTTTTTTTTTTTTTTTTTTTTTTTTTTTTTTTTTTTTTCGGTGGGGGATCAGGCTTCTGGGACAGGGAGCTTTTGGTGATGTCCACGAAGGTTGTTTACAAGATGCTAAAAATAGTAATGAACATCATGTGGCTGTGAAGGTAAATGTAAAACGTTATTTTGATGTTTAAAAATTGTTATATTTCTAACAACATTATTATGAGGGCTTTTTTCTGGGGGTACGCAGAGATATGCCGTACCGGAACCCTTTTCATAAATACGAAAATTAGAGTAGTTTACAAGCGTCCAGCTATATTATTACTAAGTGTATTCTGAATATAATATTTTTTTATGTATAAAAATAACAACATAGGTAGATAGTGGATACGGAATGATTTTGAAATATAAAACTGAATGTGTGTGAATATTTTTGTGCATGTCTACAATTTTCAGTAGAGCAGTATGGTAGCATTAGAGGCCCGCGATTGTGCTGCTCTGTCTATGGAGTGTAAACATAGCTGTCATTGTGTGTTACATTGTGATAAACTTTTTGATGTGTGTGCTAGAGCTGTGATATTTATACAATGGAAAAAAATCCCAATATTGATAATAATGAAGTAGCATCAAATAAGCTGGAATCAATTGTCACTGGTTCAGTGTATTTGTCTTCTAGTGTTGAGCAACAACATGCCGATAAGTGGCCTAGTGGCTGGACTTCAGTTCAGAAAAAAGAGAATTCTGCAAAAAAACGACTGAATATCTATGCAAAATAAAAACAACTTGGCTGTAGGCCATGCCAAAAAGTTGGAACGCCTGAAATCGAGAAAACAAATGCGAATCAAACTAGCGAAAGAATAGGTAAATGGAATTACTTATTTTGGTAAAACACGAGCAGCAGCAGTTATCATCTTTACGGAAAAAAATATTCGACCATAAAGAAACTTCTAGTCATAAAGCACCTTAAAGATAGAGAATATAGGTATGAAATCACGTGTGAAAGAGATAAGTGCCAAAATATTTAGCATGGCTTACAAAGTGGCGAATAATAACCAATTGTTGAATAATTTTGAAGTTGAAATAGAGTTACAAAAGTTAATGTTGTTGACATAGGATGCATACTTTACTCTACAAATGCATGCAGTAACATTGTTAGTAACATTAGTAATGGAATGAGAATTTGTTTCAGAAAATAGTAAAAGTAAAATATAATCACGAAGTAACAGCTTTCAGTCAAATGTCTACATTAATTTTGCATGTCCAACTATTTATTTCGGATTGTGGAATGGCCAAACCAGTAAATTTATTGACTGATTAAATTGAATTTAAAAATGTAATGGCAAAAGGGATTTTTAGCTCTTTGGTTCGTCATCTATAGTCTGTCAGAATGACAGAAGAATACTTGAACGTTTGCTTAGTTTCTGTTGCTTTTGATGGTGCAGATTGTTGTTGTTGTTGTTGTTGAGCGAGTTGGACTTCCGAACGAGGTTCTTTCAATGGCATCGCATCCCGTAAAGATAAGTGGCCTGTTCTCTGTCGAGTCCTCCTCGTTACTGAGAGATGTTCGTCGAGCCGACAAACGGCCCGGTCCCCCGACACCGTGGGCCTCAAGGACCCGGGAGGTCTCTCTCAGGTCGGACACCAAGGAGATGTCGTACAGCTGTTTCACGCTATGGCGATCATCAGCGACAACTCTCCTCCGACCCCAGCCTGGGATCGAACCCGGTACAGGAGCAACGGTCCCCTTACGGAGCTAACCCGCTACCACCTGCCCCACAGGGCCGGCTGATGGTGCAGATGTGATGTTAGGGATTTGCGGTGGAGTTAGTGAATTTTTGAAAGAAAAATTTCCTTCAATTATTTATGGCACTGTGCTAATGCAGCTTGGAATCAGCAATACTTGCCAGGAATCAAAAGATTCAAATCAGTCATTGATATATTGAATGTGCTGTACACTATGATGCATTGCCAAAAAATGGTAGAGTTACAACTTTGTGCAAATGCACTGAAATTGAACTCTTGAAAATTTGCCGAATTTTAAGCACTCATTCAGTAGTGTCTAGTTTTCGATTTCTACAGTTTCGCGGGATTTTAAGCCATCGGTTCTTCATTTTGAAAACGTCTCTGATACAATTATTCTTAGCAAGGAAGACAGAAGCAGGCACGAAGAATTGCTAAGGTATATTACATCTGCAGAATTTGTTTTAGATTTAGGATTAGCGTGTGACGCACTTCAAGAACTATCTGAAACTAAGTCTGGACTTGCAAGAATGTAACATGGATTTTTACAAAGCCAAAAACAAAATTAAAAGTCTTGCTCAAATTTTTTAAGAGAGATAAGAAACAAAATAAAAATATGGCAGTGATTATGTTCATCAAACTCAATGGGACACCTCTCACTCAATTGGATCCCACAAAATAGTTCAATCTTAGCTGCTTCGTGGGCATAATCCTGCAATAGACACCAAAACCACATTCAAGGAATGACTCAAATTTGGAGCCTCTTGTGAAACTTGTCCTAAGTTTCGTTAATTTTTTTTATCGATTTTTGTTTTTCACATTTCTAAAATTAAAAAAGTGTTCCACATTTTAAAGGTTTATTTTTTTGTCAAAAAAACCTCAAATATCGCACCCCTATCACATCTGCATCCCGCTACCCTTTTTCTAGAAAAATACCAAAACCACCACTAGTATTATAATAATCGCTAATATTACCATAACTACCACAAAACTACTAAAACTACATTATCAATATAACTATTAAATTGGACACTACCACTGAGCAAAATGTGGGTGATCTTAGCTAAATTTTGGGTGCTGATTTCAAATCTAAAGTCAGAATTTGGTCAGGGTGTCAAGTTTTTGACATATGCATAAGGAGGAATTTCACCACTAATGCTAGCTATACTACGACTTATGTTATATGAACTATATAAAGCTTGAACAACAATATTTCGTATTCAACTTTTTAATATGAAACATATTTGCCATGATCAGACAAGATGCATGAGAAATACTGATAAAAGCAGTATGGAAGATATGGAATGCATTTAACTTACATAGTAGGTACATTCCAGATGTTCAAAAATGTTTCAGACACTTGTTCTTGCACTTATGTGAGGTATCAGTATCCCTTTGGAGGAACCAACAGGGGATTGAATTTGCCCTGATATCTACTTTGCATCACCTTGATGTGTCTTGGTGGAACCTTTCATCTAGATTGGTTGGAAAAAAATCAAGATGCAAATGCAGAAAATGCATCTTTAAATACATCCTCCATTCGCTGATACGACATTAGCATGTTTTCCACATACTCAGCATAGTGCTCAGCTCTATATTTGCCAAGAAAGTTCTGTACAACTAAAATAAATGCTTTGCATGCTGCAGACTCCAGTGGGTTCAGCTTATTTTTTGAACCCATCATCATGCATGAGTTCTCGAATTTCGGTCCCCACAAAAATTCCGCCTTTGCGTTTAGCTTCACTTTTGTCAGCACCAAACTTCTCTCTTAGGTACTTGAAGCCATCACCGTCTTTATCCATGGTTTTGACAAAGTTTTTCATAAGGCCGACTTTGATATGAAGTGGCGGAAGGTAGACATTCTGAGGGTCTACCGATGGCATATGTTGCACATTGTACCTGCCAACTATAGGTTCCTGTCGCATAGGCCAGTCTTTTCGAGTGTAATGGTTGGCATCACGGCTGTTCCAAAGACACAAGAAACGCATGTGCTTTGTGTACTCTAGCTGCAATTCGAGGAGAGAAATAACTTTGAGATCACCACAAATATTCCATTGATGATCCGAATAACTCGTCACTTTCAAAAGGAGTTCCACCGACTTGTATATCTCTTTCAAGCCAACTGCATGAGCTATTAGGAACCAAAGATTTTTGGTTACCATGATGTAACAGCACAGCTTTAAGGCTTAGTTTGCTACAGTCTATGAATAACCTCCATTCATCAGTCACATGCCATAACTAAAAAAGTTGACGTCCTAGAGCAAAACTGTTTTTCAGATTTGAAATCAGCATGCGAAATACTACAAAGAAAGCATGATAGTATTCCGGTAGCAAAACCATTGTTGTCCAGTGCTATTAGCATTACCATTACTATGACTGCACTATTACCAATGGAAACTCCTACAGAAACACCGAACATCCATATCAACGTCTATTCATGTACGTTGGCACTACACTGACTTGAAAAAAACTCTAGACAAGAAAATTGCCTACAAAATCAAAAAGACAAGCTCTTCATTCGGTAGGCTTCATTCAAAAGTTATGAAAGTAGCACGCATTAAACTGAAAACCAAGATGATAACATCACTGCTATATGGTTGAAAATCCTGAATTTAATATAACTATCTTAAACTGTTATAGCAGCTACAACGTCACCTGCGTGCTATACTCAAGATCAAGTAGCAAGACCGAGTGTCTAATGTCAATAAATGTACATAAACGTTGCAACCAGCCTGACATTCAATTACAAATGTAAATCTGAGCTGCACTGCAATGGCTATCTTGTTAGAATGGACAATTTTAAGATACCAGAGCAATGTTCTGTGGTGCTAGTTCTAGATAGAAAAAATCAAGGAGCCAGAAGAGATACAAAAATAATTTGAAAAATACGTTTAAAGTGTGTAATATTAACTCTCAGATCTGGGAATTATCATTGAGAGACAGCAAATTATTGAGATCCAACTGCCATTATGAATTAAAAGCCTTCCAAGATAAGCGTATCAGGCATCAGAGCAGAGGAGAGATGCAGAGAGTTGGAGCTTATTCATCAACACCCATCTGTAGCTTGAAAATTGACTTGTAAAACCACCTGCAATTTCATGTCATGGATAATTACTCGTCTTCATCAAACACGACCACTATAACTTTTAATAAAATCTGTTACTACTAAACGTACTACAAATAAATACTTTTCTTAACAATTGCCTTTTTTTAAATATACAAGAAATAAAAACAGATTGTAGACACATTAGATATAACTAAAACATTTTAATCCTTTTTCAACTGCTAAAAGACAAATACTAAATATGAAAAGATTATTTTTTTATAATTTTAATGAGTGACAGTTTTAGAATGATTAAATAAATTAGGTCAATGAATTGAATTAATAAGGACAGAAGGATATTGTTTATTAAAAATTTCTAATAAAATTCCATTCAGCCAAGGTTTTCATGTTTCCGATAACAAAAAGCTCTCAAAATGTATTCAGTAATCCACAGTACTTTTGCTATGTTTTCTTAATTATACAGATAGTATATTAAAGAGTAAAAACAAACCTAACTAAAATTTCCATCATACTGTACTATGATATCAAGTAAACATAAAAAGTCCTTAAAAAAGAGAAAAAACTTGATATTCTGTTTTGTTACTTCCTTCATTTTAATTTGCTGCTTTTTTTCTGGATTTCAGTCATTGCCACAGATTTGTACAGAGGAGGCTCAAATGGATTTTATGATGGAAGCAGTAATCATGAGGCTAGTACTAATTTATACACATCATGTATTTCTTGATATATCCGGATAATTAAGCGTTTTTTTTTTTAAACATGTTTCCTATAATATAAAATCATCAAAGTGCCCATTAAAAATTCTATTCCTTACGGTAAAGAGCCAGAAAAACTTGACAGTTTATCAAAGAATCTAAACACACACACATTTTAATAAATCCTGTTTTACATTACAATTAATATATTTTCTATAAGAATGTTAAAGTTATACACAAAATTTAACCCATAGTCAATGAAAAAGATCTAAAATGCCCCAGTTTCAAAACTAGCAAAGTTTAAACAAATTTTTCTTGTATCACATGTGTCAAATTTGTATCGCCTGTACTTTCAACGTTTTTTTTTTTTGTGGAAATTTAAAAATTGGTAACAGAATATCAAGTTTAACTTTTAAGTCAGGATTCACTTTCTTTAAAACATCAGCAAAAAATGTTTAGAAAGATTTTATACCAAGTTACGCTAGCTGTTCTGCTTCGTTGTTACAGTTAACATCTTCATTTTAAAAAACTGAGATTCAGAATACTTATTGCTATAAATTTACTGTTATAAGCATTGTAGTCATTGATATATTTCTCTCCTTCCTCATTCTCTGTAGTCCCCATACTTTTTTCTTTTAACTGTTCTTATGTTTCATATGCCCACTAAAAAAGTTGTTATTTCTAAAAAGTTGCCAGCTTTGCAATCAATAAAAGAAGAGAATACAAATAAACATTTATTCAGCATTTATCTGGAACTTCCGGTTCAATAAGTTTCCCTACTAAGAATTTTGAGAAAGCGTTACCTGGCAATATTGTAATGTTGGACAGGCATGCACACATCTGTCTATCCGACTAACAAAAATAGTTATTAAAAATAAAAAAATGAACAAATAAACACTATAGTGAAATCATTAACATCAAGCAACTGTTATAAGATTGATAAATGTCTGGAAAAAATGTTGGGTAGTGTGACTGATCTTATGGCTCACATACAAATAGTGAGAAATCAAATTCTCAGCATTTTGTGATGGATTAGATTCAGTGATTCTTAAACTGGTGAATTGTTCACTCAAGGGTGGATGAAATTGTTTTGGGGGTGAATGAAATTAGAGAGGGGAATAAAGAGTGAATGAAACATGAAGGGTGTTGCCAATCCACAGCTCAAAAACCACAAGTGAGTCACCAGTCTGGACAGACTACTGACACCAGTGATGTGATCCAGTCTGGCCCATAAGGTTACAAATGCCCAGCACTTTGGACCCTATTGTCTCCTGGAGACTGTCCCCACCAGCACCTGTCCATACTGATTGACCAGGACAGAAGGGAACCTGTTACAAGAAAGGGTGAATGACTTAATTTACTCGGATATTTATTTTTTCTATACTTAAAAAAGTTATTTGCTATGTATATTTGAATGTCTGTAGGCTAAACAAGCATTGGTTTAATTGCTTTAAAAGTTACCACAGTTCCTGTGAGATAGTTGGTTCAATTATTTATATATAAAATAATTTAAAAAATTATTATTTGTTAAGTTTATTTGTTTGGAAGAAGCTAATCCAAATTATCAATTGCTTTAAAAGTTACCATGTCTTTGTTGAAGTACCTAAAGAAACCAGCTCTAGAGAAAGAGTTTGCAGAAGGAAGTAGTTCATTTCTGAAAGAAAGTGAAACGAAAAGGACTCAAGAAGAGGTATATTCAGCAGACAAGTCACTTATGAAGGGTGACAAGGAAACTGAGCTTAAAAATGCAGTTTTGTATTTTACAGATGACCCTGTTAATGATATGGGCAAGGAAAAACTTAATCTCAAGAGGAAATACAAAGACCAAAGTACCTTCTCCTCAAATCTCAAGAAAAGAAATTGGAATGAAGAATATATCAAGTATGGCTTTTTCCTTCCCCAAGATGAACTAACAAGCCCTACACCCAGAGCTCAGTGCATGTTTTACAGTGTAAAATATAGCATCCGGTGCCTGGGCCCTTCAAAATTACAGACTCATTTAAGAACAAAGCATAGCAATCATCAAAACAAGTCCATACAGTTTTTCAAAAACACTTGTGAGTATTTGTGGAAGCAGCAAAATTTATTCCAGTCGATGGTAAAGACAGACACTGTGACTAAAAAAAACCTCTTATTCTTTCCGCTCTACAAATAACACACGTGTTCATGAAAGAAAAAAAACCATGCACAGAGGCTGAGAAACCATGTTTGAAAATCATTGCCAATCTACTACATGGTGGAAAGCAAGCAGTGGATATAGTAGTGCAAATTCCTTTGTCCAATGAAACAATGAAACTTCGATCTACTATGAATGCTGAAAATTTGGAGCATCAGCTGATGGCAAAACTGTTGGAAGCACCATTTTTTGCTCTGCAGTTTGATGAAACCACGGACATTAAGAATGATGCACAACTCATCGCATATTGTCATTTCCCGGATCAAAGCTTTGGAAAAATTGTCGAGCATTATCTCTCGTTTGCCAGTCGGAGAGCAAACTACAGGTGAATTAATTTTCTCTAAGCTTAACGAATTTATGGAAAAATGAAAATTTACCTTGGAGCAAATGTGTTGCTGTGACTACAGATGGTGCTGCAGCCATGGTGGGGAAGCATAAAAGAGCCACCACTCGCATGAAAGAAAAATCCCAGAACTGCACCTTTTCACACTGTTGTTTACATTGGGAAGCACTGGCTGCTAAGAAACTGAACATTTGTTGCAATGACCAGAAAAATTAATTGGAAGAATTGTTGCAAGGTAATTTTCACCATGTCAATGCTATTTGTCCACAAGCACAAAAGTGTCAGCTGTTTTCAGAGCTATGCAAGGACATGTCTGCAGATCACATGATTCTCCTCCTGCATTCTGAAGTTTGATGGTTGTCACGTGGAAGAGTCCTTGAAAGAGTACTGTCCCTGAAGAATGAACTGTCTGTATTTTTTACTGAGCTAGTGACATGAAAGCAATGCATTTCAACGATGATTTTTGGCTGGCCAAATTGTGCTACATGGCTCCATTTTTGAACATTTGAATTGGCTCAAATTGTCACTTCAAGGTAAAGGGTAAAGGAGGTGACATCTTTTATCTCCTTGGGAAAATAGAAGCCATGAAAACGAAGATCAACATGTGTCTTAGTAATATTCGTAAAGACAATTTCTCCAATTTCCCACATTTGGAAAGCTTCCTCAAAGAGTGAGAGTGGGAAGAAAAACAACCTGATCTGGAGAAAACACTGAAGGACATAATTTCTAACCATCTGCAGTTGCTGTCTAGAAATTTTGAAACATATTTTCCTCAGAAGCATCTGCAGGAGTTGGAAAATCAGATGTGGACAGTTAATCCTTTTATCACCAGCCACATCAAGCGAGCAGATGTTGGGGAAATGTCAGAAGTGTTGATGGAGCTTCAATATGACTTCACTCAAAAATCATCTTTTGAGATGTACTCCTACTATGGAGATTATTGGGTTGGATTACTTGCTTTCGCTGAATACAAATTGCCTTCAAGGCTCTTCAACCACTAGTAATGATGACAACTTTCCTGTCTGAACAAGGATTTTTTACCTTGGTAGAATTGAAAACCAAAAAACAAAATTCACTTCAGTATGTTGATTCGGTAATGCAGGTTACTTTGGAGAAGGGAATTGAACCTCGGTTTGAGAAGCATGTCACAGGAGTACAGGAACATCCTAGTCATTGATGATAAAAAGCATATATAAGTGCAGAAGTATATTGCTTGTCATTTTTTGTGGTAAACATACACAATAAGAAAACATTGTTCCTAAGAATTTAATTCTAAGTTCTAAGACTGTTGTTTACTAATTTAAATTTATGTAAACTAGAAAAATTCTGATAATTTTTCTGTGTTAAATTTTTTTGTCACTCCTAGTTTTCATTACATATTTTTTAGGATGTTCAAAAACTTGAGTAAAATAAACACTTAAGAAATGAATTAATTCATGTTTTTCGCTCATGTGACAAAATTAATTATATATAAAATTATACACAATGGAAAATAAGATGAAAATTACCAAAAACAAGGAAATTTAGTCACGGGTGAATGAAATTTTGTGATAAAGACTCGAGGGTGAATGACACTGAAATAGTTTAAGCAGCACTGGATTAGAATATACTATTTTTCTCACCTCAACAAGAGCAGCCTATGAATATAAAGATAGCATAATAATAATAATTAATGTGTTCATGAAGAATAGTATTATTAATCATGAACATATCTGAAATATTATTATAAATCACCCACAAATTCAGCGGTAAAAAATACAAAATTATATAACATCTTACAGTTTGTGGCAAATGATAGGTATTATTATCTTTATTAATCAAAATATGTTTTCCAATGTGAGTTTTTTCTGAAGAATTCAACAAATTAAAAAAAAATAATCATGATATAATAGTGTAAAGAAACACTTTGATTTTCTTTTATACAATGTTGAAAATATTGCTTTTCTTGGTAACATTTGAGTGACCGTAGCTCCTATTGAAAACGATGAAGTTTCTTTTTTGTATAGATATTACGTGTCCGATAAACCCTCAACTAGTTATGCATTATTTATTGGAGTCTTTCATTATTTGTAACACCACCTAATCTTTTCTGAAAACAGTCCACGAGTTCAAAGACATGGTTCAGTAACTGCTGAAATGAATACATCTTTCATCCTTTTAAAATCATGCAAAACTAGTTAAAACATGGTTTAGCAGTAGTCTTTGGTAAAAACACATGATGATAAAGTATCTTCGTATGGAAAGATAGAGCCTCCACAACCCTGACCAACATTTTGCTATTTGTATATTCATGCTCGTGGAGTGGTTGCTCATATTCAGATGAACGAAACACTAAAGTGTAAACTCTTATTTTGCATGTTATAAGAATTTTTAGTTCTATGGTATTTACAACTATTTAAAATGTTAAATATAATTGAATTAACTTTTTATCTATCCGCAGATATCTAAATTGGCTCATGTGATGACAGAGTATTGATAATCAATAGTAATTATATTATTCTGTTTTCCTTAAATGTCCTACATAAATTCATATTCTTTACAAATTGTATTAAATCTGTTTTATATGGCAGGCATACACCATCCAGTTCTCTTTTCTATTGTTATAATAAATTAAGAACTATGCTTCTAAACGAGAGACTGCCACATTCCCATTAAAGACGACACTTTCTTTGGCTGAAAAATTACTATCCAAACAGAAGTTAACCAACTGTGCATCAAATACCGTGTCTTTCATTTCAGTACTTGTACTCCAAAACAGTGCAGATGTCTTCTCAAGCTATGAAAGCGCAAGGTCACACAACAGAAAACAAACTTTATAGCACATAATTTTGTTACTTGGAATAAATTGATTTTTTTTCTTGAATTATTCTGATTTGTTTACTATTTATAGTAAACAAGCTAAAGATAAGATCCTCACTTTTTAAAAAATGTTCTATTTGTTATATTAGCGAAGAAAAATAAATATATAAAGGATTAATACAAATATTTCTAAGCATTATTTATTTATATTTAAAGTGCACACACATGAGGAAACTTTACGCATCAGATCGAAACTCTGCCTACATGTCAATTAAGGTGTACTGCTGGTACTAAGCTGGAGACAGTAATCTCAAATCCTTATTCGTAAATAAACCGTAAACTCATCCACATTCTCCAAGGCTTTTTGCCGGGTAGTTGTAATTTATCTACAGTATAACTCCTTTAATCTGGCAGGTACCAAACCACACTTAAATAATGTACCCATAATACAGAAAAAAACAACAATTCACCAAAAACATTAATGCATAATAAAACCTAATGAACAACAATATAATCAAAACTCATCTAAATTAAGTGAAGAATGAACAGTTGTGTGTGTAGCAGACGGTGTCTTTCCTTACATAGTTACCAGCAGGACTACACATGGTATAACTGTATCATATTGTTAATGTTAACAAAACTCTCTTCCTTTTCATTCCGTGGCTAGTTGAATGAGCTATTCTTTGACAACATAATAAAATAATTGAAAGAAATGAATCTTTATTGGAGAAGTAAGTAATATAAATGTTTTCTCAGCGCATTAAATATCCAGGCGCACACCGGCAAGCACAGGAAGGTGAAGGGTTCACAATACCGCATAGTGGTGATAAGTTGCACAACTTCTGCCTAGTGCCAGTACATTGAGTGTGCCGGATCAAATAAATTGTACTGTATCACCAGTCCTGGGTATTAATGGGTTTGTTGGAATGTCCATCTCTTTGTTTTGATGTTTTAGGAACCGCAAGAATTCTTTTACAGAAAATTTATGTCAACAACAACAATGAATACTGCTTTAAAAATACATATTATCATTATTATGAAAAAGCGTTACATAATTGCATAATCAGTAATTTGAATGTAAGAGGTTAAAAACTTTATATGAGGTACCATTTTTCTAAAAAATTGAGCAAAAGTAGCTTAAATTAACTTCATAGAAATTCAAACTAATCATGGTTAAATGAATGTGAGCGAGTCTCTTGCAACAACTATTTCAGGTATTTCATGAAAAAGTTAGTTAAGAAAGTGATCTAATTAATGTTCAGGAATTTGTGTGGGACAGACTTTTCCTTCCCGTTTTGTAGCGTTTTTTTGAATATATTAGATCAGTTTCTGGGCATGAATTAATGCGCACTCAGAGAATACTGTAAAAGCTTGTTTGTTTGTTTTTTGTAGTTGTGCAAGCAACAAAAAAAAAAAGGAGTTTTTTAAAATTATTCACAGAAAGACACCAATTTTCCCTTCTTTCCTTCACGTATCAATGAATAATAATATAATATTTTAGCAACATGAAAAACAAAGTAACCAAATGAGAATTTAAAAAAAAAAACAAATTTGTTAGAAAAGCTATTTCATTTGTCTACCTTTTAACACTCATTGTTGTTTAGATATCTGAACACAAAGTTTATCGATAATTTCTGCACATTCAAGCTTCAGATGATCACATCTAAAGTAACTTTCTACAAATGTTTTTCTGCCTCCTTTTGTTTTAAATGCTGAGGTTTTTCATAGCAGGTCATACTGAGTTATATCCCAGCAGAGTGTAAACCAACCCAATTATTTTATTTACATGTTACTGTTTGGGGTCCTGGTTTATTACGGCTTAAATGTTAAACTTAATATACAGTTAGTATTTTTGGTCTGTTTTTTAACAAAAAAATATGCGAATCAGATCTAACTTTTACCGTAACGTAAAGAGTTTATTCTATTTAAAATGTGGACTTCAGCTGCATTTCGTCTTTAATGAATCCTTCTCATTTGTCATAAACTGATGCACTGTAGCTTTGACAAATCTAGAAATTGGTATATTAAAACCAAAATAAAACAAAAAAACAAAGATCAATTGGATTTGATTTTCCTGCCTTTGAAAGTCCCTGAAATTAAAACTCTGAAACCTATCAGTGAACAAACAGCATTAAAAAAATTTTGCATTCAATCATATACTAGCCTTGGTGATGCTATAAAATTCTGACGACTATTATTCAAAAGAACGCATACTGATTGCTGTTATTGACCGGTACTATGGGAGTAATCATGCCTGCAGGAAAATTGGAGCATTTAGTAAAGAATTACGACAAATGGTAAAATTAACATGTTCTTTTTAGTTAATCATGCCCAGTGCATTAGTAAATGATAATTAATGATCCAGTTCAAAAGAAAGTTAACAAGGTATAATTTCAAGTTCTATCAATTAATTATATATGTTTAATTGATAACTTTTACGAAAAATTAGTTGGTTGGATTTTGCTGTGGAATTTTAAATTTCTATTGATTGAGGAGCATACCTAATGTTGAATAAAAAGAAAAAAATTTGCTAACCCAATTTTTCCAACTGGTGCAGTGTTCATACTCATTTCTATTTGAATGAAATTTAACAAACTCTTTTTCTAACAGAATCAAATTTTTAAAACATTTTTCTTTACTTTATTTTTTGTTTTACTGAAAAAAAATAATAAAGCTTAATTGAGTTTCCATTCTGCAGAGAAAAAAATCTAGCCAAATCTAATTTCTGGATATTTCCGTATAGAAGCAGCCTTCAGTGAAATTTTTTACTTTTTTTCAATTTAGTAAAACCTGCTTGCCGTGCTCTTTTATATTTTAATTAGAATTTTAAACATCTTTGCATTGTAAATTTTATTCGGTTCCAGTTTTAATTCATTTATTGAGGCTTGAGATTAAATAAAAATTGAGCACATTTTAAACAATAGAATACACAGTTTGTATTTTTGTTATGCAAAGTTTTCTTTTTTGCTAGCTTTATTTCACATTTCCAAAGCTTCTGCTCCAATGATGCTCTTTTACAGTTGCAAAGTCATTTAAGTGACACTAATTGCAAGCTATGCCAAATAAAAATACTTGGCGAAAGCATGAAATACTCCAAACAGTATGCAACTTACGTTTAAACGAAAAGTTACATTTTGAGTACAAAGAAAATGAATTTCAAATCAAATTGCCCACTACTTTGTGCTGCTGTAAATGGGCATAAAGTAGCAACATTAAAATAGTGATGTCTTGCATCGTTTTGTTTTTGTTTTTAATTTATAAACAAGAATGCTTCTAATAAATTCTTCATATTTTATTCCCATTGCTTATTTTCATTTTCCTCCATCTATATTCAGAATTATCAAAGTAAAATAAATGAAAATGTTAAAATATGGGTTACGGACAAAGCAATACATAATGAAGTCACTTGATATTATTTTCCCTATATACCAAAAATGTATTAGTTTATATCATATCAACTGACCATTTCAAAATAAAAATTATGCTGTAAAATTTAAGCTGAATGCCCCCGCGGTTCAAAAAAAGAAAAGAGCAAAATGTGTGAGCATGTTTTCTTTCGAAAATCTCTAGAAATAGGTAACTGCTTTTAAATAGCTGTAACGATTTCACCTGTTTTTTGTTTGTTTGTTTAACTGCCTATTGCAACTCAGTGCAATAATTGATCCTTTGCCCGGTTTCCGTTGGTTAATGGTTTGAGTGACAGACTACCTACCTGGACTTATAAAAAATGGTCTCTTGATTCTGTCCCTATTCGTCAACACTGATGCTAGAAGAGACTGTATGTATGTTTGGATTAATATATTTTATCTTTCTTAGACTGCACACTTCAGGATATACGGGAGTTGCAAAAGCCATCACAGTTCCAAATTTGAGAAGTTTTTTGTTCGACATCAAGCTTAACATGAGACTTTTTGAAGAAAAAATTGCTAAAAAGTATCTTTTCGTGATAAATGTTTCAGAAATTGTGTGCCTACATTTTACCGTGAACCGTATCCAGAGATTTTAAGTAAAATCAATTTCCAACTGCCTTCAGAAAATGGTGACCTCCATCCTGTTCTATATTCATTGATACTGCCTCATGAGTTTCGGCTGAAGAAAATGTCTTTACTTTAAAAATTTCTTAAGGTATATAGATACTTTTTTTTTTTAGAATTGTTGGTGATTATTTTGTATCGATTTTATCATTTTAATACTGTTTATTTTTTCAGTAAATTTAATCATCCAAACATCGTTAAATTTCTGGGAGTCTGCTTCGAGCAAAAACCACATTACATTGTACTAGAGCTTTTAGAAGGGGGAAATCTGAAGAACTTTCTCAGAGAGTCACGGCCGACGCCAGTGAGTAACTGTGAAATACGATACTACTGCTCTTTGTTTCTTTTTCTTTTTGCCATTTAAATTTGATGCATTGAACACAAAATTTCATATTTGATCGAACAAACGTAGTTTCAACATACATTGCAAATTCTAATTAACCAACAATGGTTCACATTTTTTCACTGTCAAGCTGTAACTAATTTCTCCTGAAGCAAAGCACGCATAAAAATTAAATGGTTTTGTTTTTTTATGTAGTGGGCTTCTGGATCCATCTGAACGGTTTTAGCAAATTTTTGTAAACGTTGACTGGTATAGCTGAACATACCTGTGGGGAAAAATCAACCTTGCTAGAAAAAAAAAAAAATACTATTTTGGGGTTTAATAATCATTGCATTGAGTGGATTGTTACTTAATTTTAGTCTACAGAAAACCTTGATTTGTATCAATTTTCCTTCATCTTCGATAATTAATTCAAAGTTATATATTAACGAGAATGATTAATTAATCATAAGAACACCACTAGGTTTTCATCATCCAACATCCGTGCTGAATTTTACTGCTAAAATATCTTACTTTTCTGTTATCTTCAAAATAAAGTGTTTTCACAAATTTTATGTAAGTCACTTTCATTTGTCAATTTATGCCATGAAACAAGCCACTACCCCTTTATAAAATTTTGATAATTATTAATAATTTAACTTAAATAAAATCATAATTTGTATTCGAAGTATACAAGTTGACTGAGTTTATTGTCGTTATGCCAGCAATGAATACGTGCAGCAAATGTTCCATCAGTACTTTGCCCAGAGTGAAGTCATATCTTCGTAGAACTATAGACCTAACCATTTAATATTTTTAACATTCACAAAAAGAAAAATTTTCTTCAGCTTTCTGTTTTTGCCAATACACTTTGTTTCTAAATTTAGACACAGCACAGCATCTCTGGAAATCAACGCTTAGTGCATTTATACCAAATATGACTTTTTTATTTCTCTGATGAAATATAAATCGCGACATTAAAAGGATTTTACTTTTAGCTTCTTTGAGTTTGCAAAAATATTTTTGAAAATCTCAATTATGCTAGGTGTCATTGGCTCTCCACACTAAATTGAAAAATACCAGAGCAGACCCTGGTTAATGAAAGTGAAATTATTCACGCTGTGTAATAATCAAATAACACATGACAGAGAAATTTGATCCTAAATTTTCAGAGACAAGAAAGAGTAACACTTACAACAAATGTATACAATTATTTCTCTCATAGTTACCTCTTTTTAAAAAAAAACAAAACTGAAGGACGTAAATAGTGAAAATAGCTTTACAGATTAAATTATACTAATCATCTTAATAAACTACGGAAAAATGTGACTATTTGTACTTTGGCTTAATATTGTTGTCCTTTCGTTAACTGTAATTAGTTAGATTCATCTCAAAAGATTATGATATTGTTAGTTAACAGAGATAATATTGTTCAGTTTTGTATAATTTAAAACAAGATATACACTGTTTTTATTCACAGGATAAACTGACAGTATTAACTATGCTAGATCTTATTAGACTAGCCATAGACATTGCAGAAGGCTGTAAGTATCTGGAGGAGCGGTGTTTCATTCACAGGTAAGTAAATGAAATGCTAACCCATTAATCTCAAAATTTTAATTACCATGCATTCACCAAAACTGAGCGTTAAAAAAGCCTTTTTTTTAAAAAAACTTTCATTGCATCTCTGTGAAAAATGTCTGTCTTGAAAACTGAGCCAGTTCATAAAAGCAGCACAAAATTAGGTAAATTGACTCATGAAGTAATACAGAAAATATAGTAACATGACGAACATCTTTCTACATGAAACAACGAAAATAAATTTTCAAAATGAGTTTGGTGAAACGTTGGAGTGAATTCTTGTAGACAGTCAGCACACAGTTCCCCCCCAAAAAAAACAGGGTTAAGAAGCAGTGAATAATGCAAGTGAAACAGGTAGATTTCATTGAAGCATCTTGTCATCCTAATTTCTTACATTTTACAAAATAACAACCGAACATAAATTTAATTTCAATTAAAAACACCCTAACAGAAGTAAGGCATTCAGACAGTGTAAACTAAATATATCAGCAATAAAAACCTTTAAAAAGAAACAACACAGTCCGAAAGTCTGAAGTACAGATATATTAATTAAACTAAATAAAGTGTTTGTTTCTCTGTCGTGCTGTACACACTATTTTACTAACAAAGGTACATATGCAGATTTGGAAATAAATCTATAAACAAACAGAATGTGCAAAAATAATCAGTAATCGCAACAGAAGATCTCATAATACATACACAATGCAGTTTACAGGAAATATACAAACAAAATGAATACGATGTATAGCGCATTAGTATTTGGTATATGAACCCTTTGCTTTATAGAGTATGGCACTCTGATATGCCTGTATGGAAGCATGGAAACAATGATTGAAATGTTGTTCCAAATATCCTGTAGCACTTTCCACAATTCAAAGGTGTATGGTTGCTGTTTTAATTTCTCAGTAGTCATAACTCCATACAACTTCTTTACGTCCAATATAGCATTTTGTTTTTCTTAAAACCGCATTGGCTGTATGCCTGAGGTCATTGTCCTGTTGGAAGATGAATCCCCGCCCAATGTCTTTTCTGAGAGAATGACATGATGGATAAGAAACTTCCTGTCCGCAGTCAGCATACCTTTGACTTTATGCAAATCTCCGATACTTTTGGCCGTTAAGCAGCATCACACTTGCATTGATCCATCCCAATGCTTCATTGCAGTTGTTGTGTACTGACTGATATACCACTGCCTGGTCCATGCTGTTGTTTATTGCCAAACAGTTAAAACTTAGATTCATCTGTACAGAGCACCTTCTTCCAGGCTGACCATCCTACTGTCACATTTTAGCTGCCCATTACAGCCATCCGGTTTGGTTGCTTCTCCCGCCACAAAAAGCTTTTCGGGCATCTACACATCTACTAAGAGCACATGGGGCTGTGTAGCTTAGTGTACTTTGAAAAACATTAACACCTGTAGCTGCAGCTAGGTCATTCGCAAGATGCCTAGTGGCTCGTCATATGCCATGTACTGGAAACACCCTGAGATGCTTAACCCAAGTTCTTCGAAAGTGTTTTTTTCGATGCGTATCCTCCCAAGAGGATTGCAAGAAAACTCCTACAACATGAAAGTCGAGCTCCATCCTGCTGCACGGAGTAAGCTTCACTAGCTAAGAGATTGATTTCTATAAGCTTGTGATTTGATATTTCCTTCCCAGATGCACAATATTCAATATACTACAATGATATCCCTATGTATAGTTCTATAATCCCTCTGAAATGTAGCACTTTATGAATGCATGCATGACAACCAATCACATTATGGTACAGTCATGTGTTGATATGGCACAAAGTCTTTCATTTCTACACACGAAATGTGATTCTATCATGTATTATTTGCATTGTATATCCAGTTTTTCCTTTGTTTAAATTATTTTCAATACTGTATATGTAGTCAAATGTTATGGCCGCAGTTCTTTTTCAGTTTGTTTTTTTACTGATAGAATTCTTAGAATTTTTGGTTACCCCCCCTCTGAGGTGTGATCAGATGTGTGTGGCTTACACAAAATTATCAGTCTAAATTGTCACCATAACTGAAAAATGTTGTGCTTGTAGGCTGTACAAGTAAAGTCTCATTATTTGAATAAGTAATGATTCAGATACATGAACCAGTTTACTTACTATGATTTTCATTTACAAAAATAAAAGCAAAAGTTTGTTTAAAATGCCTTAGATTTTATAATATTTGTAGTGAAATAAGTATTTTGTGCAGATTTAGATATTTTCTTCTTAAAAACATTAAGCAATAAGTACATCCTACTGCTAATATAAGTAAAATAAAGATCAAAGGTTTCATACTAATCTTAGTGAAAGAATAGCTGTAAAAATGCAAGTCTATTCAATATAACTTAGGAAAGCAAACAGATTATTTATGTATGAAATATCACTGGAAAATCGGAACAGTATATGGTTTGCAAACTATACACTAAATAATGGTGCCCAAATTTATTTTATACTACCACCATTTTTGAAGCGTGAGAGGTAAGTAGTGTGCCATATTGGCATAATCATTAATTTAGTGACCAGAAAATCCTGATATATATGAGATGTAGTCAAAAAGTATCTGCCCTTTGGCCAAAAAAACAAGTAATATTAAAAAACTCACCATTTTGATTTAGTATCCTTCAAAGTATTCTCCTTGGGAGTCTTCACACTTCTGCCAGCATTCCTGCCACTGCTGGAAACGTTTCTGGAAATCACTTTTTGGGATGCTGTAGAGCTGTGCCGTCAAGTTTTGCTTAATGTCCTCTGTTGATTCAAATCTTCTCCCTTTGAGCGTTTTTTTGAGCTTTGGGAATAACCAAAAGTCACACAGAGCCAAGTCTGAGGAGTCGGAAGCCTGACGAACAATGCTTGGACGACGTGGGTGGAATGAGCGGGTGCGTTGTCATGGTGGAGTTGCCAGTTCTTTGCTGCCCACAGGTTGGGTCGTTTTCACTGCACAGCTTCATGAAGGCGACAAAGAACCCCCAGGTAGTATTCTTTGTTAATTGTCTGACCTTGTGGTGCATATTCATGGTGCACAATACCTCTGTAGTCAAAAAAACAGGTCATCATCAGTTTAACATTGCTGTGCACCTGTCTTGCTTTCTTTGGTCTTGGTGAGGATGGATGCTTCCATTGGGATGATTGCAATTTTGTTTCAGGGTCATAGCCGTACACCCATGTCTCATCGCCAGTGATGATAGTGTTCATGAAGTTTTGATCTTGGCTAGCACACTCCAGCATGTCCTGGGAGATTTCCTTTCTGTTTTCTTTCTGCTGGTCAGACAGCAACTTTGGTACGAATTTGGCCGACACCCTCCTCATGCACAAATCTTGTTATAATTGACTGAACTGATCCATGGCTGATTCCAACTTCGGCAACAATCTCCTCAATAGTCACACGACGGTCTTCATAGACTATTCCTCGAACCTTTGCAATCATTTCGTCATTTCTGCTAGTCGATGGTCTGCCACAACGTGGCTCACCGTCCACTGAGGTGCGGCCATTTTTGAACCAGTTGTACCACTCCTTTATGTGTGTTTTTCCCATAGCATCATCTCCAAAGGCTTTCTGAATCTTCTCGATAGTCTGGGCTTGCGTATCACCAAGTTTTTGGCAAAATTTGATACAGTATCTTTGCTCAATGTGCTCGGTCATCTTGACTCAAAAAGAAAAATCACACAGCACACTCTACACGTCTGTACTCAATGTGTCACTGCGGGTGACTGACGTAACCTACAGACACGAAAATTTTTGCGCATGCTCAGGAAGGATGCGGCCACCTAATACCCATGCAGATTTTGCTCACGCATTATTATTTTGTTCAAACAAATTCAAGGTCGCATACTTTTTGACTACACCTTGTATATATAGTTTCATAGCATAGGTCAACAAAAAATATTACAAACTGAAATATATTTGCACAAATTGTGAAACTAATTACAAAACCTGCACAATGAAAATAAAAACTACTCATTAATGTTTAAAAAGGATTTTATTCTCTAGTCTAGTGAGATATATACAACCACTTTCAACTAGGAGTAAAAGGTTATGAAGCTGCTCATGGATGAGAATGATTTTTCACAAATTAAGTTGTCCTAAAGCCATGGATGTAATGTAGTGAAACTTTTAAAATTTTTGTACACTGCTTGTCAGATAAACAAGCTCAAAACGAAACCACATTTTCACAACAACCCGAAGTATAAGTGCTCGTCTGTGTGTGTTATCATCTTTCGGATGAGAGTTGGACTTGAGGTCTATTACCTCTATTTGTAGTTCAAGGTCAATAAAATATTGATCAAACAAATTTTTCATTACAGAGAATGAACTAATGTAGTGCTTTTCACTGCCAAATTCTTCAAAACTTCCATAAAATTTATCTTTAAGCAAAAATATTTATCTTTGTAATGTTGAAAATTGATTTGTGTTGTTACATTTTAGAGTCACTTCCTTCCTAGCTGTTTCTCTCTTCAAAATCGCTCCTATTTTCTATAGTATCTTTCTTTCGATACACGTCCTATCATCGAATTTGTCATTGTCACGTTTGTAGTTTCCTCTTTGTCTAAGATTTTCAAGATTATCCAATTTACCATTTACTGTTTTGCAAAGTGTATGAATTCAATTTTGAATGCATTAATTGTATTTACTAAAGTCGAAAAGAGACAATTCCTTAGTTTTGATTTTGTGTACTGAAGTTATTCAAATGAGTCATATGTCAGAAATGTCAAATAATTGAACCATTTGCCATTTTTAAACCAAATAGAGTCCCGAAAATGTTCATTGTGCTCAATCAGTGCGCACACTTTCAAGTTTATCCTAATTCAAATTCATGTGATCCAGATCCACTAAAGTTTTAATTTTCTCGAACAAATCAGTCAATTTCCCCTCAATCAATTACAAAGATTTTGTTGTTAGATGTTCAGTAGCATCAACCATTTATTTCATCTATTCTTTTCATCACTGAATTTCGCCAATCTTGTATCTTAGAATCACCCAAATTCCTGGCTGCTATCATTAGAATTTCTTCCATAATGGCACCACTATCTGAATAAGAGTTTTTTTCCCTGCACAAGCAACAATGATATTTCAATCTGTCAACTTTTCAAACTTTTTTTTTTAAAGGTCGTCTGCAGAGACTGAAGTGATACATTTTTCTTACTAACAAAATCATTCTGTATTTTCGATTTCATAGATTATTTCTCATCAATAAGTTTATGATTTAGTTTGAACTATCTTAACAAGTTAAACCTATTTTTTAGTACTACCACTGTAGCATTATACAAAATACATACAGGTTTGGGTTTTCAACCTTTTCCTGTAGGAAAAAGAAATGCTCTTCCTAATCTGTGTGAAATTCAAGGCATGATAGACTACAGTTTACTTAAATTTATGATTCACACATTTCTAGAACAATCTATAATCAATAAGTAAATTATATATACAAAAGTGCCACTGACACTTTAAACTCTCTCAACAAAAAATGTAGCGGCTCTGCTATACTTTTCACTAATTAAATTTTACACGTTAAGATTGAGTAGTGCAGATAAAGCCCGGGAAACACCAACAGCATGCCCTATTGTAAACCACACTTAATAAGACTATGCATTTTTTTTTATTATTGTGACGTCACCTTGAACAAAACTCCAATCTGCTGAGTGTTTTCAAGAAGCAGGACACCAAATTGAACAGCCTGGCAAACATTGTTTAGCAGTCTTGTAGGCATGTGGCCTCATCAGGCCTGTGTTGTTAGTCAAGGGACAAAATCATTAGTGGCGAGAAAGGTTTTTCCACTATTCCATAGCTTAGTGTAAGCCTAAAAGATTGATCTTCATTCACTTTGGAACAAAAATTCACCTCTGTGGCATGTGCATCGGATGTTGGCCATAACTGCATTAAACGAAAATTCATTAGATGTCTTGCTACAGAACTCACTATAATATCTGTAACCGAGTTAATACTTTTTGTCATAAGCAGAATGATGTTTTGTGTGTGTGTTATCTCAAGATACTGAAAACATGTATATACTAAAATTCATATTTAATTGTTCTTTTTTTAAAATTTATTTAAAAATTATTTACTATTTCTGTCTAAATAAACTAACTCACTTGGAAAGATATTCCAGATAGATATTACACAATTACTGAAAACTCATTTCTGTACACCTGGTCTAGTGTAATTTTTGTTTAACTTGTTTATATGACCTATTATAACGTTTCAAGAAAACTATTTATATCTATATTTTCCTTACCAGCTGAAAATGTCTATATGACAAACTAGGCAATCAAAACCAAATCAGTAACTGAGATCGTGCTTACCTCCAATTATTTTAGTAAATCTGATCTTTTTCTAAAATGACTATATCCTTTTTTGTAATGATGATTCCTCACTTGGAAGCGTAATCAAAAGAGGGTTCACTAGTAAAGAAAAACTAGGGCAAAATATGAAAATGCTTTATCATACCCAAAACTCTAGTTTTTCTGACTTTTAAAGAATTTATCAACTCCTAAATTTTTTTCTTTGTTTACCATTTTATGGTGTCTAGTGTACATAAAGAGCCTTTACAGCAGGCATGTCAAACTGAGGGTCCCCCGAAGGCCACATGGGTCACGTGTGTTGTCATGAGGGCCACACACGACAACCAATTGCGCACATTACAACTAATTGAAGTCATTTAATAAAATTTATTGCAGAATATTTTTGTTGCAAATTAGTATCCTTTGTGTGGGCCGCAGGTGTGCTTGTAAAGGGCCGCATGTTTGACATGCCTGCTTTACAGTATCCAAGGCTAAGATATTTGTACTTGAAAATGTTAAATTTCAGTAACTGAATGATTTATATCGGCTTGCAAAATTTTTATATTGTGAATATTTTCTGGCTTTATATGATATGATTTATTATCTAAAGATTTCATAATTTTGTTATGGATGTAACTGTCATCTATATAAATTAGAGTAACCATGAAATACTCTAATGGCGACACTTAAAGGCACTACGGTAACAGTATCTAAAACTACTTGCTAAACCCTTTAACATATATATAATCCACAAGGTTACCACTCACGCCAAAACTTTGCATTTTTTCCTACCAGATATATGTCAAGCCATGTCATGTCTTGCTAAAAGTGAGATAAAGAATATCAGTACTATTATCTTGGTCCAACTTACATGTGACATCTTCAAACACTATCAAATTAGTGAGGCAAGATTTACACGATTGAACACTGTGCTAAATATTTCTAACCAAACTATTATTTAAATGAACAGTATGGTCCTCTTTATTAATACTAAAAAATTTTCATACAAATGAGGCTGATAGGCATGTAGTTATTTGGCTAACACCTAGAGATTCTTTTAAATAATAAAGTAGCATTTGCCTGCTTGCCTGGAGATAGTATTTTCCTGCTAATAACTGTTATATGAAACATCCTATTTAAGGGATAACTTATCAGATGAGATTATGCTAATTCTAGTGATATGGGATATACTCTGTCAAGGCCTACTGCTTTGTCTACTTTAAGGTGACTAATCAATATTTATTCTATTTCTCAGAAATGGTAATACTAGTAATAGACATTTATATTTAAAGGTTTTTTATAGGGGGACTGACCCAGAACTTTGAGTTAAACCACCAGCAGAAGTTATTATTAGTTGTTCCTTGATCACTCCCAGTCATATTTCACCCACTTGTCCTTCTGGTCATACCTTTTCTTTACAAAATCTTTACTCTTTAGCAGAAAGTGTTCTATTTTAAATAAGTAATTATCTTCTGACCAATTTCTCTTTTGATATTATCGATCTTAAATTTATTAACTGAAATGATGTATCATTTCTTTTTGTTAAATTTAATTTAAGATTTTATCCAAGAAGTTTTTAAAAAAAATAAGATTAATGTAAAACAATGTACCCCATCATTAGTTTTTATCCTCAAGGTGACACTACATAAATAAATTAAAGAATTAACAGAATTTTCTATTACTTTGGAAACAAAATATATTAACCAAGGTAACTACATATGTTATTTGAGTGTTTATATGTAATTCATTTAGAATTACTTCTATTTAAAAATCTTGTAATTAACAGTGTAAAGCATAAAGAAATATTTATATACATATTAAATTGGCTGCAGTTTCTCCTTTTCTTTTTAGAGATATTGCTGCAAGAAATTGTTTACTTACATCCAAAGGGCCAAATACTATTGCAAAAATTGCTGATTTTGGAATGGCACGAGATATATACAGGTAACCTAGTTTGTTTGGATTCTTTAAGCTGAAAACAAGCAGGCTAGCACTAGCAGCTATGGCTTGCTATTTTCAATTTCTAGTGACTTGATTTACAACGATACATGCATGCACTAGCCTTTAATATAATTGCATTCTGAAGTCTTATTTATAGACTTTCACATCGTAATCTATCAAACTAAAACATCCACAATTTACTGTATATATGACATGCATCCAAGATACAGCATCCTGCTACTACACCAAAGTTATGCAGGCAGTTAAGCAAAAAGTTCTTACCAGAACTCCTTTGTTTAGTTGTGGGAAGAAACCAAAGTGTCCAGAGAAAACTGGCACAGACAAATTGGTACAGAAGAACAAGAGGAAATCATGTTGCAGAAAAATGCCACAGAGCCAAACCCCAACAAGATTTGAACTCAAGTCCTCTGCCATGGCAGGCCAGTATGATAGGCACTCAGCAATCTGAGGTCATGAATCTATTCTTATTCTAGCTGATTAAATTCATTTTTCGTGGGCCATAAAACTAAGAAAAAGTTTCCTTTTTCTAAACTAAAATCTCTTGGAAAAAGTAATTTTGTTTTTTTATAAATTTAAGATTTTGAATTAACTGAATTATTACCTTTCGTGTGTAGATAATATTACCTTTTAAAAAAAATTGTTGTACAATTCGGTTAAGATATCAACTCTATTTTAAGCAGCTCACTAAGGATGTCCAGATTCTAAATCTGTAGAGTAGCTGTTTTTTTCCAGTTTTTTTTTTATAGAAAAAACCTCATTTATAAAGGTCAAATACAATAAATAAAATACTGCGGTGGTAAATTTATTGCAACATTGTTGCAAACCAGGGTATTGTAATGCTCACAAAAATTCCTGCTAATCCTTGACAGTCATGAAAAATTTACTATACTTATTCTGATGTTTATCATTATTGGATATTATTTGACAATATTTTACTCTATCTGCAAAAATAACCCCTTTTAAATTACAATTATTTATGCTATGTTTAAAGCATTATTATAGACTGAAGATGTTCTGTAAAGAATTTTTGTTTTGCTTGTTAACGTTGAGCTGCAGTGTTTTCTTTTATTATATACTAAAACAACTGCTATTTTTCATGCTTAAAAATATCTGTAAATATAAATGAAACGTTACTTTAAAAGCCATGTAATTACTGACTTCCACTTTAAGATTTTGTCAATTTTCTTTAGGTCCAATTATTATAAAAAAAAAGGAACAGCATTATTGCCAGTAAGATGGATGCCACCAGAAGCCTACATAGATGGCGTGTTTACATCAAAAACAGATATTTGGTAAACGTTTTATTGCCTTAGATTTATATCAAGTATATCGGAACTGTAAAAGTAGTTTATTATATTTTAAAAGTATTTTTCTTAAAATGTTTATTAAAGAACAATATGCAGGATACAGGTTCAGTTCCTTCCTAACTTTTAGTCGTACACTAAGAGTAGATGATAGACTCCAACTTTCTGCAAACCCATAGATACTGAGAGATTTAGTTGTTTTATTTTCATTTCTTGGTTTATCTTTCTACAGATATATTCACTTGCCAAGTTTAAACTAAATCAAACTAAACTGTTTTATAAGTATGCTAGCACTTAGTTTCCACAAATGAAAAATAAATAGGATTAAGACAAGGTAAATTAAATATGTAATTTTAATTTGGAAAGATAAAAAATACTTTTGCTGTTCTGAATAATAGAAGAAAAACTTCTCTCTGTATATAACTTAGACCTTATGTATATAATGAAAGACTAGTTGAGACTGCATGTAAAGACATACATTTGTTGTTTTTTTTCTAACTATCATTAAAAACATAAAAACACACAAAGATTAAAATGCTCTTGGTCTTAAAGCTAAATTATCTGCATTTCTAAATTAAAATCTACAAAAAATAACTACAGCAATTGAAGTAATGATGGAAACAAAGAAAAGACTGGGTGTAAATTGCAAATAACATGTCACAGAATCACATCTCATTGGTGAAATTTAAATGTACCATAGTAAAGTCATGTGTTGAAATAGCACACTGTGGTTGGTTGTCATGCAAGATATTTAAAAATAGCTACATCTGCAGAAGGACTATAGAAGTATAAACAGTGATATTATTTTGTGATTACTGCTATGGCTCCTGGGAAGAAAATATCACATGACATTTAGAAATTAATGTCTTAGCTAATGAAGGCTATACCCTATGTGGCAGATTGCAGCCCAACTTCATGTTTCAGGAAGATCTGTATACAAGAGTCTGATAAGAATACACCCAGTCCAATCAGTACCTCTGATGAAAGATTTAGTCTAAAAATAAAACATCACCTTGGAGAGTTTGGGCTAAGCAGGTTCCATATATGATAAAGGACAGTCATTAAAGATCTTTCAAATGACCTAGTTACAAGTACACTTGCTAATGCTTCTTCAAAAATAGTAAAATACACATTAAAGTCAAGTGGTCTCAGTAGATGTGTAGCTGGAGACAAATAGCATGGCTGATATTGGCAGCATAAATGAAACAACAGGATGACCCAACCTGGAAATAGGACCTTTCACAGATAAGTGTGAACTGTTGAGATATAATTAATGGCAGTTTTTTCAAGGGGCATACTGAGGAGCCACATTACAGTAAGTGTACAATAACTACAATGAAGTATCAGGTTGCATCAATACAACTGTGGGGCTGCAAATCAGCCAAAGATGTACTGACTGTCGACAGGTACAGGCAGAGTTTCATTCATTATGCCATTCTCTCAGAAAGAGACATTGGGCAAGAAATATACAGCCAATGTGTTTAAAAACTTACACAATGTAAAGAGGTTGGTGGAATAGTCATGTAGATGCCTTAGTCTGCACACCATTGAGGCTACACAAATATGGTCATATCGCTACTGAGAAAGGCAAATGGCACCCAAAAATCTTGGATGAAATGTGGAAAGTGCTACTGGATATTTGGAACAACATACTACAATCAAACATTGATACCCTGTGTGGAAGCATGAAAACAAGGTGTGATATTCTACATAAAGCAGAGAACTCACATATACAAGGGTATTCAGTATGTATTATGTACGTATCTCAGTTGCAATTATACGCTGAATATGCATATTCAGTGTGTGCTCCATAATTATTTTCAATACTATATACATCACATTTGCAATGCAGTGTTTTAGAATTATGAAAACACGCACAGAATAAGTAATTTATAATTGAGACCTAAATAATACACAATGCATTATTACAAAAAATAAACAAAATGAATACGATGTATAGCGCATTAGTATTTGGTATATGAACCCTTTGCTTTATAGAGTATGGCACTCTGATATGCCTGTATGGAAGCATGGAAACAATGATTGAAATGTTGTTCCAAATATCCTGTAGCACTTTCCACAATTCAAAGGTGTATGGTTGCTGTTTTAATTTCTCAGTAGTCATAACTCCATACAACTTCTTTACGTCCAATATAGCATTTTGTTTTTCTTAAAACCGCATTGGCTGTATGCCTGAGGTCATTGTCCTGTTGGAAGATGAATCCCCGCCCAATGTCTTTTCTGAGAGAATGACATGATGGATAAGAAACTTCCTGTCCGCAGTCAGCATACCTTTGACTTTATGCAAATCTCCGATACTTTTGGCCGTTAAGCAGCATCACACTTGCATTGATCCATCCCAATGCTTCATTGCAGTTGTTGTGTACTGACTGATATACCACTGCCTGGTCCATGCTGTTGTTTATTGCCAAACAGTTAAAACTTAGATTCATCTGTACAGAGCACCTTCTTCCAGGCTGACCATCCTACTGTCACATTTTAGCTGCCCATTACAGCCATCCGGTTTGGTTGCTTCTCCCGCCACAAAAAGCTTTTCGGGCATCTACACATCTACTAAGAGCACATGGGGCTGTGTAGTTTAGTGTACTTTGAAAAACATTAACACCTGTAGCTGCAGCTAGGTCATTCGCAAGATGCCTAGTGGCTCGTCATATGCCATGTACTGGAAACACCCTGAGATGCTTAACCCAAGTTCTTCGAAAGTGTTTTTTTCGATGCGTATCCTCCCAAGAGGATTGCAAGAAAACTCCTACAACATGAAAGTCGAGCTCCATCCTGCTGCACGGAGTAAGCTTCACTAGCTAAGAGATTGATTTCTATAAGCTTGTGATTTGATATTTCCTTCCCAGATGCACAATATTCAATACACTACAATGATATCCCTATGTATAGTTCTATAATCCTTCTGAAATGTAGCACTTTATGAATGCATGCATGACAACCAATCACATTATGGTACAGTCATGTGTTGATATGGCACAAAGTCTTTCATTTCTACACATGAAATGTGATTCTATCACGTATTATTTGCATTGTATATCCAGTTTTTCCTTTGTTTACACAATTATTTCTGATAATGTACATAAGAAATATTAATATTGCAATACCAACAATGTATAATTTATCATTTATTAGGGCATATGGGATCACTTTATGGGAGATTTTTTCTCTTGGCCGTAATCCATATCCTGGAGAATCCAATGCTGAAGTAATGCATTTTGTAATAAACGGAGGACGGCTGGAGTGTCCAGATGGATGTTTGCAATCTTTGTAAGATTTATGTTTCTTTTCCATGTCATCACTAAATTAATTTTTAAAAAAATTTAAAAGAAACTTTCTTGCTCACGTGTGTTTGATACTATTTGAGACCTTTCCCTAGAGTCAAATAAGTTAAGTATCTGCTGCACATAATTGAATGCCTTTAAATATGCAGTAGCAAATAAGTACAGCCAAAGTAGTATTACAAAGAGGAACGCATTCATCACTTACACAAGTCCTCCAATAAGGATAATTATCTGCTTGAGTTCAGCGATTTTAATGAAATTTCACAGACTCGAACATCCTTCTCTTAGTCTTTTGAATATCATGCAATTGAAGATAATAATTGGGTGACCGTAGAAACAAGAATTAAGTAAAAATTTCTACTTAGTTAATTCTGTCTTGCCACCTAATTTGTAGATACAGACTGAGTGTCAGAGGGGGAAGAAGAGTTTTAAAAAGTTTTATCTACAAACAACTTTTTCAATAATTAAAATTTTCAATTATGTTATTAATCATAAATTTAATTTACATTAATAAATTATATATTAAACACTCCAAAAATTGTAATACAACAACATTTTAACAATATTTATGATATTATATACTCTAGTATTTACGTTAACACATTTTCATAAACTTACAGATACGACATTATGACTGGCTGCTGGAATGCTAATCCAGACCTGAGGCATTCTTTTTCTTCCATTGTCGAAAAACTCAGATGCTGCTTTGAGGTAATTCTAATTTCAAATTTTTGCAACATAAGTTATCAGCAGTATTGCATAATGCACTTCATGAAAATGAAAAATATTTTTTTAAAAAAATCAAATCAATTTAACAGTACATATCGGTTTGACGTGCCCCTCTGGTATATTTTCTTCTCGCTATTTTTTGCCAGCCTCCAACATCTAAAAAATTAGTCCTGGTAGGGTTTTCCAGGTAGATGTGGGGATTTTCTGAAGTAGCTCGACTGGCTTGCACCTTGAACACTTCAAAAGCTCCAAAGTCATGCCCAGGTAACTTGCTTGGTCACCAAGGCTGATACTCCTCAAACACACACCTGTAGCTCACAAATCAGGAGAGGGATTCACCAAAAAAATTGGTTCATATAAATCAGCAAATAAGTGCTACTAATTCATATTTAATTCTTGTACAAAATCTATTAGTCTCTCTTATGCTCTCAAGTTGCTATCCTTTTAATAAATATTTCTATAAAAATTAATAACTGATACCACCAATAATTTTTAAATAACCTAATTAATTTTAACATTTAAAATTCTGATTTATCATCGAACTTGACTCTTAACCTAAATTAAGAGATTTTTGCAAATAGTTGACATAACAACACTAGTTTAATTACGTGTTTTTAATCAGAACTACTTTTTGACCTTTAATAACCATTATGTATTTACATTAATAATTTTTCTCTTGCAGTAGTATGACGACGTGACATTTTCCACAAAATTCCTGATGTACTTCCAGCTGCCTCTCCCCCTCCCACGCTAACCAACTAGAACAGTTTTTAATCAGAGTTTCCATCACATTGTCAAATCTCATTCCAACCATTGCAGAATACTGTTTTCAATAAAGCTGGTATTTTACATCTGAAAGCATGCAGTGATGCGATTTTATACGTTGTAGTTTTAAATTTTTTGTGCATACACAATTTTTTTTAAAATTTTGCCTTAAACTGTAACATCTTTTCTAGAGCTTAAGTCCCTGATTCCAAGTAAATTGCTTGTTTTGACTTCAATAAGCACTTCATTGTTTGTTTGTTTTTTGTTGCTTAAAGTCCCATGTCTTTTACCTGATTTTCATAATTTTGTGTTAAGAATTAGTAAATATTTCCGGATAAGCATTATGCTTCAGCACTGAGCAGAAAAGGAAATAGATTTTAATTATTATTTCTATATATTTTATGGCCAATTTTTTGTAAATAAAAGTAAATAATTAAATTTAAAACAAGCATTCAAATTAAAGATGAATTGTTTCAGTCTGTTCTCTTTTTTTTTCTTTCTTTTTATATCTAGAATACTTTATTGGTAATGGTTATCTATGAAACTGATCAATTTTATGCTTATTCGAAATTGAAACTTATGCTATTTTATTTTATTTATTTATTTAGTTATTTTTTATGTTATTGGTTTTTTCTAAATTATATATTAAAGACTTATCAATTAATACTTGAGAGAAAAGATGATAAATATTACTTTCAAGAAAGAATGCTGCTGAAATAAACTAACTTGCATAAAAAGTTAACAGTAAACCAATAAATAGATTTTTATAGCAGAATCTATGACTTTTTTTTTTTTTGCAATGTTCAAGATGCTATAAAAATTGTTACAAGATTTTTCAGATTTATATATTTAGAAAAGGATGGAAAAAATGTGTGTGTTGTTTAATGCTAATTATGAATGTGATAAATACTTTAGAGAGGCAAAACGGTGCACCAAAACCAAAATAGAAGAGCAAAACAGATAAACTAAGTTTGGTGATCATTAGCAGAATATCAATGAACTTGTGACTATCAGGTCAGATCGCCAGATTGCTTCATCAAATATCGTTATCAGTACAACTATAAAAGATGATCAGCTCATCGGCTAGAAAGTCAGTGTTAACGGAGCATCACCATATCAAGAAGATACAATGTTAAAATGATCCATTATAAATTGAGAGTGACATGACTAAAATAAAGTAAAAAAAAAAAAAAAAAATCAATTCAAAAGCGGCTCTGTAACCCAATACTAAGTACACACATCACTGAGATCAACAATTTCTAGATATCCTGGTGTTTCCCAACAGGGTCCGTGTCGCCCCTTATGGGGTGTTTGGAGTTATAAGGGGGCAGTGAGCAAATTTGTATAGCATCAGTGAAATAAAGATAAGGGAAGAACAACAGACTATACTGCCAAATTTGATTATATTTTAATAGATTTTTTCATTTTTTTTTTTTTTTTATTTTAAAAATGTTTGGTTTAAAAATGTACGGATGCCCCAACGTGTTATTAATACCAGGGTGCATTCCAAGCACTAAGACCTGAAGATCTCGGCGTGGCGGTGTGGATCTTTCAATCAAATGGTCTCTTGGCGCTGTCCACCCTGGCGTGAAGTTTTCCTTGATGCCTTTTATTTCAATTAGCAATTTCTTTAATGCGATTAAATGGCTGTGTTTCAAAATAAAATGTCATCTGTTATTGGGTACCTTGGAGTAGCAGCCTAGCATCGTTTTGATCTTTATCAGTTGACAGGTCATTCAAGGAACCTAACCACCAATTTTTTCTGACCTATCCTTGTTTCCTAAAATCTCAGACATCTCAGCACCATTGTAGCTAAAAATAGATAAGCTCGGTCCTCAGAAGAATGGATGACCCTTTCAGTCACCGGTCAGCAAACCACCATGTGACTCGAATTGATGAATTTTTGGAAAAATCCAATTGTGAAATCAAGCAATTTAAAATCTGAATTTCTGACAATATCAACCCTTTATCCAGACTTATAGTGAAAGTGGGTGCCATCCATTTCAAGTGTCCACCTATTCACTCTGTCAAACACACACAAGTTTTTCACCCGCATGTGGACGATAGCAACTAGGCAAAAAAAAAAACTTCACCACAAACAGGGTAAGGAAAATATTTAAATCCAAGTTTATTCCCATGCAATTTTCGAAGACCTTAGCATGGCAGTCAGACTTTCAAAAAAAATATCTTGATTTTAAACCTAATTAAATCGATGTTCACTCTCACTGATCAAAACCTGCTCGAGTACATTTTAACTCTATGTGTAGCAATGCACTCTCTTTTTGTTTGTTCTTTTAAAAAAATCTTCAACATCATATTTTAAAAAAAAGTAATTAAAATAGAAAAATCTGGATCTCAATTATTTTCTTGTTTTGGCTGGAACAGAAAAAAAAAATTTGTTTTTCAGCGGCGGACCTTCACATGTTTTCAATAATTTTAACTGTTGATGATTTTTGCTATGAAAGAGCATACGCATAAACATCTCCCGCTTTTATGAAAAGACATTGTTTTTTTTTGTCATTCTTTCGATATAGAAATTATTTTAAACTACGCAATTATTCATTTTTTGTAAAAATAGTTAAAACTAAGTATTTACTTGAACTTATTTGATCAAAAGTTTAAATATAAGTATTAAGTATTAGTAATTGCGTATTTTTTTTTCGTGATATTAGTGACTCGAAAAACTTTTGCTTTTAAATCTTAGATATTTCTTACCATTATGAGCAAGCAGGAAGATGATGAAAATCGTTCAAGTAGTTCTGCCAATCCAACAAAAAAAAAAAACAAAGTAAAACCAAAGTTCACCAATATAATGTAAACTACCTGCAGTATGGATTTATCGCTCTTCCTTCAGATCATCGGTGACCTGTCTCTTTTGTGAAAATATTTTATCAAATGACGCTATGAAACCAATGCATCTAAAAGAGCACTTTTCGAAAACACTCCCAGAAAAAGGTTCATATGAAATATTACAGTTACAAAAGATGGACAAGACATTTGATAGATGCCCTACTCTAGATATATTTTAAAAATTTAATCCAAAACTTGACAATTGCCTCATACAAGATATCACAACTAATAGCTAAATGTGGAAAACCACACATTTGGAGAGACTCTAATAATACTCTGTTTCTGAAATTCTTACCACAGTCCTTAAAGAAGATACAGATATTTTAAAATCAGTTCCTCTCAGTAATAATACTCTCTCTTGCTGGATTGATGAAATGGGTGAGGATATCGAAAATCAGTTGTGCTTGGAACTTAGAACTGATTTTAGCATACAGCTTGACGAATCAACTGTACGAGGCAATGAAGCTTTATTGATGTGCATTCTGTTAAAGAAAGGAAAATCTATGAAGAAATGCTTTTCTTTAAATCATTGAAAATGGATACAAAGGGAGAAACAATTTTTGAAGTTTTAAAAAGTTACCTTGAAGCTAAAAATATTCCCTTCAGCAATATGGTATCATGTGCAACTGATGGTGCACCATCTTTGACAGGTTGCCAAGTTGGTCTGATGTCATATATGAAAAAAGTGTGCCTGATCTATTCAAAATTCACTAATTCATCAGCAACACCTTGTTGCTAAAAAAGCTTAAGTCAGCAGCTGTCTCCAAGCTTGACCTTAGTAATATTTTCTGTTAACAAAATCAAAGCTCGGGCCTTAAACACTAGGCTGTTTCATCAATTATGTGAAGAAAATAATGAAAATTTTGAAACACTACTTCTCCACACTGAAGTTCAATGACTGTCAAAAGGATCCTGTTTGAAACACTTCTTCCAGCTTTACGACACTATTGTTGAATTTTTACTTATAAATCATGATGACCAACTAGCAAAAGACATTGACTTTATTCATGGAGATGTGGCTTACTTAGCTGATACTGTGACAAGATGAACAGCCTGAATTTGCAAATGCAAACAAACAATTTTAATCTAATACATGCAAAAAATGCAGTCAACAGCTTTATAAGTAAAATTGAATTGTACAAGCGAAACCTTGGCAGAAGGGAGTTCTGTCAGTTTCCATCAATGAAAAGCCTTTCACAATTATTTACAGATGATAGTCTGAGGACCTACTGTGCACATTTACAACAATTGAAGGAAGATTTTGAGACAAGATTTAATGACTTGATTAAACTGAGGATTCCTGACTGGGTAAAAAATCCATTTGTGTGCAAAATAGAACAAAAAATTGATTTACAGGAGACCATCATTGATTTACAAAATGAAGTAGTAAAGATGATTTTTGAAAATCAAAGCTTGTATGAAATGAGGTTGCAATGTAGTCTGAAGTATCCTATATTGTGGAATGAAGCCAAACTATTTTTTTATTGCTTTTCCATCTTCCTATCTGGTGAAAAAAGGTTTTAGTGCAGTAACTCAACTTTTGACCAAGAATAGAAACCAAATTGAAGTAGTGCAGTGTAGGGATTTATGACTTCTTTTATCAAATTTGGAACCAAATATTGCAAAACTAGTTGCTGGTCATCAGCCACAGGGATCACATTAATAAACAATGTGTGCTATTTTAATTATTCTTATTTTAATCATATTAATAAATAGTGTGTGCTATTATAATTATTTCTTTTTTATTCACATTAATAAAAATGTACCTTTATAAGTAAAATAATAAAATTGTTTATATTCATTTTAAATTCAATTACAGTGCAACCTCACGTATCCGAACAAGCCCGGAGACAAGCTATTTGTTCGGATATGCGAGTGTTCAGATACGTGAAAAAAACCGAATGCAGGTGTTGCTGTGAGCATGCTGAGGGTCACATTCGAACATCAAATTGACACCCTATCCGAACAATAGACGCTATGTATGTTAATTGTCACTTGTGTAAACTGTTTCGAAACAATGCCTTTCTAACCCAAAGTGAAGTACTGTATTACTTAATTACTGTAGATTTTCAATGTAATTTGAGTGAAAATGTTTGCAATTGCGTCTTTGTTAACCTCCATTTTGTCTGGCTGCAGAAATTTTGGTCACATGATCAATGAGTCTTGCTTGTCATAATACTGTAAGGTTAATGATGTACATTATATATATAGTCAGACCTCGTTAAACTATATGAATCACTTATATAGGCATACCCCCCCCCCACTGTTCACTTTTAAAAAGGCCATGTTTTGTTCGGTTAAGATCTAAGAGACATTACAATAGAACGTTGACAACCGAACAAAAAAGTGTGAAAGTTCGGGGGACATGTCGATTGTTCGGATACGTGAGGTTGTACTGTACAACCACTACCTTTATTACATAAGGGCAGATTTGGGAGGGGGATAGTAAGCATCCAAGTGTTTTAGGGGGGCATTTGCGAAAAAAGGTTGGGAAACACTGAGATATCCCTTCAACTGATATGATTTAGATATTCCAAGGGTTCAAGAGATGAGATGTCTAGCTAATTAACACATCCAAAACCTTAACTAACAGACCACAGGTTAAGACCAAGTCAGCTTCAATCCAAAAACAAAAATCTACTTCAGAAAAATCTAGTGACAAAGTGATAATATTGTATTAAAAAAGTGTCCTTCTCAAAAACCACTTAAGAAGTTCCTCACTTGGATATAAGAATCATGCAGACATATATAAAGACACGCTAAAACTAAAAATGTTACCATAAAAAAGTTGGGCAAAGTTACATTTTCCATGGAAAATAATAATCCCATGCACATCTGAAACAATATTTAATAAGGGAAAGTGAGTACTGGAATGGCCTGCAGCCTCCAGATCTACTTTCAATATAAATTAAATGAGAGTAACTGATTCAACAGTGTAGATTTTCCCTATGTTGAAAAATAAAATATTCTACTGAATATTGCAGAAATTTTGTTTTTACCATGACAGAATATTTGAAAGCCGTTATTAAAATTAAGAATGTTAATACTAAATATTTACATTGTAAATTTGTGATCAGTTTAAAATTTACTTGGTAACAATTTTATGCTGCAATAAATGGATAATATTAGCATTTGAAATATTGATACTTAAAGCATTTTCTATACATAAAAAAAAAAAATACTTTTTAGACAGGGAAACATTTCAGCAACGATCTTTGTCAATGATTACTTTATGGTTGTTGAATACTTTTTTGACTGACTGAGAAATTTTCAGTACTATTTTTCTTTTTCTTAATAACAGAAGGAACATACTTTTCTTCCATACAGGATCCAGAGATGAGGAAGTTCAAACTTCCAATTTTCAACAAATACCAATACTCAAATGACATCCTAGTGGATCCACCTCTGCCAAGTCATCACAAAAAGACGGCGATCCATTCTCCCTCCATCTTTCATCAATCTTCTATTAACTACAACGAATTGCAGATGCCATTAACTGAGAACCTGAAAGAGGCAGCAATGGCTTCATCTCCACTACTCACCTCTAAGAACAATTTTGACTACGTTGATCAAGGTAGACATAAAATATACTTGTCACCTTCCAGAAACCCATTGATGTCTTCACAGAGCTTCGAAAACCTGTCAACCGGCGATTCAACCAACATTTCTTTTACAGATGTCTCAAATGATCATGTAAACTTGTGCTCAGAAATTGTAAGCTATACAAAACTTTTACCTAAAGAAATGACAAAACCAATTCATTTTTCGCCCGAGGAGTATTCAACTGGTGCTCTCAAAGAGTAAATTCCTTTAAGTATAGATGGAGATTATGCGACTTTTTCCTCTGAAAATAGACCAATAATCTTGGTTTGAAGTTCACGAACCACATATATTAAAATCAATCATATGACTAAAATACAAAGCAATTATTTGTTACTTAATTTGAGCAATACGTAAAACCTGTACTTTCACAATGGCCATTTACATTTAATTGTCTATTGCTGACATGAGTATATATTAATAATTCTAGTCTTGTGTATTAGAGCTTTATTGTAATCTACAAATTTGTTAATGACTAGACATTTCTACAAGGGTGAGCTTAATTAATGAAATTACCACTTAAGTGCTTTTCTGCTTGAGTTTTGTATGTTATCAAAACGCATAAACTGTATTGTCTTAATGCATTTGCCCTTTAATGGTAGACAATATAATGCAACCGGTGCAAAGTACCCAAAAATATTTTAACACTCCAGATTAATTAAAACTATTATCTTCTCGTAATCATTCTTTGAGCAAACACTCTCTCACAAAAAGAACATTGCAGTTCATTAATATTCGCTTCTTTATTCAGTGTAATCAAGAGTTTAACTTAAACCTGAAAAAAACGTATCATTTTTCACAAAAGTAACATTAAACAAAGACAACACTTTGAGCTTCACATAATTTATTTGAAGTTATTCTAAATTCCGAACCTCGTTTAAATGGGGCTATCTCAGTATATATTCATTCACTAGTCCTATTATTAGCGTGCTTCTGTTAATATTAATGGAATTTAAAAATTTATTTTATTTAAAATAGTTTTAAAAGTATGTTGCATGTTTACATCTTATTATAGTTTTCTTTTTTTCATGTATACTATAACTGATATAAGCATTTTATAGAGATTGGAAGTTCAAAGAAAATATTTTATCCTAAGGTGTCAAATTAACAAGTTATATACTTTTATTCCAGTAAAACAAAGATTGGTTGAAATGTGTATATTCATACTACAGTAGTGCAAATTCATCTTTATAGTTTATTTTAAAAGAATAAATGAAAAAGATAGATAGCTACATTTAAAAAATCAGATCCATACATGAAATAGTCACAAGAGGATATAATTAATAAAAAGCTGCAACCACCTCTGATGAAAAAAGCAAAGAAAAATGTGGTGACACAAAAAAGTAGAGAAAATAATTTATTCCTTTATTCTTTTAGCTGTAGTTACTTATCCAATGGTTATAAATGCAACAAGACGAGTAGCATTCATTCCTGTTTTTTGAACAAAACTGTAAAAAAGGAAGCATTTAAAGAGTCTTACATTATTAGTTGTTTGCTTTTTTCTAAAATAATATTTATTTAAAATAAAAATAAGTCCTTTAATGTTATTAAACAGCAAATCAATTTCATGGCACAATAAAGTATTAATAATTTTATAATAAAAGTTTTAAGATATCTTATAAACAAACCTTTAAAAAAAACTTTACATACAGTAATTAAAACATATGCAACATAGGTATTCTTAGATTTATAAATGCATTCCAGTAGTTATATCTTTTATATTAAACTGTATTAATTTTGCATCTAGATTGATTTACTTTGATTATTAACCAATAAAATGTTGTTCTTTTCATATGCAAATAATCACAACTAAATAAACACCTACATTTGAAATAACATCTGTTTATACTTGTAAAAATATGAGTGAAGTTAATTCTTTGTGGTGCAACACATTTTCTCTTGTACAAGGCAGCAACGCGATGGCACATTGTGTGGACAAGATAAGCAAGCTTGGTCTGTGAGATTGCAGCACAACCAGCACAATTTTTTTAAGGGAAACCTGAGAACTGCATTTATGAAGACACTTGAAAATATCAGTCAAGGAGAGCCAACGCTTTCTCAATAGAGTTCATTTCCAGTGATTAGCCAGGCCATGGGAGACTTGTGATGAAAACTGACTCTTTTCATCCTTGCAATGCACAAATGGTGAGAACTAAGAACTATCTTCCATAAAAATTGTTGCAGACTCTCCAAAAATGCTGACTATTATTGGGTAGAAGTTGCGCTTCCTTCTCAGACAACCAGTTGTGACCTTCCATAGACAAATCACATGCCACACCATGACCTACAAACCACCATGTTTGTTTGTGGCTGGCAGGTGGTTAGTTGAAAATTACTGTGCTGGACAGCGCCATACTATATCCATAAATTATCATTGTCTAACAATGATGGTCACATCGAAAAATATGGCAATGCTCCAAAAGGCAGGTGTGTGGGTAGTAATGCCCAATGCAGGCCAACTAATACTGCATCTTGCCACCCTTCTGTTATACCCCATGTTGTGAAAATTAGAATATCATGAAAGAGTTCATTTTTTTCCGTAACTTAATCCGAACAGTGAAACTTTCATATACTCCAGATTCATTACACATAAATTAAATATTTCAAGCCTTTTTTGTTTTAATTTTGAGGATTATGGCTTATAACTCATGAAAATAAAAAATCCACTATTTCAAAATATTAGAATATTTCATAACATCAATTAAAAAAAAAAAAGGATTTATAATATAGAAATGTCGAACTTCTGAAAAGTATGTTCATTTATGCACTCAATACTTGGTCAGGGCTCCTTTTGCATGAATCACTACATCAATGCGGCATGGCATGGAGACAATCAGCCTGTTGCACTGCTGAGGTGTTATGGAAGCCCAGGTAGCTTGTTGGGTCTGGTGTGTCTCATCTTCTTGACAATACCCCATAGATTCTTTATGGGGTTCAGGTCAGGTGAGTTGGTTGGCCACTCAAGCACAGTAATACCATGGTTAGCAAACCAGTTACTAGTAGTTTTGGCACTGTGGGCAGGTGCCAAGTCCTGCTGGAAAAGGAAATCAGCATCACCGTAAAGCTTGTCAGCAGACGGAAGCATGAAGTGCTCTAAAATCTCTTGGTAGACGACTGCGTTGACTTTTGACTTGATAAAACACAGTGGACCAACACCAGCAGATGACATGGCACCCCAAATCATCACTGACTGTGGAAACTTTACACTGGACTTCAAGCAACTTGGATTCTGTGCCTCTCCACTCTTCCTCCAGACTGTGGGAACTTGATTTCCAAATGAAATGCAAAATTTACTTTCATCTGTAAAGAGGACTTTGGGCCACTGAGCAACGGTCCAGTTCTTTTTCTCCTTAGCCCAGGTAAGTCACTTCTGATGTTGTCTATGGTTCAGGAATGGCTTGACACTAGGAATGCGACACTTGTAGCCACAAAAAGCGAAGGTTGTAGAAGGTCTTTCTGTGATTTAGAAAAATCTAAGGCAGAAAGGAAAACCATAAATAAATTAAAACCAAAGAAGGCCGCGTCTTAACTGACATAGAAGAAATTATTCAAGAAGAGACTCAGTGTTATAGCGAACTATACAATAGTGAAGACACTTGTCCCACAGCTCAGGATGAAATCTTGGTGTGTCTAGAAGATAAATTAGACCCCCTAGATGCCAAGCTCTGCGAAGGACCCTTAACCATTCAAGAAATAAAACAAGCCATTAGGGCTTCAAGTAAAGATAAATCTCCAGGAAATGATGGCCTTACGCCAGACTTCTATAAGAGATTTGAATATCTCCTAGCAGGAGACCTGACAATGATTGCAAATAGCGCATACAGTAAGGGGATGCTCTCAGAAAACCAATGTACTGCTACTGTCGTCCTGCTACCTAAGGTGGGCAATACAGAGTACTTGGATAACTGGAGACCCATCAGTGTCTTAAATAGCTATTATAAGATCATAGCTAAGGCGTTAGCAAATAGGCTAGCCAAAGTTATGGCACACTAACACTCAACATGATAACTGGCAACCTGCAATTAATAAAATCAAAGCTTTACTAACTGCATGGTCCTCGCTAAATCTATCCTTCTTCACTAAAACAGAATTAATTAACACTTATCTAGCTCCTAAAATATACTATAAATCAAAAATAATAGGAATGCCAGGTAGGGTGCACTCCTCCATAGACGCCGAGTTAGATAGATTTCTGTGGCAGGGGCGTAAACACCTGGCTAATAAACATATAACTAGACTCCCTCGGAGCCAAGGTGGTTTAAATCTCAAACCTAGAGAGCAAAATAGGTGCTCAACAAATATTAAATATAACAGATATCATAAGAACCGTAAATAATAGACGAAGATGGCAAAAATCTCTCATTACCCGTTTAGCAAAAGCATTTGACACCCTTGACGGTGTGCATGTTCTCACTCGTAAAATAAAATTATATAGAGCACAAAAAAACTTACTAACAGACTACCATATAACTGCCCTACAACACTGGATTAGCTGCAACATTACTATAGGAACAGATAACCAAGTAAGCTTAGGATCTACTAAAATTGATCTGGACAAATTATCCCAACGAGACATCTACCTCTTCCTGTCGTCACGACCTATCAAGGAACTGGATTATAAGAGGAGGTGGGAAAGTACCCTAAATTCAGGAACACTTCCATGGGATAGGATTTGGACTAGTTCAATTAATCGTCTCGTGGATGGATACTCTTCTGACATTCATTGGAAATTACTCAGGAATGTTCTTCCCACAAGGGAGAATAAATATAAATGGAAACTCATAAATTCTCCAAAATGCCTCGCCTGTCACGAGGACGATGAGACGGCAATCCATTGTTTGTTTTCATGTCCCATGAACATAGAACTATGATGCCTAGTCCGAGATCTGATTTTTAAAATTAGAAGTCCCCCGAGCAAACTTACTTTGTTCTGGTGCATTTTTCATTTTAATAATCGAACTAAAAAGGACTGTCTTTCAAACTTTCTGGTTTTTACTGCTCAGCGGATAGCTTGGGGTAGCCGGAAGGCTTTAGAAGGTGGTCAGCCTACCTCAACTAAACATCTTTTTCAAAATTATGTAACACATTGTATATTTTTGGTGTAACCAGTCATGAAGTCCAGTATAAATGACAGAATAATCTATTCATCCACTTGGCTTATTAATAATACATTAGGACATATCACACCTCAACATAACTTAAAACTACACCCAGACGTTTCACCACCTTCAAATATTATTTTAAACCAACCACCTTGAGTCATCCCCTTCCTTGCTTTGTTTATTTTAATCCTTCTTTTCAGATGAGTACATCCCAGAAGAACAGAAGTCCTTTCTCTTTCATTCTTCTATAGTTCTCTCTTCTAACTTCTTTCTTTTTCTTCTCCTTTTAACTACTTTAATATTTTTCAATTATATAGATATTCGCTCTTCCTAGAAAATATATAGGAACAACCCTTTGAGTTTTCTCAAGAATCATTCTGATTTTTGAATTTTTTAACTCTTTTATAATTCCACTTATAATCTCATTCTACTTTAAATTCTAATTTTGAATTCCTTCAATTTCAAATAAACAATTTATTCATTAAAAATAATCCCAACCCCTCCCCTTTATCAGTGTAAGCCTCTATTTATTTGTAATGTACTCCTTCCCAAATAACTTCCCTAATGGACTAACCATGATTCTTTCTTCATTCCTAATTCTACCCTTAAAGTCCGAACAACATCTGAAGGATTTCAACAATTAAGAAAGTGGTGTGGAATGGGGCACTGGCTGTTGTGATGACAATCACCACAACGGTGGGGCTACTTCCGGCTTGACCACCAGCTAGGGAACCTTTGGTCCCCCTACATGGGATGATCAATGATCAAAAGATCATCTGATCCTTTTTTCAATGAAACATCACGGGAATCTCCGATCCCCCAAAATGGGAGGACTAAACTCCAAGGACCAGGAAATTGAGGGAGAACATATCTCCATCACTATACGCAAAATAAAAATAGAATCCACACCATCCTTTTACTCCATTTGGACATTTTAAAAATAAACAGTGGCCCAAACTTTCCCTCTCAGTTCAAGGATATACGGAGAGAAATCTCTATTATAGAGAGTTCAGCCTGGCGAAACCTACCCCTCCTGCCATGCAATATGAAGGAGTTGGGTAGTCTGCTGCTCTCACTAGGTTGAGGTACAAACATACAATACATAGGTTGAAATAAGGCCTCACTTATAAACAGCTGTGGCGGCCGGTCGTGGAACCGACCCAGCTTCCAAACACACAAATGCAACTTCACACACACACCTCAACATTAGCATCACACCAAAAAAAAAAAAAAAAGATGCAGGACTGGTAATTTTAAAAGATTGTATTGACATGCGCTTTACTCAAAAAATATTTAAAGTTGGAGTATCCCCATTTTCCAATACTGACTTACTGAAAGTCATATTTTGAAATAAATTTATTTTGTAGTAGTATGGGAGATGGTTGTAACACTACTTAAAAATTCTAAGTGTGTATTATGTTTATCATGCAATATTAAAAATTTTCCAAGTACCTGTAAGCAAAGAAATCTGCTGCCATGACAGCTGCAATATAGCCACAGCCATAGTTACAAAACCAGAAGCAATTTTTCAATCTTTTATGTCCTAAATGACATTTTTGTATTCTGATAATTATCTTATTTTAGTAGTTTTGAATGCTTCCATTTCAAGTAGTTTATATCTTGAATAGATTAAAATTATTCATACAGTAGTTTATCATCTAATTATGCATTTTCAAAATGTTAATGTTCATTTTTTTTATAAAACAGCAGAGACAGGTTGTCATATGTTTTTCCAAAATTGTGACAAAAATCCCTTAGTTCATTTTTAGAAATAAAATGTATATTGATTTTTGGAAAATATAATTATTTATCATGTAAATACAGTTAATATCCAGCAATATATTAGGTTGTCACAAATGTTTTGTTGGTTTTTAAATTATGTTAATTTGGGGTTCATTTTTGCATGCTTATGAAGTTATGTAGTTAGGTTACATATCGTTTTGTAGCATGTGCTTTGGCATACATTTTGCAAAACCTAACTTTTTGAAATCATAAATTGGATATTTGTTTCAGGGTTCTGAGTGAATCATGAATAGAAAAGTTTTTCCTGCCATTTTGCTTCACAAGTTCAAACTAGGCCAAAAACAAAGCAAAACAACCTGTAACATTAAGTGAACATGAGGTGAGGACAACAAATGAGCACACAGTCAAAATTTGTTTGCAAAGTTTCGATCTGGAGATGAGAACCATGAAGATAAGGAACGTAGCAGACATCCTTCCAGCTGTGGTGACAACCATCTGAAAGCCTCAGTTGAAGCCAATCCAAAAAAAAAAACAGTGAGAGAAATTTCTGGAGAGCTTGACACAAGCACTACAACTGTTTCCTGGCATCTTGACGCAATTGGCAAGGTGAAAAAGCTGGACAAGTGGGTGCCTCACAAGTTGAATGAACAACAAAATCATCGATTGGAGATCTGCTCTTCGCTCGTCATAAACAAAAACAACCCATTTTTTGACCGAATCATTATGTGTGATGAAAAATAGATCCTTTACGACAATCACAAACGATCAGCGCAGTGGCTCGACAAAGACAAGGCACCTAATCACATTCCAAAACCCAGCCTCCACCCAAAGGTCATTGTCATTGTCTGGTGGACTGCAACTGGTGTCATCCACTATAACTTCTTGCAACCTGGTGAAACCATCACAGCTGGAAGGTACTGTTGTGAATTAAATGTTGTTCATCAGAAACTCTCCCAAAGACAGCCAGCTGACATTGGTGAATTGAAGAGGCCCAGTCCTGCTCCACTACAATGCTCATCCTCATGTTGCAAAAGTGACTCATCAGAAACTGAACAAATTGGGGTAAGAAGTTCTTCCTCACCCAGCCTATTCACCAGACCTTTCTCACAGACTACCAGCTTTTCAAACACCTTTCTCCATACGAAATCCTTCTCCAACCAAGCAGCAATTGAAACTGCCTTCCGTCAGTTTATCAACTCCAGAAATCCAGATTTGTTTCAAAATGGTATAAATGAGCTTGCAACTTGCTGACAGAAGTGTATTGATTGTAATGAAATTTACTTTGATTAATAAACTTCATGCTTAGCAACTAGATGAAGTCTCATTGTTGCCATAAAAAGCAGATAAAACATTTGTAACAACCTAATAATTAGGTATTTGATTTTATTGTCACACACACACACACACAGAGAGAGACAGAGGCTGTATTATACAAAATCTGATTTAATTAAACAGTTCCAATAACTAAAATTGCTAATATAAATTCAATTTTGAATTATCTTTTAACATTTCCACAAAACCACTTATTCTATGAAGCAAAGTTACAACTTTGAATTATGTTTTCACACTTGTAGACTAGCATTATATCTAAAAGATATTTATATATATTTTTTTCAAATGAAGAGGTAATCAAAACAAACTATTTCACTACAGTTTGATTGTTGCCTGCTAAACTTCTTGTAAAATGGCCACTTTGGTTCATTAATATGTAATTAAAAATTGCTATTAAGTAAACAATTACTTTTATAAGTTATAAACTGATAAAATTTAACAACCAAATAGTTAATTAAGAGTGTCTTTGAGATGATAATCTATTGCTAAAATAAGGTAATTTATTTTCAATCTGTATCAAAGTTCTATAAAACAAAAACATTACCTAGAAATGATTTTTAAAAATTTTAATTAAGCACCTACTTATCAATGTACCTTAATTTAAATGAATTCAATTCCTTACTAGTTTTATTTCAGAATCAGTTTTGTTTTGTTTTCCAAACAATATTCTTACTAAAAAGGTATTATGTAGTATAAAATGTTCCATAGAAACTGAATTAAAATAAGGTGGTTATGTATTTAGTCACTACTACAGAAATTTGGACAATATTTTTTTTTAAGTCTCTCATCATAACTGATATGATGATGAAAACTAATCAATATAATTCTATTTCTCTTTAAACACATCTATCTCTAACATAATGGAAACTTATTATATCTAGACTTAAATCCACCTGTCCAATTTCCAAGTGAAAAAACAAATAACCATTAGTCACCAATGCATTATGCTTTCAAAATTTATTAAAATGTGTATTACCTACCTACAGTGACAGCAAAAATTATAAGCTGATTTGGAGAAAAATGTTCAGATATTCATGACTTTTGCTAAAATGACTGATAACAGTGCATTTATATATCAGATGAAAGATAATTTATCAGTGTTTCAGATGCTTTTCCAGTTCTAGCATAAATTTACATGAAAAAGATTTTATATACAAAACAAAGAAATCATTTTGTATAACAGCAGATTTTGAATAGTTAAATAATTTGATATGATAGTAGGATTTTATAGGCCTAATGATACTTATCACTTGTGTGGCTAATACGTAGTTATTTATTATTTTCTTAGAATAGGTAGGAAGTCTAGTCTTTCTCCAACTACTCTTTCAAGAATTGCTGAGCTTCAAAAGCTGAAATTTTCTTATTTCCAAATCTCCAAGGTAATTGAAAGAAGCAAAACATCTACAGAGAAGCCTGGAATCTCTACCAAACCACTGGATACTATAGTGATTGTCCGCATTCCAGCTAGTCTAGAAAAACTACCCAAAAATTAGACCAGTGCATCCATAGTCCGTCTGAAGCCAATCATATGAAGACAGCTGTAGATATCCATAGGGAAATTCAGCAGCAGAAAGATGGGGGGGTCAGTGTGTGGACTGTCAGGAAGCAACTGTGTGTTTTGACTAAATGGGAGGATTGCCAGAAAGCTGCTGAGTTTCTCCACGAAAGAACAGCTTGAACCATCTCAAGTTCACATAGGAGCACATCACAGAAATGTTGTCCAAAGTTGTCTGGTCAAATAAATCCAAATTCAATTTGTTTGGTTCCGACAGTGGTGTGCAATATATCTGATGAAGAATCTGTGAAGAGTTCGATCAAAAATTTATTCTTTTAACTGTTCAAGGGGGTGGTGGGAGCATTATGATTTGGGGCTGTTTCTCTGAACACGCAATTGGTCCAATTTGCAAAATCAAGGGAATTTTGAACAGCAAGATATTTTCACATCTTAAGAAATGTCCTTGAACATATGAGAATTTTCCCTTGACTTGGATCTTCCAGCATGAAAATGCACCTATTCACACTGAATATTATTAAGCATTAGTTCCAAACCATGAAACCCCTCTTCTCAAATGGCCTCCTAAATCTCCAGATTTAAATCCAAAAGGGAACATGTGGCACATACACTAGGTAGAGGGTTAGAGCTTCAAAGCCAGAAAAATTGTTTTTTATGAAAATATTGAAGAATTATGGGTTAAAATTATAGTAGACTATTGCAACAAGCTTATCAATTCAATGTTCTCTCGCTGTCATGCCATGATCAGTAATTTGGGTATCCTACCAAATACTAGAATGTATTAAAGATTTGGTTGTGAAGAAAGTGACTTATTTCACAAATATACAATGTCTAGATCAAATCATGGAATCCACTTACAATTTTTGCCAACATAAAATGACAATAAAATTGTTTTGTTGAGAATCAAAATTTTTACATACGCTGTTATTGGTCATTTTTTTATCAAAAGTTATGAACATCCAAACATTTTTCTCCAAATCTGATTATAATTTCTGCTACCAGTTTTACAATTAAGTATTTGTGATTATTCTTTACAAATTAAAAAGAAAACTTTATGTACATGTGTGTAGGTCTAACATGTAATAATGTATTTTTGTTTCTCTCTCTATTGTGGAATTTATTTAAAATTATTCCTAAAATACCTTAATTTTCTTAAGAAATGTTGATTTTTATTAGTTAGCTATGGTCTAAAAATAAAAAAAACAAACAAACAAAACTTTAAAGGGTTAAGACCAAGTTTCTCCTCTCTTTTTTGTTATTTAGGTTTTATTAATATTACTCTTAATCTTGGGTTTCTTACATGAAATTCTGAAATTGTGAGGTGAACTCACTAAAATCCCTCAAGAATCACAACAATTCCTATCGAGATATCTGACTGCATGGCATCTGTCATTTGCAATAAATTACAGAGATAATCAAACTAAAGATAATTACTTCCACTTTACTGATGAGTTAGCAAACAAATTGAAGGAAAGACCAATACAGCAAATCTGACTAATTTATTTATTTCCTGTAGTTATTTGTCTTGAATTTTTCTGTCTTAGGCTTTATGAAATGGCATGATTTGTTCTTTGTTAGATCTTCTCCATATCCAAGGGCAACTCAAAGACATCAACTGTTGAAACCTAGACACAAAGGCAAGTACACATGCTAATACTTGAGGGTCTTGCTGGGCACGTCTTCTGACCAGGTCTTTCAAAGCACTTCATTCCCATTGAACAAGAGTATTTTTTTGTGCTACATACACATGATAACAAGCAGCAGCTATATTAATCTGCAACTTTTGAGGGCATGGCAATGATATATTAACAAATAATCAAAAGAATTGTTTCAAGAGTGGCAATTTGTAATTGAAATAATTTCAGGTAACTTCAATTGCTTGTCCAAACTTATTCTATTGGTACTTAGGTCTTGCAGTTCGAAAATATGGTAACTGAAGAAACTTCTCATCTAGCCACTGTCTAACCATATGATTAAAATGCTCATGTGCCTTTTTTTTTTTTTGCATAAACCATAAATTACCATGTGCTAAATTTTAGGATACAGTTTCTTACATATCTACAGGTTCAACTCACCTGTGAACACGTCTTATTCTCCAGAAAAATCAGACCTACAATGATATGATTCTATATTCCTGTCAAAACTATGACATCACAGCAATTCATTGCACAATATCAGGATTATCATGACACCATATGACAACTGTATGTCTGACATCCCCCATGTAGCTTAAACAAACTTTCATTACTTCATAAAATGTTATTCTCCTATATGGAGATATTGGCAGAATTCTACTCAATGATTGTAGTCATTATAAAAGGTGACTGTGTACCAATACTGGATGAAAGAGCTCTAACTTCAAGTTATGCAAAATTCAAAAGACATGGCAAAGATAGTGCCAGTTTTACTGAGATGCACATATGATCAACTTTCGAGCAATTAGCACAAAAATGGGACAGCTTTTACACTCTTGGTATGATCACATCTTTTCCTACCCAACAAACAAAAATGGCAGCATTTTCAGTCTCTCTGAAGCACATATTCTGACAAGATAGCTTCCCTTCATATAAGGCTCACGAAATTCTCAACACCACTTTTTTTAAATTTGTTGTATTTGAATAACTTTGAACATGTCTCACTCCTCAAGAGTCAATTTACTTTTCATTTTCTTAGTCACTTCAATAACACCAATTAGTAATAGATTTTTTTTTTTTAAGACATAATGGCAGCACATTATTTGCGGGCTGCATTGTTACTGCATTATACACCTCATATTCATTTACTTAATAGAAAACTACTCAGATTTATAAAGAGCAATTATTTGAATAACAAAATCACATGAAAAGATTTATGAAACAGTTCATTAATATAAATATTTTCATAATGTAGACATTTGCAACTAATTTTAAAATGTCTCATCTTTAATGTGCAATGATAAGAGCAGTGTATAATATCAATCCACATTTTACCATTTCCATTTACATGGCAGTGTTCAATCTACTAAAATAAACTGGACACAAATTTATGGATAATGGAAATTGATCTCATATTTGACTTGTAGAGAAAGACCAAGTGATTAGAATACAATTTATTTCTTGACCCATGGTGTTTATTCACGGTCACAATTTATACTGCAATGATGAATGGCATGGTAAGTACTGAGTATGGCCATCTTTGGACTGTATTCGTCTACACCAGGGGTGACCACACTTTTTCAGCTTGCGAACTACTTATAAAATGACCAAGATGAAATTATCTACCTACTATAAAAATGCAAAACATATTTATTTTTGAATATATTGAGTTTGTATATTTATTGAATGTATCTGTACATTTTTTGTCATTACCTTACTCTGATGACTTGCACTGAATGGAATCAGCCAGGGATGCATAGTCCGGACAGTAGCTGCTGATAGCCAGCCTCAAGCACACTTACAAATGATCATCAGTCATGGTGGAACGGTATTTGGACTTAATAATCTTCATGTGGGAAAAGGCTGACTCACATAAATAAGTGGAGCCGAATAATGCAATCAAGGAGGTAGCACATTTTCTCATGTTGGGGTACTTTTCCTCTGTGAGTAAGTTCCAAAACTGTCCATGAGCCCTGAACTTCAACTCAATGTCAGCTTGTAGTCTGAAAATCTCATCCTCCACTCCAGACAAGTTCAGGTGAAAGAGTGTTGCAATTTTTTATGCGAGTAAATCAACCTCAGCATCCTGCTGAAACGGGTAGCACATGAATGTAGCAATTGGCTCCAATAAAGCAAAGTCTTGAAACCATTTGTTAAAGTCTGACAGACAGTTTTCAACCTGCTCTGTGTAGCGTCCAATGTCAAGTTGCTCACACGCCTTCCCTTGCGTCTCCAGCTCTGACACGAGGTTCTGGAAGTTTGACAAATCATGGCATTGGAGCATTGAGCACAGATGTTGCAATTTTTGTTTGAACACATTAACTGCACTGATCATATTGACCACTGTTTTGTCTTTTCCTTGCAGCTCAATATTAAGGTCATTTAACATGTTGGTCAGATCAGTTAAAAATGCCAAATCCAGTAGCCACTGATCGTCATTTAGTTGGTTGTATTCTGCATGTTTAGATACAAGGAAAAATTCCTTAATCTCGGGACAGAGCTCTCGAAAACTTTGCAGGAATTTCCCTCGACTAAGCCATCTTACGTCAGTGTCTAGCAACAATTTGGTGTGGTCGCTTTCCGCCTTCTCCAGATGCGCACGGAACAGCCGTCTTTGAAGAGATCTGGCGCGAATAGGACAGGCAATCTTCGTTGCCACATCCATTATCTCCTTCATGTTGAGCATTTTTATGCATAAAGCTTGTTGGTGTATTATGCAGTGATAATTGAGGAAGTCGGAGAAGGCATCATCCTCCTTGCACTTGGCAATAAATCCATTCGAGCGGCCAACCATCGTGGGCGCACCATCCGTGGTGATGAACACGAGTTTTCTCAAAGTTTCTGAAAGATTGAAAAATGTCCTCTCCCCACGTGTGTTCTTTCATGGGCAATACTGTTAATAGCTCCTCTTTTACAGTCATATCCGTAAACACCATACGAATAAAAATGCACAAATGGTCTGTGTCACTCAAGTCTGTAGACTCGTCCAATTGCAGTGAGAAACACTCGCAGTCCGCAATATCCCTCCAAAGTTTCTGGGTCAAATCCTTGGCCAATGTTTCACAGCGCTGTGTAACTATACTTATTGATAGCTGGAACGCTTTGATTGAAGATAATATTTCTGGTTTGTTTTTAAAGTCTCGAAACAACGAGTCAGCCACTTCAACGAATGCCTCTTTTATCATTTCTCCGTTTTGGAAGGATTTCTTGTGTTTAAGGATGAAGTGACTCACCTGTAACGATGCTTTGGTGGCTGCCTTCGCTTTTGTGGTAAGCTGTGAGAAAAAGGCCTGTTGTCCGGACAACTGGGATTTTAATTCTTTTACCTTTCTCTTTCTCAGCTCGCTTTTCGGAGGGAAGTCAGTGTCGTAGCTTTTATGAACAGTCCAAAAATGGCGCTCCACATTTCCCTTCTTCGGAATAGCAATGGTAGACTTACAGATGAGGCAAACGCACTTCAAATATGACATTGTGAAAAAAAAGTCCTCCCATTCCGTATGGAAGTGGTAGGTTTTTGGCTTCTTATGTCCAGTTCCCTCACTCATTTTTATACCCTTTCTTAAGTTTAGTAGAAATAAATTACAGGCTAACTTGCTAGCTTGCTTGACTTTTGCAGCAGCTGCTTGGCGCTGTTGAACGTGCAGGCGATTGGCTGGTCCTGTATGTCAATCAAGTGACAAATGTCATAGTGAGGATAGATGATAGGCTATATTTTGATGATGATAACCTATATCTTTTAATGCCATGCAATCTACCCACACTATCTTTGCAACCTACTGGTAGATCGTGATCGACATAATGGGCACCCCTGGTCTACACATACTTGAAATAAGTCATGTGTATTCCTTGCCTCCTCTGTGTCAAGGACATGGCTAGATTGTGCAGATTTTGTGGAGGGAAATTCTTGAGCATTAGGAGTCTGTCTATCATGGACATCTTTGTTGTATTCAACCAGTAAAACAGCTGGGTACATACCAGTCTAATCCACTGCAAAGATGTAATAAATTTGATAAAATGTACCCTATACATCAGTATCCCTAGATTTTTGTTCCTAATTAAAATTACATTTGTCTAACTGTTACTAGCTCTGGATTCCTGGCACCTGGACACTGGGAGGCAGGGTCTGGTCATTGGTAGTGTCAGTGATCTTTTATAAATGTTGACTGGGTACACTGACCTCTGTCTGGCCATGTCCATTGTCCTGTCAATAACACTTTGTAGATGTTGACCAGGTATGCTGACCTCTGTCTGGCTATGTACATTGTCATGCAAATGATCCTCTATATAAGACCTACCAGGCCCTTTCTTGGAAGAAGAACATCAAGCAGTGTGTGTGACTGACATTCAAAGACAGAAGACAACAGATTTCTCAACCAACCAAGCAACCAAAGGGACCATATCCAGAGCAGCTTTGACTGTCGGCAACTTCAGATAAATTTCTGTATTGGCTACCCTATTTATTGTATTGCAGTGTTGGATTGAGTTTAGTTACCTGTGAGTAAAATATATCTGGACCTAACTGTATTAACTGTCCATGATAGGATTGTAATAATATCACCGTTGGGTATTATATATTTTTTGGAAGTTGAAGTCATTAATGTTTGTTATATTTGTTGGTTTCACTCTCGGTTGTGTAACATAGTTCCTTTAAGGGGTACGCATTGTAACACTAACAAACTTCTAGTTTTCTTTGGTTGTTACTGTTGTTCTCATTTTTGAACCCACTTGTAAACCTAATGCTTATAGCCTAGTAGGTGACTATTCTATGTTTAAATTTATTTTACTAAAAATTGCTCTCAAAAATCAACACAAACTTAATGAAAACTCACCACAAGACAATGTTGATTAACTGAAACTGTTCAATAAGATGTTCTTGGTTCTTCAATAACAATTTCTACTTTGAGATTGACTAAAAGCACATTTAAAAGATGCTCTTGACTCAAAACCAATGCTTTGTTTTTCTTCTCCAAGGTACCACACAATTAGGAAAATAATGCTTGCAGAAGTCCATATTTGCTTAGTATGCAAGGCCGTGTGTGCCTAGCTGACGATAGGCCAAAGCCAAATGGGAAATGTAGGCCCCACATCAAACTACTCATCAAGTATTTTTAAAATCAGTGATAAACATATATGATTTATGTATGGGTGTATACTTGTACATACGGTACATAGTTTACACAATGTACATACAAGTAACAGAACAGAATAAAAGAACTTAACCCCATGTCTATCAGGGGAATGGGCCCCTTCAAAATTGTAGGCCCATGCCAACTGGCCCCACCTCTTACCAGGTCTGTTAGTATGGCAAGCAGTTTAAACTTCACTGGCTCAAAAAACTACAACAGCTCCAAAATTAAGATGGATAATTAGTTATACATCTCTACCTCCCACCAAAAGGAGGGCATAATTGAGGGGTAAGGGAAGAATCTTCTACAGCAGGGGTGGGCAAACTACAGTCCGCGGGCCACATCCGGCCCATTGGTCTTTTTAATCCGGCCCGCCAAAGATTGGTAAAGAATTGCCCAAATCATATCATAGTTATGACTGCATTCATTTGACCTTGTCCTGTGATGCCTGGTAATTCCACCAGATGGCGCATTGATTTTGCACAGCCCGGGCCGCTCTTTGTTATTACTCTGCTACTGCTCTGACCACAGAACCAATTTGCAACAATGAATGGGCCAAAGAAAAGAAAAGTCGACAGCGAGTGCCGAGTGTTTAATAAGGAATGGACAATTAAATACTTTTTCACTGAAGTCTGGTCAAAGGCTGTATGTCTTATTTGCCAAGAAACCGTCGCGGTTTTAAAGGAATACAATGTTAGCCGTCACTTTTCCACCAAGCATGCCAATTATGCTAACAACCAGTCAACGCAAGAACAGACAGCTACCACACTCAGAGGTTGGCAGCTAATTGGCAGGCTCAGCAAAACACCTTTATCCGGCAAACTGCCATCCAAGAATCAAGCACGAAGGCAAGTTATTAGCTGGCATTCAAATTAGCAAAAACCAGTAAGCCTTCCTCCGAAGGGGTTTCTCAAAGAGTGCATGGTAGAGACAGCAGGTATCTTGTGTCCTGAGAGTAAGAACAAATTTGAAAAAATTAGCTTATCACGCAAGACAGTGACTCGCCGTGATGAGCTGATTGATGAAGACTTAGTTAGCAAGCTAAACAAAAAAGCTGAGTCATTTACATTATATTCCTTGCACTGGATGAAAGTAATGACATTAAGGACACCGCTCAGCTTTTAATTTTCATCAGAGGGATTAACGACAATTTTGAGATAACCAAGGAGATTTTGGCCATGGAATCCCTACAAGGGAAAACGCGGGGAGAGGACTTGTATAACAGCATGTCTGGGGTCATCATGAGGCACAAGCTACCTTGGAGTAAGCTCGCCAATGTTACCACAGATGGATCGCCAAATCTGACAAGAAAAAACATCGGGTTGCTCAAAAGAATCCAGGAGAGGACGAAAGAGGACAACCCCGAACAGGAGGTAATTTTCTTACACTGCATAATCCACCAAGAAGCACTGTGCAAATCCATATTGCAGCTTGACCACATAGTGAAGCCAGTTGTAAAGCTCGTTAACTTTATTCGGGTGAGGGGACTTTCAGCATCGTCAGTTTATTAAGTTTCTCGAAGAGACTGACACCAATCACCAGGACTTACTTTACCATTCCAATGTCTGCTGGTTAAGTTTGGGGAAAGCATATCAACGAGTGTGGGAGCTAAAACAGGAGATTATCTCATTTTTGGAGCAACTTGAGAAAGTTGACGATTTTCCTGAGCTGAGTGACGCCGATTGGCTTTGTGATTTAGCTTTTGCTGTGGACATTTTGACACACATGAATGAGCTGAATGTGAAGCTACAAAGGAAAGACCAGTTTGTGCATGAAATGTACACAAACGTCAGAGCCTTCAAAACCAAGCTAGCTTTATTCTCAAAGCAAATGTCAAACAAGTCATCCACTCATTTCCCCACACTGGTGACACTGAAAGAGACCCCTCGGCATGTGAAAAAATACAGGAAATCACTGGATGACCTGCATGGAGAATTTTGCCGTCAGTTCTCTGATTTTGGAAAAATTGACAAGTCACTTCAGCTGGTGTCATGTCCCTTGTGCCACAGGAGTTGCAGTTGGAACTAATTGATCTCCAATGTGACACCATCTTGAAGGAGAAGTTCCACTCTCTTAAACTGGATGGGTTTTATGCTTCATTAAGCCCAGCCAAATTTCCAAGCATCCGGAAGATGGCACAGAGGATGCTGGTGTTGTTTGGATCTACGTATGTCTGTGAACAAACATTTAGTGTGATGAACACCAGCAAAGCACCCCAAAGATCCCAGTTGAGTGATGAACACCTCAGATCTGTTTTGAGAATTGCCACAACAAAACTACCACCAGACTTTGATGCACTGGCAAAAAAAGGTGATCAACAACACTGCTCCCACTAAAAGTGAATGTAAGTATTAACACTGTAATGCCATTTTTATGTTTATCTTTGATATGCTATGATATGATATGCTTTGATACACATCTGGTGATGGCCTGGCCCGTCTGTAAAATTTTAAAAGTCAATGTGGCCCCTGAGCCAAAAGGTTTCCCTACCCCTGTTCTACAGGATGGGTAACAGTAGCCAAACATATTCCTCCTAATCAACTTTCTAACTTTGATTCCTATGTCAAATTTTTTGCTACTACTATGTACATACAAAAACTACAAGTTAAAAAATTTAATTAAATTAATACTGGATTTTCATGATGAATGGCTTAATGACAATTGTTGATAGATAATGCTTTAGTGTTGATAAGACCAAGTAGTTCAGGTCTCTCAATCAATCACCTGAATTATTGATTTTCCAATCAACTTCCAAAGTAAATTTTGTTATTAGAAACCAGCAAGTCCCAGTATTCATTAAGTTTAAACTAAAATTCCCATAAAGTTAAATTTGTCATTTTTAAATAAATAATTATTTAGGATTTCTTGGAGGTTTGATGCATATTAGAATCTCTATTTACTGGAGTCACATGACAAAAGGAAAACCAAGAACACCTGAACAACACTTGCCAACCCACCAAAATTACCTGTTGATGCAGTATTCATGAATGTTATAAGCATACAATAGATCTACCCGATTTGTGGGCTTGCAGAAACTACACTGTAAAAAAGCGATATAATTTTACAGTACATTTTGTAGCAATTGTCGTTGATAAAATTTTCAGAGCATCTTACCTAATTAATAACATGTGAACTAATCTAAATGATGATATTATGCAATCTTACACTAGTTTATGGAATAATTACATATACTACTATTTGACATCTGGAATGTGTTTTGAAAGTGCCACCATTCTTACATGCACAATGTGACAACCATCATGCTAACAAAATGACCAACAGACCATCACATTCATCTGCATCATAATTTTTTGAAATTTAAAAAATTAATTTAATTATGAAATTAGCACAACTGTTTCTTGTGATTTTCAAAATGCATAACTTTAAGACATGAAAAGGAATAGATTTTGTTTGTATTTCCCTGCAGAATTTTTTTTTTTTCTTGCATACTCCAATATTCAAATTCCACAAATTCTGGATTATGCAGCATCAAGATATCTACAGGAACTTTTGCTTAAAAACTTTAGCCACAAAGAATCACTATGTCTATCCATATGCAAATTAGATTTATTAAAAACATTTTTGTAATAACTTATCTATAGCATTAATTTCAAGGAAATTTCAACAGCAACCTGTCATGAAAACCACAAAAATTTTTATGCGAGTCATAGTTGTGCATTGTATTGTATGGAATTCAGTTGTGTCTCATAATTATTATGCATGACAATCAGATGTATAGTGAAAGTAAAGAGAGATATCAGAATCTAAGAGCTGAGAATTCCCCAGAGAGCATTCCAAAATAAAATAATATTTAACTATTTCTTATATAAATCCACTGATTTAATTGGTAATTTTAGCATTAAATCCAAATTATAAATTGTAGTAATAAATGCTAAATCTGTGTAGATTTAATTTTCTATTATTTTAAAGAAACTAAGATCAATAAAAATTTACTTTATTTATTCTAACTTTGATTCCATTTTACCAGTTTTATTTTGAATTGTATATGCAAAAGTTGTATAATAATAAATAATTATAAACAAATTCTGATGTGATGAGATAGCTATCACTCTTTTGAATCAAATAATCTGATAAACCTATCTGAAATGTCACTCATACTGTTCATATAATGATAAACATCAGTAGGGTTCCAAAAAATACAATTGCCAGGCCACCATTTTCAACAACAAAAAAAAACTAACCATGCTAATATGAGTGTCCTAACCTGCATGGACCATTATCTTGCAAATTATGGACTACTAAAAGATTTAACAATGCGATATACTCTCAATTTATGATCTCAAACAGCATGAAGTATGTCCATTTTTAAGAAACAAGCGGATGTGATGTGCATGTGCCACAAAATATAAGAATGACAAAGATGCATGCAAATAAGATTAAAACAAAGAAAGGAAAAAAAAAATATGAAGAAGTGACCCATGCAGCATAAATACCTGTTGGTCCTTGTCCAGCTTTTGATACAGACAGTACACCCACAGATTCAGTTTGTACCAATGTGCTTTTAGATTTCACCCCTCATCATAGATTGCCTTTTGAACTTCCTGACCTTCTCTGCTTAGCAGATAGCTTGGAATAGCCACAAGGCAAAGAGAATGGCAAAGCCACTTCAACTGAAATTGTTTTCAGAAGATATGTAAAGCTTCACTTATACAAAAAATAAAATACAACCATGTACTCCAGCATAATTGACAAAGACTTTTTTTATTCTTAGTTAATTAAACAAGCCTGGGCTGCATATAAAGTAAAAAAAAATTCACTTGACTTCCATATCATCATCCTATTTAAACTGGTGACTAAACTATTTGGTAGCCAGAAAAATTTTCTAGACTACACTGTTTGCATATATGGTTTGTCATTTATTTATCATACAGTACTATATTTAAATGGTAGAATCATTGTTGTAACGCCATCAAACACTTTGCAACCTTGGCAAACAGAAGCAGTAAGTCCATTTATATATGTAACATTTATTTGTATTTATTAGTAATCATTTGGCAGTACAAAGTAATAGCTTCTTTGTAGTGATACAATGGTCTGAATGTAAGTGTTTCAAGCATCTTACTCTGTCCCACTTTCTTTCTCCCTTTTTTTCCTGTTTACTTGTAACAGTCTTTCACAACAATTTTCTTACTCTATTCTGCACCTGTCAGCCAGTACTAGCCAATTTCATTCTCCTCAATGGTACATAGCAACAAATATTCAAATATAAATATTGAACAGTAAATTCTCTATTTCAATAGGGAACTTTTTTTCTCCTACTAAATGCATAGAACTAATGAAGGCTTCATAAATCTTAACTGATTTCAAAATTTTCAAATATTTTATATTCTTGTGATGTAGCTGCTCCTTTTAATTTTTTTTTTTTTTTTTTTTTTTACTTGTGTGTGTGAAATTAAAACTAAGTATTTTACAATTGTGAAAGTAGGAAAAATATGGCTGCAAACTATTTATAAATTAAAAATTAACTAGTTGAAATCAGTAGAGAATTCACATAACTATCCATCTACACAGGAGCCTTCACAATGCAGGGTTTTGTTCTTTTTTTCATAGATCTAAATGAAAGATCCACAATTAATGCAAGTCAGTAAAGAGCAAAGATAACATTTTTCTCAGTGTTTTTCCATTAAGGATGCCAATGCAATTTCAGCCATTTATAAGTCAGCCTTCATCTCCACTGTTCACTGAGACAAGAGTGAGAGGACACATTGAGCAGGGTTTTCATAAGATCCTGAAGAACAGTTGTGATACATGACTTTTTTTTTTTTTTTTGATTTTGTGAAAACTGAGAAGAAATTATGCATTCACAAAACAAACAATCAGTTGTTGAGTTTTGAGGAAGTGTCCATTAAGTCTACAATAGTGAAAAGCAGAAATTCTGCTTATGAAAGGGAAAATGACACAAAGTAAATCAGTACCATTATGAAAAAAAAAAAACAATTAAAAAATTTGCCTATGGCATCTAAAATATTTTTGAATGTCATCTATGATCAACAAAGGACAAACCAAACCATTATGAATTAAAACAACGGTTAACCCAAGGGCATTTGTTTGTTTTTATTAACATTTCTTCTGTTAGCAAAGAGAGAAGATTGGGAGAAAAATGTGTTTAAGGAAGTACAAAAAAAAAAAAATCTGAAAATTTAGAATTAGATTATTTACAATTATGAGTAAATGTAGTGGAAAAAATTATTAAAAATGTTATGAATTAAAATTTGGGAGAAAATATCTAGCATTAATTGTATGATATACTGCAAGCAACATCTGTCGTTCAGTTCAGAAAATGTGGATCAAAAAACTTTATCATGGTTCTGACAGATCAAGAAGTCTATTACACCTTCAAGTATGAACCAATTTCACTTGAGAAAAAAAATTCTGAACTATTTTACTAGCTATTTCAAAATTTTAGAAATGCTAATAAAACCATATTTAACAAAGCTAATTTATTTTCAAACCACAAACAAAGATCCAAGCACCAAAAATGAAAATATTTATTATAAAATAATCAATGTCCACAGTTTTAAAATATTTCTCATACTTAGGATTAAGTTGCAATACCAAAATTACCATTCAAATCTTTTTTAAAAAAATGCTGTAAGCTATTAAAATAACTAAGCTGTTACTTTTTAATGTCTAGCTTTGTCAAAAAATAAAACAAATATAAAATAAATTATGGAGCATGAAATAACAAGTCCACTCTTCTCATATTGACATTTCAATGAGCAAGTCTTGTTTATTTGTTCGTTAGCTGTTTGGAGTATAGAAAAGTAATGACATCAGAACTTGCATTAACACCACAAATTCCCTTGCACTCATATGACAAGACATTATTTGAGAATTTGTCAAAAAAAGTTTGACAATAAAAATATTGAAAATTTCATTTAATGAAATCTAAGCAGCCCATTCTCAAAGAAAAACCAGTTGATTTTTTAACAGAAAAAAAAAAAAAAGCAATGTGAAGGACAAAAAAAATTATTTTGCAATATCACTTTTGTGCTCTCAAATGTAGCTGTTTTGAAAGTGTCATTTCTAGTTGCTCACCAAATTTCCAAAGCTAAAAAGCCTTTTACAATTGGCAAAGAGCCAATTCTTCCTGCTACAAAAGATATCTGCTGAGAGCTATTTGGGGAAATGACAACTTAAAAGATAGGACAAGTTCCTCTATCTGACAACACTGTTGCTAGGATGATTAACAAAATAGCTGAGGACATCGAGCAGCAGCTGCTGGAGAGGATAAATGGATCTCCATGGTTTTCTATTCAAATGGATGAATCAACTAATATTGAAAACGCAGCAATGCTGTTAGTGTATGTGTGCTATATTTTTGATGATGATATGAATGAAGATTTACTATGTGCACTTACTCTGCCTAAATAACATAACAGGGGCAGAAATCTCCAGTTTTGGATGGTTACGTTTCAGGCACACTCAACTGGACTTATTGTCCAGGAGTTTGTACTGACAGCACTGCTGTGATGACTGAAAGGCTTCCCAGTTTCAAAACCAGGGTAAGAGTGGTGCCAAAATGTGAGTCTACCCACTATGTCATTCATCACAAAATTTTGGCATGCCAAAAACATTGTCTTGAATTTCTAAATGTTTTGCATGATATGAACCATATCGTTAATTATATCAAAAAGCATCCACTAAATTCATGTTTATTTGAATCACTATGCAAGGATATGGATGCCAAATACAAGCAGCTTCTCTTGCATACAGAAGTTTGTTGGCTATCGAGGGAGAAAGCCCATCCTGAGTCTTTAAGTTGAAACAACAGCTGCAGAGGTTTCTCGCAGATAAAAATTCACCATTAGCTGCACATTTAATGACAAGATCTGGCTCGATAAACTTGTGTATTTGAGTGACATATTCACTGCACTGAATAAATTCAATCTCTCACTGCAAGGGAGAATGACATCAATTTTTTTTTTTTGAATGGCAGATAAAAATCACAGCTTTCAAAATCAAACTGGAGAAAAACATGTGGATAGGGGAATTTTTTACATGTTTGATACTTTTTTGGATATTTCAGAAGCTTTTTGATTTTCCAAGTTAGTGAGCACCTGAAGTCACTCTGGATATGTATGAGCAATATTTCCAAAATTCAGAAGATCCAAGAGTTTGGAAAGAATGGATCTACAATCTGTTTCTTCCTACCAACAAGGAGTCGTACCTTTCCACCGATGCAAGAGGATCAGTTGATTGAGTTGACGTGTGATGGAGAACTTAAAGCTTTGTTTGATGCATCCTCATCTCTATCATCCTTCTGGATTAAAATAAAAGGTAAACATCCAGAACTCAGCACCCTTGCTTTGAAGAGCTTGATGCCATTTCCATCTAAATACCTTTGTGAAATATGTTTCTCTGCAATGACTGCTACCAAGACCAGTCATCAGAATAGGTTTGACATTAGAAACACACTGCAAATCTTGCTCTCAAACTTGCTTGTGTCGAGCAAACAAGCCCAATGATCCCAATGTGATCCCTTCAGTAAGTCATACATTTTCATGTTATTTAGCTAGCTAGCTAGCTAGTGATACCTTATGTATCATTTTTAACAGTTGTGGAAGTAAAATACTTTGGGTAGCTAGCAATGTGTTATGTATCATCTTTTTAGGAGGAAAGAGAATGCTCTGGTGGGGGGGAATAATTTTCAAATCCATTATATGCAGTGTGTGCAAACAGATGCAATGTAAAATAACATGTGACCTCTTAAAAGTAATTACCATAATGAATATGTAAATAAAATGTTTCTATACCAACCTGCCAGAAGTTTTTGAATGAGTTTGCCAGTCCATGGTATAAAAAAGGTTGGGAATCACTGCTCTAAATGATCCAAATTCATTGTGCAAAGTTAAAATATTTTAGCAACATCTAATGTTTCTTGTTTCAGTTTTAGTAGTTTTCATAAATCAATATTTTCTAATTTAAACAAATCTTAAAACTGAAATGTCAGAATTTTTTTTAAAAAAATCCTCATTTTTCTACAACGCACTGCATGACTGGAATTTTGTATGTCAACAATGCTAACATTCCATATAGCACTTTAGTTTTCCTGGACATTGCATTATAGTCTTTTTTCTATATTTATGTCAAAAAAGTTATTTGCATAGTTCAATAACTGATATGATCACAGTAATTAATTTCACAACAATAAATGATGTTGTTATCAACAGATAACTGCTACCAATAAACTTGACCAAAACACTATTAGGAATTATAATCATACTTTTATATATATATATAGGGGAATTTAGGTTTACAAGATTGGTGCCATTAACAGTTAAAATTTTTTAAGTTCATTACTTCATACTTTGTTGCACTTTATGCACAAATAAATTTTAAGTCCATCTCTCTTTCCAAAAAGAAAATGTTCCAGTCAAAAATTTAGAGTACAAAGGTAAATTGGCTGTTTGTTAATGTGCAACATTAGTTGAATGGTATGCTTCAAAAAGTATTTGATGTTATGAACTTAAGAATCATGAAGAGGAAAAAATGATTTGTTCATGTAGCTTCCAATCATAATGTCCATTCTTCCCACTCATCCCACACCATTTAAGAACATTTGGAAGCCTTTAGCAGGTGGAAATAGCTTAGAAGTAATCAATCACCCTTGATAACACACATTCAGAGTTATGCAGTTTTAAAAAAAAAAAAATCAACTTATTAGAAGTGAACATTTGACCCTGTTGATGCCTGTTGGTAGTCACTAAATGTTTAATGTTTTGTAATTTCCAGGTTATAAAACAAAAGGGCTAAATTTCCCATTTTTCTTAACTTCATTGATAAGACAAACTGGATTATAAGATGAAGCTAGATAAGGTAGTTGCCAAAATTAGCCAGAACACTGCATGAAGTCTTGCAAAACAACAACAAAATATGAAAAATGCTGTATCTTGTACTTCCATGCACATGAATATTAATGAGCACTTTTGAACTTATCAATGAACTACTTTGCAAATAAATTTTCTGAATTCATTGCTAGATAAATTTTGGTGTTTTGAATTATGAAGAGTACTTTCAAATTCCGTTCAAACATTAAAATTTAGATATTCAACTCATAATATAATCTATTATAACATGTTGATATGTGAGATATTATTCCATAAAATGTTATACTACTTGAAGGCTATATAAAAAAGAAAACAAGTTCCAAATTTATATTCTTTTACTACTTACTAAGCACTGTCTCACTCAATTCATCTTCAGTGTCTCAGTGGAAGATAGCGGCTAGCACGGGAAAGATCAGTTGTGAAGTTTTCTTTGTCCTTTGTGTAGTCTTCATCCTGGTCACCCTTCAAGTTGCTGAATACTCCAGCTTTGATAAAGCCATAATAATAGCTGTCTGAGGCACACTGTCCAAATGCATGTTTGATCCACTGTATGACAGTGTAGGAAGCATGACACAAAGCCTGTATTAGTGAAAGGATGTTCACCTGTGGACATCCATGCTTCCCATATCTGTCTAAGCTTACACTTGAGGTATCTATTGACAAATGTCCAACAGCCACAATTTTGTCATCCCACCAAGGATGATACGCAAGAGTCTTTTCACCACTGTAGCTTTTGTTTCTTCACTGATGAGCACACGCAAAGAGTCTAATAAGGTTGAGAATCCCTTATCTGAAGTTCTGAAAACCAAAAGCTCCAAAATATTTTTGGAGCACCTTCAGTGGAAAATTCCAGGTGGTTCTGGGAAGGTTCCTGGCAACAGGTAGGTCCTGACATGCTTTACATACACACGTTACTAACCTTAATTTTTGTTTTTTCTTTGCTTTGTTGTTGGTGTGAATATACTTTGAAAATGTTGAAAAGGCCTGAAAATATCCATGGTACCAGTAGGCCTACTGTAGTGATAGCTTACCTTTCTGATGGTTAAGTACATCTTTTTTAAATGGTTTCATGCACAAAATGATTTTAAAATATTGCATAAAACTACCTATAGGCTATTTGTACCCATATGCAGTTATAATGCTGTAAATGAACTTGTACCCAGTCCCCACTCCCCAGTGGGTTAGCTACCAAATTATGCTCATATATCTATATTCTGGAATCTGAAACACATTCAGCCCCAAGGATTTTGGATAAGGGATTCTCAACCTGTATTTACATGTATTTCTTTGCCTGGAAGATTCCACCAGCCAAGTATGAGTAGCACTTATCCAGCCATTTTTTCATCATGTCACTGTCTGTCCATCCTTTTTTGAGTTCACCACCATAAAACCACTCACTAAATCTTTGGAGTCATCTTTTTTAAAAATATTACCAGGAGATGGGGTACTACCATTAGCACTACATGTCAAAACCATTGTAAAATTCAATTTTTCATGTCCAGTTGTTCTGATGGACATAGTTTCTCTTCCTTTGTTGTCAATAGTTTTATTCATGGGAATATCAAATGTTAACAGTACTTCATCCATGTTGATGATATTCAATATTTTATGTTCCTCTATCTTTGTCATGACAATTTTTCTAAATTTATCTAGGTTCTCTTCAGTCTTCAGGCAGTTTGTGATATGGTTGTGCACTGCCTAATATAGTTTTTTTTCTACACACAAAGCAGAAACACCATGATGGATCACCTGCAAAGTTCTCCACTCCAAGCTCAACGACAATTTGTTTTGCTTTTAATCACACTTGAATGGTGTTAAGTCTGTGACAAGCAACATATTGCGATAATGTATACTCTTATAACTGTCTGTTTTTCCATTAAGGTGTACACCTGCGAATTGACTTAGTTTTCTTTGTCATGCACAGAGCATTCTTTGCCTTGTGCCACTACCAGACATTTTTCACTGATGTGCTTATGATGAACAGCCATATAACCTCCATTTTCCTTGAAACATTTTGACTTCCAGTGTAAAGACTGCTGAGTAGGATTCACGCAATGTAAAAAGTGTCATTTTGAAAATGAATAGGGGGTTTTATATCACAATTAAGATCAAAATGGATCAAGATGGCAGTGGCTTGTTATTGATTAGATCATTAAGGTATACTTAATTAACAATGAACACCAGTCCTACTGGAAAAAAAAAAAAAGTGTTTGCTAAGTAGTTTCCTATGAACTTTAGTCAAGTTTTCAGGTTTAGTGCATTTTTTTCAATATTGAGAAATTTAACTTATACCAATGTATACGTTAATTTGGATTTTGAGAAAAAGCCCACATTTCCAGTAAAAGTCTTGTCCTATAGCCCGTAAATTATGTATGTAAATAATACAGTTGCAGACATGACACAGAAGGTAAATAGAAAACGTGGTTTGAGAAATTAGTCTGGGGATTGTCATTAATAGAGTTACTGAACAACAGTGCATTTCTGATTCTAACAAAGCTAATAATGCTTGGAACAATTTGCCAAACTATCAAATAAGATGAAAGAATTATTACTAAAAAATTGTAAATACATTTTTAATATTTTCTTTCTGCACTTGGTGCCACATAGTTCTATGTGTAACCTAACATGGTAAATTTAGTTTGTGATGTCATGATTGAGACCACAGTGAGCACCAACATCTAGGGCCACCTGATGGCTGTAGATAAAATTTGACATGCCACCCAAACAAGAAACATCTGGAATGAGATGGTGATAACAGCTGTATGATTATTTGAATAGCCAGCTATTACTGCAACTCTAGGTGAGCATATCCAATAGTGAATTATGGTGAGAATTCAGCATGACAGCATGTTTTGTGAACATTTAAACAAAAGATGACTTGTGTCCCCTAAGCTCATTATATTGATACTAGTAATAAATACTGCGCTTGAATCAAAACAAAAATTTTATCTTTTATTTGATACTGCTATCGATGTAATATTAATAATAATTCAATGTTATAATCATAATTATCATTCATTTTGTAAACACTGCAAATGATATTAAAATCACCTTAATTTAACCAGGGTAAAGTCAATGAGTTTTACAGGGATTACTTTAAAGATAACAATAGAAGCCAAACCTAAATGTCAACTGTACCATCAGCTAATCCATAAAGTTATTGCAGTTATCAGAAAAACAAGGGAACATTTAACACAGCTACAAAGGATTAGTGTTCTATCTATTTTGCAACTTTTGTTTTTGTTTTTTTATTCTTTACAGGCTCACCTAATGTCTTTCTTGTATCATCTTTTTCCCCTTCAGTTTTTTTTTTTCCTAGTTGTTTATAAAAAACTTTACTCACAACATAGTTTTATTTTTCAAGTATGACAAAAGTCCCTAACAGCAAGATCTGTGATGGATGAAAAGACAAAAACACCTTTAATAATGTTTTTAATCACAAATATAGATTGGTTGAACTTTCTAAGAGCTGAGTTCAGATTATTCAGCAATTTTTAATTAAAATTTACAATACTACAGAGGGTAAATATTTTTTTAATTAACAGAGCATATAATGTAGATTCTGAAGCCTAAACAGCATTATTATAACTGAGTAAATACCTATATAACACAGCATTTAAGAGTCATAATTTCTAATAACTCAATGTATTAAAATATTAATAATTTTTGTTGTTGTAGCTCTAACATTGATAGCAAGTAAATAACCCAATACCTATTTATATTGAGCAACAAAGACTAGATTTTTAAGGTATTGACATTACATTATCTGCAATATGCCACAATAATTCTTCATATTTCTTCACAGCACATGAGTACTGTAGTTACACATGCTGCTAAGTAACTTGTGCCAAATGAGAAGTTACTGTTTTTATGCTTGACTTTAAACATTAATAAATTCTGATCCATTAAACTTCTTGCATTAAAACTATAAGGGACTTTGCAAAGACAGACTTCTACAAGCATGGTAAGTTTTATTAACTGTGTTTTAATTTATATGGACATGATACAAGTGAATCTTCTACAATTTTTTAACCTTTTAAATTTTTTTTTCAAGAATTAGAAGTAAAAAATTTGGTTGGTGCACCAGGTGAACTTATAACACTGGTCAAGTATTTTTCATCAAGCATATATAGAGGTGTACTTAGTGTAGTTTTTAATGCTGATTTCAAATATACAATTAGTTTTTTGACTCAATAAACTCATTTACTTTCTAAAAATAATGTCCTTATTTATTACGTTAATGATTTCATATATACAAATATGTAAATATTTGCATGTATCTACTGAAAAACTGATATGTGCTGCATACAAATGGAGTGAAATTTTGAAATCAGCATGAAAAATTAGCCTAAAAAAGTTGGTTTGCATTCATAATGAGTATAATACATTTAATTTTGTTGACCAGTGTAATTAACTACCATGCAAACTAATTTATGTAGAGCTTGTTGGTCAATGTAAGCACCAAGTTTTACACACTATGCAGCAATCCCTTTCTATTGCATTAGTACTCATTTCTGATTAGTTACATCCAATTAAACTTTGGTGAGGCCTGATCGATACATGTAACTTCATCATTTTCTACTCAAATATCATAGACATTATTGCAAACAATTTGAGAGAAAAACAAAAAACAAAATACTCTGAAAGTCAAATTGATTATTTGTTACATGAACTGGGAATGAACTTCAGTTAGTAATGAATGTTGGAAAGCATGAATACATGCCAGGTCCAAGTAATGCTGGAGGGATTAAGGTGTTTTGTTATGACAAGAGTTAGGACTGGCCATGCCAATAGGAGCACACGCTTTTGTTGGCCTAAAACCTATTGCAGTAATTATTTACTTTTCCACCTAATAGTATAATTTTTCTAGATAAAATTTATATTCAACTAAGTAAAATCTGTTGAGCATATGTAGGCTAAAAATAAACTATTTATGCTTAGAATGAAAAAAATTAAAACATTTCATTTTTTAGTTATTTATTTTAAATAGCAAATGTTATTAAAACGATAACAAACTAAAAATACCATACAAAAGTTAAAAAATAACAATGAAATATTTAAAAAAAAATCACTTCCTCTTATTACTGTAAATGTAGGTAAGTATACAAATTTGAAATTCACATTTTTATCTAAACAAATCTAATGTATTTTCAAGTGTTTGTGCACTTGTTTGGCTGTGAAAGAGTAACAAACTATAGCACCTAGAGGCCCCAAGTTTTTGGTGAAGGTACTTCAGAATGTGGGCAAAATTCTAAGCTACCACAGTGTCCTAACGCCATTTTTTCCAATGCAGCACCTGGTACCTCAGCTAGTGTGTGTGATATATATAACTGGTTAAGAGAGAATATTGATTTAAAATAGTGATAATTATTTTTTTAATCATTTACATTTCCAAAAAAGAGAGTTTGGAATACATAGTAGACATGCTTAAAATGTCAAATGATGACATAACCAGATTATCTCTGCGAATTTCAGACTGCTCAAGTATTAGATAGCCTTTTGTGAAAGAACAAACTGCATTTACATTGAATGCCAAATTGGCTCACATTCATAGAAGGGAACATAAACAAGACCTATGTGTAGTCCATGATGAATGAGGAAAATCATGAAATGTAGGGAATAACTTGTTTCATCAATCAGCCAGTTATGAAAAAGTAAAGTGACTGTCCAAATCAGTACCCTTCATAACCGACAACTTGTTGCAGCTCTGCCAATCACGCAGACAACCATAATGGCAAGGCAAAATCACTTCACAAAAAATTAGAAATCACTTTGACTGCCATTCTTAAAACCTTACACTGTCCCACCACTATCTATTCAGGAAAATAAACTGATACAGACAATATTAAACAGTTTTTACCTTCATTATTCACATTTATTTTATTACTTGTTCACTTATCTACTGGACATACAAAGTTTTGTCTTTACATTTAGTTTTGGGATATCCTCCAGTAAGCAATCTACATGAATGTTACAACTGTTTCTTACCAATAAAAGGTGTGTTTGTAGTTGTCATAGTTACCATGCACACTGGTCCCTGAAAACTACCATTAGAATTATTTACAGAGCAGCAGCAGAGACTCCTGACTTACTTCCCTGCATGTGGTTTAAGTACATTGATTGTATTAAACCAAACAAACTTGTCAAACAGATGCCTATCACCATAAATCTCTGAAAATATAAAATCCTGTCTCCTTTGATAACTTTTAAACTATGGTCCTTTTTATTCTGCAAGTATAAACAACAGACTGCAACTATTGCATTTTTTCTTTAACTGCTTACATTTTTCAAGATCCCATATAAAATCTAATGTGTTGGACTGATTAGATTTTTCCATTATCTCTTTAACTCAATATTCACAAAAAAACTGTTTAGAAAAATCTAAAATATGCATAGGCAATATTACTTGTTCAACGTTTTATGATCAAAAGTAATAGTATTCAAGATGTTTCAAGCAGTTAATTAGGCATGAAGATTCAAAATTTCACAATCTCCATCACTTAAAGCATTGTCAGAGTCTTTATAATCAAACAGCCTAATAGATTCTAAATTTAATTTGAGACTTTGTAAACTTTTTTTTTTTTACTGCTTTTATTACTCTTTTTAAAGAAGAAATTATATTGTCCAAAAACAATTTTCCTGACAAAAGTGGCAACTGCAATCTTAATAGGAAGATGACTTCATCAGTTGCTACATTAAAAATTTTTAAATGTATTTAAATAGATATGGTAGACATAATTCTGGTCTCATCAATTTATATAAAAGAATATTCTGATAAAAGGTCTATGACCAAAGTTCCAACAAACAAGGCATTATGTATATTAACATATGGTTGTTAGAAAATCTGACAACTACCTACATACAAAGACTGATTTAATCAAAGATTTGACAATTATGAAACACTATTTAGATTCATAAAAAATTTATTCAGTGGCACCTTCCTTAAAGATTTGGATGAATGTTAGTGTGTTATAAGTCAATATTCAAGAAACTTTTGTAGAAACCATCATAGCTAAACCATAGCAACCCAAAACATAGGAGTGGTTAGTACCATGTGTACCTTAACACTCAATTATAACTTTCTTCACCAAATCTGAACATGTGCAGACAGCCATGTAGTGCTAAATTTAAATTCTGTTATAGTATTTCAACCATCAACAATGCATAGCTCTGAATCCAGAGTTGTTAACAACAGTGGAAAATAGATTACTTATGCTCCAGGGTAAAAAAACTGCCACACACTTTCATGGTCAAGTACCCGATCTGGTCAGAATATCTAATATAATGCTTTTTTGAAGAGTTCATATGAAATGAGATATTTCATTGGTGATTCCACAATTATAGCAAGCATTTAATTTAAAGGTTTAAAAAAAATTATACATTATAATGATGTTATTAAAAGAGACTTCCTCAGCTTTTGAATGTTCATCATTTCAGATTTGCAGGTTGGTTGCTTGCTTCCATAAACCAATGTTGTGTAGGTGATCATCCTACCAGCTCCATAGTTTGTTGAAGAGGTTAGTTTCCTTGGTCCACAATGCTATTCTGGCATCCTTGTTCAAGGGGAAGCCCTAACAGAAGTATTCTGGGATCTGCATTTTTTTGGTATGGGCATTCTCCAAAGGGTGCCAGCTTCAGAAAGTGTGGGTGTGTGTGTAATCCAGAGTGGCCAGTACTTAATCTTAATATAATTACTTGTTTCCTATTTAAACATTTGATTTATTTTTGATGAGAAATTTTGCTTCTTGGTAGTTGATGGCATGACTTATTTTGGGCTGTTTGGTTGCTGATTTTGCCAGGTTTTGCTCTTTATTCCATGGCATACTGGGATCCACTATAGAATGGTGTTTAGTGGAAGATAGAGACTATACCAAAAATGATATTTTTTCCAGAGTATTATTTATAGCAAAATTACCAAATTAATGAATTCTATTTTTTAAACCTTATACTTGTTTAATCCAACTTTTTTTCTTTGTTAAAGCAGTTTAGGTAACATGGACAAATTTGTATACTGTTATTCCTGAAATAACTTTTTCAAAAGTGATGAGGTTAAGTAATTATGATTTAGCAAATACTGACTGGAATGGATATTCTTGAACTCAATTAGAATTCTAATTTTTTTTTTTTTTTTATAAAATGAATCTCTGTACTTGCATATGCAACTGATAAAATAACTTTTGGGTGAAGTGTTATAACCAGTTACACTAAACTTGTTCAGATTAGGAAGTATGCAACATAAGCGTTATAACTAGTAAAGGTGGGTTTAAATCAAACAAACTGAACTCTAACTAAATATTCTTATCCTGGTCTATTTGTGATGTATTTTAAAATGAAATATATCTGCCAATCCTAAATGGGTTGCTTTTTTCTTCTAGCAGATAAGTCATCATGTAATTTACTAAATTTTTTAAGTCTTGTGCTTTGTCAAATTTTCCTATTTGATCATTTTTTCATATGCTTCAACCTCCCACTAAAATAAACAAAATTGCTACTGATCATAAATAAGGATGAATTCAAGAAATTCCTCAGACCCAAAAAAGTGACAGAATGGATTTCAGATGATTTAACCGCACCAAACATTTGACTGATACATTAGCTAAATCTAAAATAAAATTTGCTTGTGATCTAACAAAATATCACTGAAATTCAATTTCAGAGCATAGTCGATCTACATAACAGAATTAAAATGTAAATTATTCCTTTATGAAATTCAGGAATATGTTATTTTAAAACTTTTTTGTGGCAAAGATGCTACAACCCTGCTTACGTTATGTCACATTCAGTCAACTCAACTTTATTTATGCTATTGAAGCAATATCAGAACAATACCATAAAGATCCTGCCTATAGGGGTATTACTTATACATGGTAACCTTAAATAAATTAAACATGTACTAAACATGGAAAAAGAGCAAAAAGAAACTATACAGAATTATGTAGTTTGTTTAAGACATGTAAACTTATTTTCAGGTACAAATTTCAAAATGTATCATGAATTAATAACAATGTTATTGTACCAAAGTTGTTTTTATTATACTCCCTGAATATCACTTATTGTGGAAGGGAATGCAATGAATGCATTATAGAAGGTATATACAAAATGAAAAGCTATTCAAACCAGTATAATGAAATTGCAATCATAACAACATTGTTTAAGCTCAACAAGACAGAAGAATTAGAGAGCTTTTTTGAAAGGTCTATAAATATAACTTTGACAAAAGCATTTTCCAGTTCTGCAGTTTTGATTGGGTGATCAGTGAAATATGCAAGAGAATAGCAAATTTCATCCAAAATGACCAACACTCTTCTTTATCTCTGTTTGTCCTTAGATTGACAGTTAGTTGAAAAAAGTATTTTCAGTCTTAAATATGCTGTAGGCAAGCATTATTACATCATCAGCCAATCAACCTATGGTAAACTATTCTACAAATAACTTCATTAAATAAATTTAAAAAAAAAAAAAAGCCAAAGAGAAAGATAGAAGCCAACTGACAAAATACATTGTGCTGGAAGAGAAAAGTTGCCTCTGATGATTACCATATTTCACTTTTTGCAGAATTTATCTGATGGCAATAGATAGTAAGTGCTAAGGAATAGTTAATGAGACTTTTCTTGATTCCACTTCATAATTTCCTTTCTCTGATTTAAAATACAATACTTTTCTTTAATATGCAGATAAGGAAATGTGTTCTTAAAAAAACTGAAAATATTCTTATTATTTAATAAATAAATTTATTTGTATTAAAACTAAGCAAATCAAATATATTGCAAATGAAAGCTGGAGACAACAGGAAAATCATTATATAAAATGCTGAGAGATGCACTTATAAGATTGCAATTATCCATCACAACTAAGAATACAGACATACAATAGAGCAAGCAATATGGCAGAGAAAAACTATGGTTTCCAGACAGAAATTTAAAAAGGTCATTAGTGGCTTAAGTGCACTGTGATGCTCATATCTCTCTCTTGATTACATCAAAGGATAAACAAGCTGCTTCTTGGATAAGAGATGCACTAGTTTGGCAAATTTAAGAACAGCAGTAAAAAAATTAAGCACATTTATATCTATATTTTTAATGGTAAAGAACCTAATGTGGCATCCCCTACAAGGTTAAAGCCCACATGTCCTACACATTGTTTAACATTTATTCTTCTGTAGGGTATATATTAGATAATTATGAAGCTTGCCTGGATACTTTACAGGAATTTAGTGTAACTGTTGCATTCTGCTCCAATGGTATCAGCACTTGCTAGTTGACACCAGTTTCTTTTAAGTTTGTTGCCCCCTAACCTATTTTAGCTTGCCTTGAAAGGTTTAATAAAGCCATTCAATGTATAAACAAGACTGTTTCAGGCATGCTAGCAACTGTGGAATTAGTGAATGGTAAAATCCAAATGTATCACTCTAGTGATAAGTTTTGCAAAATTGTGATTCAAACAAATCACATGCTTTCTTGGTGCAACATAAATGCTCTTTCCCTTCCAAGGAAATGTAAAGCTCCAAACCACAATGTTGCACAAACTTTCCAATACATAACCGAATCATCTGAAGAATTTTTTTCATTTATTTCTTTAAAGTGATTAATTGTGCCATCATTAATATTGAGCAGTACCTTACATCCACTGAAACTAGTTACAAGCCTAGTTACAAAGAAAATCTGATATTATTCAAAATCATCCCAAACTCTACCTCTTTAGGTGGCAGTTTTCTAAAAAAAAATGTTGATTAATACAAGTTTTTATTGTGTTGTTCCTCTTATCTACACATAGCCCCTAAATAAGTACAGTATATATACAAACATACCAATTACCTTTTCTTTCACTATAAGACAAAAAATGTTCATATATCCAATACACAGTATTTCAATATCCATTGGTGATTTGAGCAGTAAAAACATTTTCAGAGATAAATGCTCTCCATTATAATACATTATTCAATACAGATGAATATGACATGCATGGGATTTTTAAAAAAATACATCAGTACTTAAGCAATAACTTTTGGAAATTTGTGCATGATGCAAAACAATTATAAATAGTACTATAATAACACACTTACCTATTTAAATTGCATTTTTCATGCCTTTCTTTCTGAAAACTAAAATCATCTGCTGTATTTCCCTGACTTGATCATTTTCAGTAAATAGTAAAGCTAATCCATGAAGTCTTATCTTGTCCTTCTACTATGCAAGTAATTCTGTATGAATTTGAGTTTCAACTGTTACTGGAATGATGAAAAACAAGAATGTAGTACAAACGAAAACATAGTAATACACTGTTTGCCAAAACTTTCAATTGACTGTTTAGCAATGTTTGACTTCAAGCACTATCTATCTGTTGAGATGTTTAACTGACAGTTCAGGCAATTCTTAGTGTATCATCATTTGTAGAAATAAGCATTTGTGGCTTAATTATGCTGAATTTATCAATAACTATCTAAACTTTTAAAATAATTTGAAACTTTGGTATTTATTGCATCATTTACAAAACACTTCACATTGAAAAAAAAAAAATTACATCAGCAGTCTTTCATCCTTCTGCATGTTTTTCTTCAAACTTTGTTTGACCATCACTTTTCTGACAACTTAATTGCGATATTTTGGCATCTTCAAATTCATTATGAAAATAAATTAAAATCCTAGAGACTTTCAAAGTAATTCAGCTATGTTGGTTTGCTTTACAACAATTTAGATAAGGATTTTATTAATCTTAAATAATGTATTTGGATGAAAACAAAACTAAATTTTCTGTAAAGTTAATGATGCTTCATCATATTCAACAGTATTTCTGCTCAAAATTATTTGTAAATGCCTTCCTTTATCAAGATACTGTGATCTGAGAACTTACATGATTCATAAAAGAAACACCTGCAGGTTAGACAAAGCCTTTTCAAACTAACATTAGAGACAATATCTGAAACTGAAGCAAGATTCAGATAAAATGGCCCAATATCTGATACAAAATTGTTCTACTTCTGATATTTCTCCAACAGAATTATTTAGGGTAAAATTTAAGTTGTGAGAAACCTAGGTGTACATATTCAGCATTTGATTTCTTTTTGTCTGTTCTTGCTTGCAAATTGGAGTACACACCAATCATGTTAAATATCTCATCATGACTTGAAGTGCCATGGCCAAGTGTACCTAAATATTGCACATATGGCACAAGCAATTAAATCACATGATATTTAGTTTTGATGCTTAGATGATGCCAGTCTCAAACTTTCCCTGACCATTGGTGACACCTGGTCACCACCCCTAAAATATGCCTGCCTATCTTAAAAATTCCAAAACTATATTTTCCAGAACACAATAAAAATTTACCTAATAGAACATTATCCAATCCTTGACTAGTGGTTTGCAACCAATCACAGTAATAATAAAAAATTCAAAGCATTAAACAAATTGTTTTATAACTTAATATAACATTTCCTTATTTTATTTATCTACAGAGTGTCCACAAAACACTCCCTGATTTCACAATGTTATGATATCTAAACTAATTCAAATATATTGATAAACATGTTGTGAACCGATTCTCTAACAACAGTTATTTCATGGTGCTCCGCCGCACTGGCATCTTGCTGTCAGGAGATTTCTCAATGAGCACCTACCAAACAGATGGATTGATCGTGCTGGACGAGATGATCAGGTGTTCTGCAAGTGGCCTGCAAGGTCACCTGACCTAACTGTTTGTGACTTCTTTCTTTGGGGGTACGTGAAGAGCACAGTTTACATACCACCACTACCTGCAACCCTGGAGGAGCTTAAAATTTCGATCACTGAAGCAGTTCGCATGATAACTCCAGATATGCTGCAGAGCGGTCTGGACCAAACTGGACTATCGCATCGATTTGCCGAGCAACCAGAGGGGCGCACAATGAGTGCCTTTAATGCTACCCTATACCACATGAAACTGAATGAAATCCTGCATCTGAAGCTACTAACTGTGAAAGATTATTACAATAAAGTTACGTCATACCTGTTTGAAATCAAGGAGTGTTTTTGTGGATACCCTGTATATTGTGATCTTGTTTATACTATTCCATGGTTATACATTTAAGTTTTAACATGTTCACTGAGTATAGAATTCAATGGCAGTAAAAGCAGATAATGGAAGACAAAAGCTAAGGAAATTTGAGAAACTGTTTTTCATTATATATACCACAATTTTCAAGTGAAATTGTTTAGGTAGAGTTACTAATAAAAAGCAGGATTTTATTTAGAACTAAAATATTCAACATCAGTGAAAAAATCGGTTGATAAATTGCATTTAGTATGTTTAACTTTGCAATGCCCACTCTACAGCTGTGTGCACATTTGCATATTTTTCTTTTTTCGTTTAAGCGTAGCACCCAAACGTTAGTAATAAAGGTTCGGGAATTCAATCCTCAGCCAAGGCGCCGGATTCGACAAGTGATTATACACACACAATATGACACCTGATGAGGATAACAGTCCAGAAATAATATCAATATGTAATGAGGACCTCTGATGGAAGACTACTTGGGGCAGAAGCGTAACAAATGGCGGACGTCAAAAGCAGACGACAGTATCATAATTATGTGAATATGTAAACTTTCGCCTACTGTGCTAGTGTGTGATATTATTTAGGTTTAGGGTATTGGCGAATGACTTATTTATTACTAATTATCAATCAGATTTCAAGGTGAGAGGTGACATGAATAGAGAGCTACGGTTCTGCTTGCGTCATCAGATATATATATATAAAAAAAGTTTCTTCAATATTGTCAATGGCGATGGTTGACTTGTCCGACTCTTTATTCCTCAATTCACATGCAGAGTCTCTAGCGTGATGCATTTCCCGGGAAGACTTGTCAGCATTATTTATTCCGGTTTTAGCGGTGCGCCTGGGGGGGGGGGGGTTACACCGACGTCGTGTCTATCCCCTCACTCCTAGACGTATAGTTATCAGATTCGCCAGTACTTTAAAGGAAGGAAACAATACAACAACGGCAAACAACTTACTTTGGAAAGCTTTTGAGCCAGTAGACCCCCGTCTTTCGATTTGCGCCTTCGGGCACCACTTTCACGCTTGGTGGTGGGGATGGTGGGGGGGGGGGGGTGGAGGCAGCGTTCCGCGTTCTTTGGCAATTCGCGAAACGCTCGGATCAGATCATCATCACGCAGTTGTTACGTGTCGAGCACTGATTGGTCGCTCCACTGAGTTAGGGGGGGGTGGAAAAAGCGGATCAAGTTCGCAAAAGGAGAGGAGCCGCCGACGCAGGCTCATAGTTATTGCATTCCCTAGAAATTTCAGGAACCGTATCGTTATATGACGTGTTTACGTACTTCATCACTTCCTTCCACATATTGCGTTTGTCATGTCCACCTACCTATCCGCTGTACCTTGCCGCAATAAACTGTTCTTTGGTGTAAAACGGTGTTGGGAGAGATACCCATTGCAAAACTTTAAAACCAGTCTTGGGCACCGAGAGTCCGCAGGTCGGCGCCCTTAATAAAGGAAAAACTAATGCATTATTCACATATTAGAGAGAAATTCTTTTTAGAAATTTTTAACTCACTAATGGATATTTTGAAATGCGGTGAAAGAGCTTATAACCACGATTTTTGCAAAGTATGCATTATTAAGCATCAGATAAAACAAAAAAAAAAAAACAACAGGTGTTAGATTTGATGATTGAGGTGACTGATGTGAATCACAGATTGGAGAGAGAAAATTAATTGTATTCATTCTCCACCACTATCACCAGTAATCTGTTCCGTCAGTTTACATTTCGTTCTGATATCGAGCTATACTATTTTAAATTATGCCTACTGTTGGAGATAAACTAAAAGGATTAGTTCAAAATCCTTAATTATCTTCTATTTGTTCTATATCTTTTCTCAAATGTGGACTCTAACATAAGATGTGAACAACTAGGTCTTCTTTAATTTCCTTAGCTTTAAATTTAAGTATTAGTCCCATTAATTTGACATACAGTTACAGCTAATCTGGCCTACCGAGAGAACTCTCTATTATTTATTCTCAGGTTTTTGCATGATACTGTCCAATCTCATTAGAATGTCTGGATTACCTAAGATTTTCTTCATTCACTTCAGCAACAACGATGGTGCCTTACAGATCTCGAACAACTGTGATGTCATTTTATTGAGCAGCAGTAGCAAGTAAAAGAGAGCTGCTGAAGCATTCTGAAAATGTGTAAAGTGAAGACTTAAAATGTGCACAAAAGCTAAATTAACTTACAAATACAACTTTCAAGAATGAAACTCTCTAATCCAGTTGTGGAAAACAAGCAACAACATAGCTTAAAAACACTACCAATTCTTCAGGATCCAACAATGTTCAATTACAAAACCTGAAATACAAATAAGGCCTGTTTGTTCTACCACTCAGAACCAATGCTGTTACTAAAGTGACCTGTAGCCATTTTTTCCATATACAAATAAAATCACTCTTGAATGTGTTTCCAAAAATCTTTTATTAGGGACATACTAAGTGGAAGTCCATGTTTGAAAGGTTTTTACCATGAAGCTGTTTTTTTTCATGATAAATACCAGAGTTCTCTCATTTTTTTTTCTTTCAGTTCTATTGGCTGAGCACAGAATGAAATAAATTTTCTTTTTTTTTTTTTTAAGAGCAATTAAAATATTCTCTCTCAGAAGTTTGTACAGACTGAATGTGATAGACCTTTACTATGGTCCAGGATAAATTGGCAGTTTGTTTCTTCAGTGTACAATGAAAAAATATTATTTTGCACTTTTTCCATCAACATAACAAGCTCAGTAATAGCCTTGGGAGAATTGTTTCTTGATGCAGGTATCTCATCTAGTAAAATATTCTGAAAAAAAAAATCAACATTAATTTGTAGATTTTCCAGAAAAAAAAACTTATGAAAGATAATGAATTTATAGACAATGATGTTTGCAATAATATAATTTTTCTTTCAAAGTAATTTTGTAATAATTAGTGGAAAATTATTTATCAGACTTTGCTGCTATTTTGTTATATTTAGCATGTTTTTTTCTCACCATGGTGTGTGGAATGACATTTTAATGGCTAAATAATATTGATGATTTAGAGCAGTCAGTATTAATCAAAGTACCAGTAAATAGGTAAACAAAAACATTTTATTCGAATATTTTTTGAGAGACTAAATTGGTGCTATCTCACCTAAGTATAGAAATTTAAATTTTAAAAAATGAAAGGTATAAGAATTTTGAATGTAGATTAAATGTTTGCTCTACTTACAATAAAACAAACTCAACAAAAATATTAAATTTTAAAAAAGGGGGGCAGAAAGAAAAAAAACTAAATGCATGCATAACCCTCAAGCAAGAATAACAATGGTATCTAAAGAAATGTGAAGCAAAATACAATAGGCTGTAAACAGGCACTATTATCCTACATGCTTCACAGATTTCTGACCACTCAGCTACTGTAATGCATACTACAGAATGCCAGAACTTCAATACTACATAAGATTAGAGTAGAACTTTAGTTTCAATATATTTAGCTCCTGGGAAAGATTAGATTGCTGAAAATAAGTGTTAGAATTTGAATTTTTTGCAGTTTTTAAATATTTTTTAAATTCACTTTAAAATCTTAAAGTTTTAAGCTACTGCTAAGGTTTCTACTTATCACCTAATCACATTTAACATATAAAGCTATATATAATCTAAGATGGTAAGGAAATCTTGTCGCTCAAGTACATCCCATCAGGATTTTAAATAATGTCAAAATTAGTGAGCAAATAAATTAATATGGAGCGTCAACACTAAAACAAAAAATTAAAGTTGTATGAAATATTTGTATTAAATGGAGTTCTAACTGATCAAGTAAATATTTTATATTTTTTTTAGTATTCTTAAATTAATGAGTTAATCTAAAAAAAATTTTTCTTTCATTTTTGACATGCTTATTGGGTACCACCAAACATCTTTTACAAAGTATTTGCTGGAACTTTGTGGAACTTGGCCTTACAGAGATTCAATTGTAAGGCTGAGGATGTGGAAATTTGCACCAGATCTTTAGGCTGATTACAGTTGGTCGTATAAAGAAGTTCAACAAAACAAAAGACAGACATCTGTCATGATCTCAACATTATTTTTGGCAGTGCTTAACTGTGAATGCTCTGAAAATACCTTAAGTATCCTATCCATCTTTGAAGAACCAGAGAAAGTACTGGGAATAATCAGTCAGAAAAAAAGCTACTCAATAATAAAAAAGAAAACTACTTACTGAATTTTATTTTTTTTCATTTATAAAAAAGAAATTAAGCTATTAAAGATATTTCTCTGACATTAATCTTCATGTAAAAGGTTACAGAGCTCTAGAATCAGATGAAGTTACAGAGCTCATTGATCATTTTCACGATTTCATGCAAGATATCGGTGTGACTTAAGAGACTTAAATATTCAAGAAAAAATAAATTAATTATAACTTACCTCATATTAGTAGTAATTAAGTTGTATTATTAAAACAAGTCACAGTATTCTTCAAGATCTAATTTCATTTTAGTGAACATTTACAATAGTAGTAAACATAAAAATGCATGAAAACCAAAAACAACAACAACAAAACACAAAGGAATCTATTTATTGGCAATATAGCTATGGTTTTTCATCTTTTCTGCATGGTATATATATATTCACATTAGTTATTTTTTTAAGAACACCATCTGCATGAAGAAAAATTAAAAATAAATGCTGCTTAAAGAAAATTTGCTTTTCATTTACCATAGATACTCATACTTGTTAAACATTAAGTCTTATGTTAAGTCCAATATTAAGAATCCCAGCATAACAGTAGTGCAACTTTATCTCATAAATATGCAGAAAAATTTTGAAATCTAAATTTTATAGTCTGTTTTATTATATTTTTGTATAGTTTATTTTCTCTTTTTAATTGTGACATTTTTTTTTTTAAATTAGAGAAAATAGCAAAAACATAATCTGCATAGTCTCCTGAGTCAGATTCTTCAATTTCTAGTTCCAGTAGTGGCTTGAGGGGAAGGCAAACAAGGCAGAGTTGCCTGGGACACAACACTTTAGGAGCCTCAAAATGTCACAATTTTTTTTTGGGGGGGGGTGAGATGTATGTAAGGAAGTGGGTCATTTCCATGTCTCTTTTTACAGTAAACAAGTCACGGTTTTGACTCTTGCAATCAAGAACTATTTTAAAACTTCATTATCTAATTTCCTCAATGATTATTAAAGAGATCCACGATACAGCTGTGGTTTTTGTTATTGTTACCATATGTCAGAGGTTTCCAACAGCTGCTTGCAAGTAATGCTGTGCTTTTGGAATCTGACAATACTCATCTACAACCCCCCCCCCCACAACTGAAGTTGGAATTTCCACCCTTATATGGTATTGAGATACTTTCATTGCAGTTTTATTGATAGGGCAAAGTGAACTTAAAATCAAATATATTTGACTTGCTTAGGTCACCTCTGCTTAGTTCATGAACCAACATAAAATGATAATGGAGTTTTATAAAACTAATGGCATATGGATAGTTCAGTCATTGATCATTAGACTTTATTTACTACTGTATTGAATTCTGTTGGAAGACTTTCATTCTAAGGGACTCAACACTATGCTGAGAATTTTAATGGTAGTATACATAGCTTTGTCTACAGTCTTTCTCATTCTGTAGCAATAATCTGTTCACTTGTAAAGAGTGGATTAAAATTTTTTTAAAAAAATCATTTCAAAGATGCAGATGTGATTAAGTCGGCAATTAGTCAAGACTTTAATAGTTTCAGAAATATTTGTGATGGTAAGTGGAGAAAATAGTTTCTTATGATTAACATTTGTCACAAAATATTTTTATAGAACAAGACCTAGTTTAGAATTCACAATTCAAGTTTTTGTATATATTTTTTTTATTTAACATGCCAGAGCTCAAAATGTATCCTCCAGCAGTCAAACATTTTGCTTTTTCTTTTTTAAATAAGGGAGGCTACTTTTTGTCTTATTTTGAAAACTGTTTCCCCTCCCTTTTAGACTTATAACTGGTTAGGCCTTTCATCTTTAAGAACAGTAATTGTAGTAATAACTGAAGTAGTAAACAAATAATGGAGTAAAACGTTTTTAAAGTTCTAAATGTTTCTTTTGTTTTCCTTGTGTGTGGAGATGAAAGCAACAATGGGAGTTGCTAGCAGGGAAACTTGATCAGAACTCGAGAGTACATATTTAGTCAGGCAACACTAAAAAATTCACTGAAAGCATTTATCAAAATATTCCTTATTTTATAATATTTATGATTTAACAAAATGTTTTAAAATAATGGTTTGATCCCTGGATATGTTTGATATAAATAAACTACTTTTTTTTCATTAATAATAAATGTCAGCAATAATCATTAAAAAATATTTCCCAATTTGAAGTTAACATCAAAACTATTTTATATGGCAAGTATTCACTAAAATAAGATTAATAGAGCAAAAACTGATGTATCTTAGTAGTATAACAACTTAAATACTTTAAAAAGAAAAGAACCAGAAATTTTCTATTATGTTGATTAAAAAAATTAAGAATAGCAACATATTTTTGTCATAACTATTCAAAGCTACAAAATTAACAATTAAAGTACACCACAGAACCAAAAACCATTTTATAATCTATATTCAATCTGTAATACAATATTTCTGGTAATGCAGTTTATCCACATCAATGTTGAAAGCTAGTTTTGTAGTTTTTTTACAACAACATGGCTGAATCATTGAATACATCTGAAGAAAAACAATAAAATTACCGAACTCTCATCATTTACAATTAAGCTTTTTGTTAAAAACACTTGAAGCTCACTAAATACTTTTTTCCTTTCAAGTTTCTGTTGTTCATAACCTGCACTGTAGCCACTTACTAATTTTCAGATAATACCTATTTAACCTTTATGGAAGGAAAATAATGGTAAAAGAGTTAACAGAAAAACAAATCATAACTATTTACTGAATGTGTCAAAAAATAAATAGTGGCCATATAATCATGTTATTACTTCTCAATGCTTTATCTTTAACCACTTAAATAATTATTTTGTCAGCACAAACTACATCCATGTCACAACAAAAGTCCTTCATATACATACACAATAAACATGAGAAAAAACTCCATTACAATAAAATACAAATTGCTTACATTTACAGAGCTCAGTGACAATACAATTTCAACAAAAAAGTAAATTCTTAAAACAATTGCCACAGTTCATCTAACTGTACATATCATACAAATGAGTTTTACTTTTTGACATTATCTGCCAGAAAACAAGTAGAGGTAACTTAAATATATTAGAAATATTATCATATTTATAATATTTACTAGTTTATACAAGACATGGGTGTTGTATTTGCAATCACTATTTTCTGTACAGTATAGCAATTTAGATATGCTATTATAATTTTAAAAGAAAAACTATTTACAAATACAGTATAAGGAAATGAAGGTAAAAGATATATATTATTCTGATATATGGCAATTTTTGTCTATTTAAATGAAGTATTACCATACCAAAGAGAGAAACCTAAAGACAGACAAATCCTCTTTTTTTTTTTTTTTTTTATTATTCGTAAATGAGATTTGTAAATAAAGAAAATTAGATAAAATTAGGAAAAATGCATAAAGCTCGGTGATGGCTAAAACCCATTTGGAAAGAAAACTGAATACCAAGAACTAAGTAACAAAACATTTTCATGTGGGCAACGATTTTTATGATGACCAATGTTTGTTTTATAAATAGCTGCATATTATCAAAATAAAACAGTTTTTTTTTAAAGTTTGTTGCAAGATTAAATATTTTAAAAAGGCACAAAATGCATAAGTAAAGTTTAGTATAGTAAAAAGTCAGATGGCCAAAAAATTTCAAAAATACTTTTGACCGTTTTAGTCAGCTTTAAATTCAGTCTTTTTATATTTCTCACTAGATAATGGTTTTATTTTTCTTCTAATTAGAGTGTTGATCAGTTGGATGGTGTCTTCTTGCACGACACTTTCATTAGAAACTTCTTTCCTTAATAATACTTCAATAATCCTTCCCCCCCCACTTACATAAACTTTCAAATTAAAATAATCATTAGTGGTTTTCGTTTGAAGAATTTAAAAAAGAAAAATGCTTTTCCATGTTAAGTAGGGGACATAATTTTTCAGATATTTACTTCCCCTTAACTACTAATTCTGACAAACTTTTTACTTTTTAAAACAAATTCCCTATTTAGCTTCAAACATTTAAAAATATACTCACTTTGATTTGTAAGTCAATTAGTATTGTGCAATGATGCACTGAATCTTTCATCAGTTGTATTTAGTGCAAAAAAACTAGTCTTTTTTTCCTTTTAGTCTTATAACACCCAAAAGTTTAACTACTTGCTTACCAAATAGAAATACCAAATTTGCAATAGTCAGCAGTGCACAACACATTTAGTTTGGGTAATGACTCACTCAAAATAATTTCTGCAGCTTCTTTTAAATGGAAAACTAATGTTATATGCTATCTGTCATACATATTTAAGTATCCCAGACCTCAAATCAGCCAGTATTAATAGATGGAAATTCATTTGAAAGCCAATAAAACTAGTTTAATGGGCAAGATAAATTTCCCAGCAACTAGTACCAAAGAGAGTACATTTTTCTCATATTTCCAGTAATGGCCATCACTTTTTATTCTATTTAGTATTAATTCATCTCAGCAGTTAGAATTTTGAAAAAATCTATACAATTGTTCATTTTATGTTCTATCTATTATTTAAGAGAATATTAAAGTAAGTTTACTGTTTAGTTTAGCTTACAAATAGTAAGAGAGATTAGTGATAAGAAAATAGTTCAGATTTCAAAAATGCACATTTACTATTCTTACTATTGAGAGATATGAAATGAAAAACAATTTTAAAAATATAATTTCAAAAGACTCAGCATAACAGCACGCTGGAACCGTTTAACAATGTAATAGAGGCTAATGTGATTTTTTTTTTTAATAGACACATTTCAAAAATTGTCTCTTACAAATATCATAAAGATCTGCCCAGATCAGACTAGACAAGTTAAGCCATCAATCTTAACTCTTAACAGTTCATATTTTTTGTTAAATTAAAACTATGATCTCATGCAAACACTGGTATATCTATGCTGTGTGCTGTATTTTTTGCTTAAATAACATTTAAAAGCTTAGTTGAGATTAGTTATTAAGAGGCAGGAAGGACTCATGCTGTGTGCTGCATCATCATAGCTTTGAAAAGCCATCCTTGTATTATAATCTGCAGTTATTAATGAGTAGAAATAAAAAGCAGCATTTCAACATCTCATTACTAATCACCATTAGAGAAACAGAAATGAACAGAATGCTGATGTAACACCTTAACTGCAAAAATAACCTTACAGTTTAAAATGAATTTAAATGATAATAATCCATATGCAGAGTAATCATTGCTCAAAACAGTAATGAAAACTTACCATTGAGACCCTGAAAATTATGTACAGCTTGTAATACACAATTTATTCACAATCAATAGATAATATATCCTTGAAAAATTATGGTTATAGTACAGATTTCAAGTGTTAAAAACAGCTATCTCAAATTCTTTGAAAAGGACGCAGTTGAAATTTCAAATCAACTTTATTAATATAAACAAACACCTATCACCAAACCTAAATTAATAAAATTTTATTCAAAAATTAGGTACATCTGTAGCTGAGAATGTGAATACAGTTTATAACTGCGACAATAATTAGTCTTTTCTTCAGATGACAGAAGATTAGATGCATGAACCATTAAGTATATATATATATATATGAGAGAGAGAGAGAGAAACAAACTATCTGAACAATACTATTACCAATCGCAATATCCAACAGTTCCATTTAACTATACAAAATGCTGTTTTACTTTACTGTATAATTTTTGCAGTGTTCCAAAAATAGTTTCACTACAAGCTTAGTCCTACTTTAACCATCATTTGACTACAAATTTTCTGTCTGCCTTGCAAGTATGTGTATGTGAAAACTAAAAATATTACATTTCAAACTCTACAAAAGATATTCCTGATAAATAACTCTTGTTTACATATGAACATCTCTAGTACATATACTTAATTGAGAGCAATGACTTGTAAGAGTATGAGAAAGTAATTTCCAAATAAAATATATCAACAACAAAAATAATAAAACATTAATTTATATTTTATTTTTCTTAATCCAGTTTTTGGTTTTTGTCATCATCATCTTGCTCCTTCCAGCTTCAGATCCTTTCCTATGCATAATTTAGTACTGGCCTGGCTTGTTAAAATCCCTGGGTAAGTCTGTTTATTTTGTATATAAATAAATGTTCTTAGTCTGGTTTCTTAATAAGTTATAATGACTACATACAAAAAGCTATATTTTTCATATTTAAAAATCTAATCTGGTGGTTTACAATTCCAATGCAAAATATATTCATAACCCAACTACACCAGTCCTCCTCAACCAAGTATATTACAAATAGAGCATACAACACATTAAATGGAATTCAACTAAGCTAAGTTGTTGTTCAGAAAGTTGTATGTATAAGACAGTCATTTTAATTGTGTTAGATTTAAATAAATACTTAAGCCACATCCACAAAAGTTCAAACTAAATTTTTTTAAAAAATCTGTAACAAGCAGTATATAGACACCAAGTAGTAGTAATATCCCCCTCCTACCTTTTCATAAGTTTTACTCAACCAAACTTGTGGGGAAACTCATCACTCTTCCCCAATACCTACAAATGTTTATAGTTATTTTACAACTCTCAATCTAATCAAAAGTATTATTGTGGGGTGCATCACATGATCCATTTTCTCCTCTCAACTACTGTTTGGCTCTTTAGATATAAACAAGTAGTTACTAAGCAATTTGTTTTCAAAACATAATCACTATTTTTCAATCTCTAATTTTAATGAGCAAAGTAAGATAAAATAAAATAATAAATAAAAATTTTAGATAAAAGCTTAATGAATAGTTATGCAAAAATAATTTTAAAATTTTCTTTTACTCTAATAATATAATGTATTCTGTGCTAAGTGCTACAAAGGTATCATAAAAAAAACTGATATTTTAATGCAAATAAATCAGTTGCATTTGTTGTTTTAATAAAGATAAGTGGTAGTCAAATTTCTAAAAATTAAGCATTAAAATTTTATTTTCATACATTAAAAAAGCCATTCCAACTTCAATGCATTTATAAACATCTAGCAATTTTAAAAAGCATCAATTACAAATCTTTATTTTAAGATAAGCAAAACTTCTATATATAGCTTCCTATTCTGCAGTTTAATAAAATAATTACAATTTGTTCAACACTACAAATTTTGAATGGTAAATCTTTTTAAATTCCAGCAGTAGTAGTAATAAGTCTTTTAGCATTTCAATTTCTAGTTAAATACATATATCCTCCTTCATTTGTAAAAAAATTTCATCTGGTACAAATTAAAATTACATGTATCTATTTAAGCAAAATATTAAATATTCTACATAATTATGTTGCCACTTAAAATATTTCCATGAATAAGGCCACCATAGGATCATTTGCTTGATTTAGACATTTTTAAAATTACTTTCAAATTAAATGCAAATAAAAAAGAAATATTAAAAATAAGTAGCAACAAACTTTTGAGTGTTTACATCCTAGACATTTTAGCAAAAGATACAAAATTTCATCTAATCAATTCAATTTCTAGCTGTTACCTTAAAAAGGTAAACAAATGGCATCAATAAGTAGAAGCAAAAAAAAAATTTTTTTCTAATAGTCTTCTTTTTAGTGAAAAATAAATAATTCATTTCTGCAACATTTCAAACTTTTGCAATTTAAATGTAGTAATTTATGAAAGCAAGGAAATCACTACTTTCTTGAATAATTCTCCTGAATTCCATTTACAAATAGTAATAAATTCTTTTAATAACACCAATTAGTTACTCCTGATCAAACATCTAAAAAGATGTTAGTCTGATTAAGAATTTGAATTATCTTTGATATTTTTGCAATCATTCTAATAATTCAGCAAACTTTACTAAATAGAATAAAATGTTTAATTTTTCTTTTTCATCTTTTTTTCAGTAAATTACAAGTGAAGTAGAAGAAATAGATTCACAATTCTTCCCATTGTCTGGTTGTTATGCAAAGAAAGAACAAAGTATTACACAGAAAATTATTTGAAACAATTAAAATTTTCCTTCATTAAAAAAAAAAAATCTTAAATGACAGATTTCTTTCAAGGATGATTCAATAAAATGTCTTAGAGATTTTGGTGTAATTTACACACACGTTACAAAAATCATGTTGCAGAAATTTATAACAGAACCTTAAAAGGCTGATTCTGGCAATTGTCTGTAATGTTTTCTTCACCTGACAGTTTCCTCCCACATCCATTTCGTAATGCCAGTGTTTCAGTACTGCAATCTTTACAATAGTTACCTACACTGACATCCCAGCTTTCCTCAACCTCCATGTTGTGAACTTTCAACCTTTTATGACGAGAATCTTTGCAATCAATGTCCACACACTTCTGGCTACGTTTGTATTCTACACTTTTCCTTGGGCACTGTCTTGAATCCAACAACTTCAGTAGGTAATTCTTTAGGATGTCAAAAAAGTGATCTACACTGTCATAACCTATTAAAGAAAAAGACAGTTATTAGCTGATAAATCAGAATTTATTGTATGAATGTTACAGGTAGTCTCAATCTGAACTACATGTAATCATAAATAATTCTAAGGTTCAAATAACAAAGCACAAATAAAAAATAAATACAAAAAATAGTTTTTGGACTAAAATAATCATGAATTTAATTATTTTAAATTTCAAAACCATGTACAGTAAAGTGTTTAATAAACAAAAATACAAAACTGCAGCAACAAAAGACAGCTGAAAAATGCATACCAAAATATTTCAAAATCAACCTGAATTTATTTTCAAATGAAGAGAAACAAATGAGTCACAGAACAAAAAACAAAATTCAACAAATAATGAAGTCCCTGAAATTTATAAAGTTAGTAAGAAAAACACAAAACAAAAATGCAAAATAAAGAAATAAATAAAGTGGAAATGAAGTTTTGTTATTATTAAGAATAAATCCACTATAAATGTTTGAAGAAGAAATTCTTGAATTTCAAGTCCATGCGAAACATAGCCAACAGGATTAATTGCTTTCGTATAAATCTAACCTTGTTTTTAATATGCTCTTTAGAACTTACAAAAACTATACTTCATTTATTAGCTTTCATAATGAGGTGTCTGTCCTTTCTTACTATTCTGTTAGAATCAAATGGTTTCCATAAATATTAAGTCGTTTCAAAAGTTTTGTCGGTTTTTATATTATGTTAATTTTGGGTTCATTTTTTTGCATGCTTGTGAAGGTGTACATAGAAAAGTTATATATCGTTTTGTACCGTATGCTTTGGCATACATTTTGCAAAACCCACCTTTTTAAAAATCATAAAATGGATATTTGTTTCAGTGTGGTTTTTCATGTCATTTTGCTTCACAAGTTCAAACTAGACCACAAAGCGAGCGAGGCAACTCATAACATTAAGCAAGCATGGGGCGAAACAACTAATGAGTGCACAGTACAACAACAGTTTGCAAAGCTTTGATCTGGAGATGTCAGCCTCGAAGATAAGGAACGTAGTGGATATCCTAACGGGTGTAATGACGACTGTCTGAAAGCCTCAGTTGAAGCCAATCCAAGAAAAACAGTGCGAGAAATTGCTGGGGAGCTTGACGTAAGCACTGTAACTGTTTCCAGGCATCTTGACACAATTGGCAAGGTGAAAAAGCTTGACAAGTGGGTGTCTCATGAGTTGAATGAACAACAACAAAATTGTCAATGGAAATCTGCTCTTCACTTGTCATAAGAAACAAAAACGACCCATTTCTTGACCGAATCATTACATGTGATGAAAAATGGATCCTTTACAACAATTGCAAATGATCAGTACTCTGGCTCAACAGAGACAAGGCACTTAACCACATTCGAAAACCCAGCCTCCACCCAAAGAAGGTCATGGTCACTGTCTGGTGGACTGCAACTGGTGTCATCCACTATAACTTCTTGCAACATGGTGAAACCATCACAGCTGAAAGGTACTGTTGTGAATTAAACGTTGTTCATCAGAAACTCTCCCAACAACAGCTGACATTGGTGAATCGAAGAGGCCCAATTCTGCTCCACAACAATACCCGTCCTCATGTTGCAAAAGTGACTCTTCAGAAATTGAACGCGTTGGGGTACGAAGTTCTCCCTCACCCAGCCTATTCACCAGACCTTTCTCCCACAGACTATCGTCTTCTCAAATACCTCGACAGCTTCCTCTGTATGAAATCCTTCTCCAACCAAGCAGAAATTGAAACTGCCTTCCAACAGTTTGACTCCAGAAATCCTGATTTTTTCAAAATGGTATAAATGCGCTTGTAACTTGCTGGCAGAAGTGTATTGATTGTAATGGAACTTATTTTGATTAATAAATTTCACGCTCAGCAACTATATGAAGTCTCATTGTTGCTGTAAAAAACAGACAAAACGTTTGTAACAATCTAATAATTTGTTCAACAAAATATACAGATGGTACTTTAAAAACTGAATCTATTTTAATTATTTAGACATCTTTTTAAAAAAATCATTCATTTTACCATTACTTATTTATATTTCATTTAATCCCATTTAGAAATTTTAAAAATGCTTAACCAAACTTTTCTGCTCATTTCAACCTTATTTAGAACTTATTTTTTTAATTTTTAATAAAATCAGAACACTTTTTCCATTCAAGGCTCATACACTCTGCTGTATAGATCACCACAAAGTATTAGTGTTATAAGGCTGCTTAACATGAGCAAGACCATCACTTAACTCCATAAAAAAATTCACTGCACGTCTGATAGGGAATATTCCAGACTTAATCATATTTCAACTTTAAATGCAAATTATAAATGTACTGGAATGACATCAAGATACTGGGCACATCTTGTGTGAACTTTAAGCTTCAAGTTAAAAAATCTCTTTTCATCAATTATTTATAGCCTATTTATTCTTACTGATAAAACTTTCCTTCACCTACATGTCTTGTTTTGTTTGCCAGGCACTTTCCCCCAATTTTTATAATTTTATTGTGTTGTGTTGGGTCCTGGCTGGTTTTGTTCAATAGAAAGTTAAGTTAAAATGAGTTTAAAAACTTCTGTATATATGTCCATGAATATTATAGATCAGTTGTTTTCAGGGCAGATGATAAATGTCATTCTTTCGCTTTTTCAAAAGTAGTCATCCCGCAGCATTTCAGCTCTTCTGCTGTGTATCATAGCAGATAACCCACTTTGACTCATTGATAAAATATTTTACCTTTTTCCTTAACTAATCCTGAATTTTTCTTTTAAAGTTCAATAAATTAAAATTTTTACCTACACTAGTAATGAGAATGGCATTTAAGTATATATAGAAACCTTTTTATTGACTAATTCTTATGCAGTGTTCAGTTGAAAATGTATCTTTTCCTATTGCACAATTACTAGCAAACAAACAGTTCTTTGTTCTTGGTGGTGGTTGTAATCAAAAGGATATTATTTTTCAGAAAAAATATTTAGAGTCAAGTACAGTGATGCATATCTATCTGGTTGATTTCGTTTATTAATGAACCCCTACCCTTGCTCCTAATTTACAGCTATATCAACAAGTTATCAGCAAAATTGATTTTATCTACTAAGCCAGAGGAAAGATAGCCTACTAATAAGTTGTCAAAATAAGGAAAATATCATACTATTTTTTTAAAAAGTAATATACAAAATCAATCACTTTTATATTTAGAGCTTCTGTGAAAAGGAAATCTTCTAAATATATTAAAATATCAGATTACTGAGTCAATCAGTTTATATTTAATTTTTTAAATAAATTAAGTATTAAATTATGGATGCATATTATACACATATGATAATTAAAATAAGAGAAAAATCTTGTTCAAATTTAAAAGAGGCTACATATCACTAATCAATAAAGTTTTAACTTACCAGGAAATGCATTAATATCAATAACAGAATATCTGTTTGTTCCACATTCCTTAATCACATCCACACCAAACAAACTCATATTCAACATGGATTTAAACTGTGCTCCTATTGTTTTCAATTTGGCTGTGTCTGGTTTTTTAGGTGTGTGGTCCATCTAAAAAATAGCAATAACAAGCTAGAAATCAGACTGCTTACCAACTAAGAAATAACGAAGGTATAGGTAAATCTATAGTCAAATTCAACTGTAGTATCCCTTTAAACTATATACTCGTGCTGAAAATCACATTTCTCAGTTCTAGACATTTTTCAGGATGACTACATCAAAGGCTGAAAATGTCTCTAAAATATTTCAATGCCTACTAACTGTTTAACTACAAGATAAAACAAAAGGACAACAAATAAATTGTATTACACAGCCATATACTTCAAGATTTTATTACTTTTATTTTGTTCATCAAACTTTGTGAAACCAAAATGGATTCCCTCTTGTAACTTGCTGAATCGATGTTTAAGGCAGATTACAACAAGAATCTACAATCTAACTCCTCAATTAGGCACTAGGTGAAGAATTTTGAAAAAAATTTCTACATAAATAAAAGCACTTAATCTAAAAATGTACGAGGATAGTCCAGTGGTTAGACTGCTGAGATGGAAAGCCTGAGTTTGGTGAATAGTAGTATGGAACAAGAATGTATGAACAAAACTATGTAAAATGAGTTGTGCTGATTTGTTTTTCACTTCTTTGTCAAAAGCGAAGAAACAATCCCTAATTATGCATGAAACAACTTTGTACAAAAGTAGAGCCATTTCACAAGTCATATTATTACACTCCAAAAAGGATAAGCTTTACACAGTTGTACACAACAAGCTGCACAAGTCTTTCAGAAAGTTTGAAAATTCTATTTAACTTTTCACCTGCCAAACTAAATTTAAAAAATCATGAAAGTAAAAACATTAATAATAATAATAATAATTTAGCACCGTAATAAAAAGGAAAGGCCTGTGTCAAATCCAAACTGACTGGCAAAGAATAACTAAAACTGGTAGACTAAATAACAGGAGTGAAAAAAATTTAATTAATAACTGGCCTCGTCTTAAAACTGAAGAACAATAAAATTCTGATTACTTTCTGAACCATAGTGTGTGTGTTTAATGTTACCAATATTATTTTCTTTTTAATCTTGTTATAACAAAATAAAACTAATAGTTGAAATGTTTACAAATATATAGTTCCAAATTGAAAATTTATTTTTAAAAAAGGAAAGAAAACAAACAAAAAATGTTTACAGTGATGAAAATGTCAGGCTGGTGGAAATGTTTTCTATTTTATCACTGGCTTATCAAGAATAAGCTGTAGGTTAGGGAGATGTAACATTAGTGATAACTAATGAAACCTTTCTGCTATGCAGTGGTGTCCCAAACCCAGAAGTCATAATAAGAAGGGATGGCATCACAAACTGGTCACTAATATGTTTTGACAACCGTTACCTTATATATATCCAATCTTCTATAGTATAATCCACACCTAGTGTATTGCCAACACAACACCAATCTCCCATCAACACCTCAAAATGCAGTTATTCTGAGGCCTAGAATATAGGAATTAAATTATTTCACCTTTTGTTTTTTTCCACATTTCCCAGTATCTTCCTTTGCAAGGTACGTACTGCAGCTTACATTGGTGATGTCGGAAGTTGGGTTCATAAGAATTTGTCAATGTTTTAATGTGATCACAGAAAAAAGATTGAGAATCAATATGGATATTCTCAATAAAAATGTTGAAGAATATTAAAACTGTTAACTTACTTCATTTAAAAGATGAGATGAATCTGGTTTGGATACATCACTGCTATGAAAGAATATAGTTTTATAGTCTGAAAAACAAAAGTTAATAACTTATTTTTAACTTAAAAAAAATACAAACTGACCACTTCAAAATCACATTGCAGCAGTCTATGTACTATACATAGAGGTGGTGGTAATTTGGGCTATGACTGATATCAACAATTCACTCTACTAGGTAACAAGAAACCAAAAAAGAGAAATTTACTGAGGGATTGCAAAAGAGTAAGGCCATTATTTTTAAAATGTTAATGGCCGTAGCTAAAACTTTTCCAATTCAGGTTTACCCAGTAAAGCCCCTGTCCGTGGTTGCAGACTATCAAAATTGGCCTGTATGTATGCATGGGAAGGGGTTTTCTAGCCACTACTACTGTGCATTCCAGAAAGTTACAGTTTAAATAACCGTATAACAGGAAAACTCCAGCTGTATGTGTGTATATTTTTATGGTACCTCTTCTCAGTATGAGCCTGTTTTCAACAAATCTCTTAGACCCTTGTTGTAATGACACCACGTCAGTCTGCCAATCTAATTTTCCAACTTTTCTTTCCTTCATTCATATATAAGTTGATTTGGAGTATAAGACAGGGCTAGATCAACTACAGTAGTTAGCCAAACCTTCAACCAGTTAGAACAATGTGTCAAATCCTTCATAACATTGTTGCATTACATCGCTGTTTATGGTACTTCCATGCTCATGAACATTAATGAGCTTTCTGTGCACGGGAGGATCTTCTGGATAGATGGGGTGCTGAAATAGTTTGATATTATGCAGAGGTATTTGAAATAAATTGCAAATGTTATCAGTTCTGGTATCAAAAGCCGTGTCTATTTTTAGTCACTGCATAACATCGGTAATCATCAAGTGGTCCCATGTCATTTGTGCTATGTTGAATTGCCTACTTTAAAAAGCTAAACATGTCAGTTTTATATATCTTCAAGACTTTTATTTCATTTTGCAATATTAGAGCACCCTCAAATTCAGAAATTCAACTCATAATTTTATTTTTGATAGCACGGGTCAATATTATAGTTCATAACTAAGCCAACACAAAAGTCAATGCAGTCAGTTATTCTTCAATTGGATAACATGGTACACACCTTCAGGAAAACACCATGGTGAATACTGTACACCAGCAAAGGAAAGATAAGGAGAAATGTAAAGACAGCGATCATCAGTTATGATTTGTTTGGCCTTTAGTCTCACTGACACTATTTCCTGTGCTTGGCCATATTACCATTATTTCCTACAGCAAACTGAACAACTGCTAGCTTAAAAGTTGCCTTATGTGACTTGTGTGACTTTAAAGCTATTTTGAGATGAGTGGTATTCATACATAGAATTGAAAAGGATAGATAAAATGTAATTGATGAGCACATTAATGGTGAGTTGCTCACCCAATTGGCAAACATTCTGCCAATAATTTCTGTAATGTTTCAAATGAACAATTTTACACTTTTTCAACAAAGCAATTTCAATGACTCTATCCATAGGTAAATTGATCTGGATAAGCTCAGCCTTATGGGGGAAAATGTATAGACTTATACACCAAAAAATAGTATTTATGTGGAGATTTTATTTTGGAAACTAAGATTCATATTTATGAATGCATGTGCAATTTCGGATCATCTAATAATCAGGTATATTCAAATAGCAACATTAGCAAATTTGAAATTGGGATCATTTCTGAAAAATATACTGTTTTGCAAGAATAAAATTTGGTTGAAGTTTCCCAACATCTGTGCTTGTCATTCATTTTCTATAACTGACTGTGAGGTAGAGTTCTTCATTCTCCCTCACTTTAAAATAGGAGTAAAAGACAACAACTATTTAAGTATTCTTCTTTGCTGACAATTGTTGTTTCAGCTGGATTTCACTTAAACATCTCTAATACTATAGCTCCATAATATATAGTTTCTTTATATTATTGGTTATTTGTTACTAATCAATCTACTAACTAATACTATCAGCTAATTAAGAACACCTAGTCATTGGCAGGTAATTCAGTTTTCATCTAGACTTTCAACGTATGAAGTAAACAAATACTGTTTTAGGAAAATCTTTTAAAATTTCTACAATCTATAATAAATATTTTTAAGGATTTTTAAAACATTTTCTCACATATTTATAATGATAATTTTAATATTTTCTCATAAAATTAATGAATTTATACTACTAAATTAAGGAATTCAGAAATGCTAATTGGCATTTCTTTATAAAAAAGTGCCTGTCATATCAGTTGGTAACTATACCAAAGTTAAACTGAATAACAGATTATGATGCTATAAAAAGAAAATATATTTCTAAGAGTATAAACAAATGGAAGAACTGCAGCTAGAACATACTTCCAGCAGACAATTTCTTCAGTGATGGCCGCACATCAATGAACTGTTCATCTCCAATCACATAAACTTTATATAGCACAGCATTATGATTAATGAACGTTTGGGCAACACATGGGGGTTTCACATCTTGCAGCCCTTCTTCACTAAAGATCACAGCCATCTGAAAATGGAAAAAAAAAATATTTAATAGGAAAACAAAAAATCAAGATTTGCTATTAAAAAAACTAAATATGATGAAATACAGTATATTCCATCTATCCTTCCAAAATCATGTCAAGATAAAGAAAACTTAAAAGAATTAAACTTGTTAAAAATGCAAAACTCCCTATAATACTAAGCTCAGTTGTTATTTTGGCTGGTCATGCAAGGTGGTGTATATTGCAGTATGCAGAAATGTGCTGTAAAATGATATGCAAACGAACTTACTTCATGAGAGGTACTGGGACCATGCGCTAGAAGAGGCTTGCAAACTGAAAATAAAAATATTTCTTCCGATATTTTACTTCTCAATAGTTTTATATAGATACACAGACAAATGAAACATTTTTGCTTTATATTTTCATACTTATAACGACCTGTTGCCAGTTTCAGTTGAATATCACTTAAGTAACATATAAATCTTAATTATTCTACATTATAAGAGAGAAAAAACAATTATAAACTATTAGCACTTCCTGATTCACAATTTTCTATTAAGTTTTCCTGAAAACAAAATCTCAACAAATACAGTTTCCAAAAATTTTATTAATTTTGTTACACTTTTAAAAAAAAAGTCATTCTTTGATATCAACCTTACACAATAGATTCCTTAAAAATTTTTAAAAAGGCTTAAATCCCATGAGAAAGTGTTTCATCTTATATACAGGATAATCTAAATCATTGTTTATTTTAATTTAATTCATTCATTTTTTTTACCTCTTTTTAAACATAATTAAAAAATAAACAGTAAATGTACTTAGAAAAAAAAATCTAAACTGAAGAAACTTTAATGCAAGCGAACTTTAGCTTGGCTCCTAAACTAAAGATTAAACAATTAAATTAATTATAAATTTTCTTTCTGCAGTAAATTTTTTAAAGATTCTAATATCTAATACATTTGTATAAACTAGTTCAAATTCAAGATTTAAAATATATTAAAACACTAATGGTTTTTGAAGTATAAACTAAACCCTTCTGGTTTTTAAAAAGCTTTGTTTTTTAATGAGCCCCTTTTAATCTGCTTTGATCTGTTTCATGATCCTAGTGAAGGGCCCCATCAGAAAGCTCATCTCATCACTTTGTCATGTCAATTGCATCTACTTAGCTTTTCTTCACTTTAGACTGCTTCAAGAATTCCATCTTACCAAATGGATACTTCACATTAGCTTCTTTCAATTTCTTCTTGTTTATCTCAACATCTGTTAATGTCAGCTCCACAAATGTAGGAGTAAAAACACTGAAATCTAAAAGACAAATATAAGAATTTTCATTAAAAATTTGTGTATCCAGCTGTCATGATGTAATACTTCTTTCCAATTTTTGCTATTCTATTAAAATAAATTATAAATTACTACAATAATCAAACTATAATTATTGTTCAGATGGTGTAAATAAATCATGGAGTGTTTTTGTATTAAGTTGTTACAAAAGTTTTGTCGGTTTCTTACGGCAACAAGTTGCAAGCTCATTTATACCATTTTGAAAAAAATCTGGATTTCTGGAGTCAAACTGTTGGAAGGCAGTTTCAATTGCTGCTTAGTTGGAGGAGGATTGTGTATGGAGGAAGCTGTCAAGGTGTTTGAAAAGCTGGTAGCCTGTGGGAGAAAGGGCTAGTGAGGATGAGGGAGAACTTCGTACGCCAATTTGTTCAGTTACTGAAGAGTCATTTTTGCAACATGAGGACGAGCATTGTTGTGGAGCAAGATTGGGTCTCTTTGATTCACCAATGTCAGCTGTCGTTGGGAGAGTTTCTGATGAACAACGTTTAATTCACAACAGTACCTTTCAGCTGTGATGGTTTCACCATGTTGCAAGAAGTTATAGTGGATGACACCAGTTGCAGTCCACCAGACAGTGACTATGACCTTCTTTGGGTGGAGGCTGGGTTTTCGAATGTGGTTAAGTGCCTTGTCTCTGTTGAGCCAGAGTACTGATCATTTGCAATTGTTGTAAAGGATCCATTTTTCATCACATGTAATGATTCGGTCAAGAAATGGGTCGTTTTTGTTTCTTATGACAAGTGAAGAGCAGATTTCCATTGACAATTTTGTTGTTGTTCATTCAACTCATGAGACACCCACTTGTCAAGCTTTTTCACCTTGCCAATTGTGTCAAGATGCTGGGAAACAGTTACAGTGCTTACGTCAAGCTCTCCAGCAATTTCTCGCACTGTTTTTCTTGGATTGGCTTCAACTGAGGCTTTCAGACAGTCGTCATCACACCCGTTAGGATATCCACTACGTTCCTTATCTTCGAGGCTCACATCTCCTGATCAAAACTTTGCAAACTGTTGTTGTACTGTGCACTCATTTGTTGTTTCACCCGATGCTTGCTTTGTGGCCTAGTTTGAACTTGTGAAGCAAAATGATATGAAAAACCACATTGAAACAAATATCCATTTTATGATTTTTAAAAAGGTGGGTTTTGCAAAATGTATGCCAAAGCACACACTACAAAACAATATATAACTTTTCTATGTACACCTTCACAAGCATGCAAAAAAATGAACCCAAAATTAACATAATATAAAAACCGACAAAACTTTTGTAACGACCTAATATTAAATATTACTGAACTGGGTATCACAATTATACAAAAGTTTGTTCTTCTTTTTCTTAAGTAGTTACTGATTTGAAAACTATCTACCAAAAATGTTTTATATATCTGTTCTCAATTAAATAACCAAATAATTAGATTAAGTATTTCTTTTAATGATTGAAATTTACTGTCATTTGCTGTACTTCTTTGGGGGTTCATTTTGTTTCTGTGCCATTTTTCATGCCTCAAAGTTTATTAGAATTTCCTTTAACTTTTTACATGTACATTGTGATTATTCCTCATTCTGCTTCCTCTTATATAGTAGTTGTAATGTGCTTGTCATAATTTAAATTACATGCTACCTCACACTAGTATCCTTGAACTATATTTAAATGCAGTTTTATAAAAGTCTACATTTGTGCTAATCCCTTACACCATTTTTTTGTGTCTAAGCTTTAGTTTCTTAAGTTTATTTTATGTGACCACTTGATCTCAGTTTCTGTCACTTTGTGACAAAAGGATTATTTTTCTATCAAACCAAATGGATTCATTATATGGACCGTGTGATTCTTTGACTGCTGACCTTAACAATGTGTTAAGAACCATGTATGCTTCATTCAAGGAGTTATTCAGGGCTTACACCAAAGTCAGACCAAGATTTGTTTAGCAGAATTTATCATTATGGTAAAAGGGTCTTGAAATCCAAAACTCTTTAGAGTAACTTCTGTGGACCATGCTTAACATTTGGTTTATTATTTTTCTGTTGTTTTATTAATGCCAGCTAAATCATACTTTACTGGATTTCACCTTTGATAGATTTTTTAGCTTTTTTGGATTTTTTTTTAACTTAATTACCATGACTTTTTGTTAGTTCTTATGTAAATTGGCATATAATAAACAATTTAAAAACATGTTAATATATTATAGTAGTTGTAAACACACACATGTGAAAGAACATCTGCCTATTTCAGACATATGCTTAGCAGTGGAAAAAAGAGAGGTTAACACTTTGTGGCACAGACCTTTTTTTCCTTATGCAAGACAGATGGTATAGCAGTGACCAGTTTTAAGGATAGCTAATACGTGCTTAATGGGATTCATGTCTGGTGATTAGCCAGGCCATGTGAAAGTTGTGAAGCTCTGACTATCCTTCCATTCCATCTTTGTAATACACAAGCAGAGAAAGCTGTGGCATCATCTTCCATGAAAATACTGCCCATGCATCAGGTAGAAGTTATGTTCCTTTGCATATAACCAACCAGTGTCTTAAATCTTATGTCAAACTGTGACAGGCACAGAACACATAGATGTCCATTCTATTTGATTTGGTCACTCAGGATACATATGATTGGTTGTCTTCAGGTTTCTCTTGAATTGCACAGTAACTGTTAAAAGTCAAGTAGAACATCCAGTGCCTTGGAGATTTTCTGCTGGCTTCCCAAAATCCCATTATTCAATTTTGTGCTTAGTTTCAAAATTCAACTACAAACACCTGTTAATCTTGCAGACTAAAGGGTTTTTCTGGTCTGTATCTATTCTTATAGCTTGTAAATCAAGTGCTTATCATGTGACTGGAGTGGCCTATTTGAATCTCAAGACTATGTATTTACTTGTCAAGTCTCTGTATATATCTTATCAACATTTCATAATTTTAAAATGTTATTTGTGGTATGTAAATGAGTACATTTATCAAAGATTTTGAACTGTTTTTTTTTTCTGATTGTAGGTGTAACAATAAGAGAAGCAGGTAATTGAAAATTAAGATTTCTCCATGAAATTCTGTAATTTCAATTACAATTAAGAATCACATAGATTATCTTAAAAGTATATAGAGTCAATACTCCAAACATATTAATCAAAATAACCTAATTATATCATCATACAGTTCATAACTTAAAAAAAAAAAATGAATTGCTCTTAAACTGTATTAACAAACATGGCAAATGTGTACTATTGTGTTAAATACCTGAATTAGAAAGCCGACACTGTTTGACAAACTCATATTGTTCAAATCTGTTCATCAGCTTGGATACATTATCAAGTGAATCCACCACAACAACTTCTGGGTGTTTTGCAACATATTCCTTAAAAATATATGTACAAAAATAAATTTATGTATTTATATCCATTTATGTATAACTCAATTGTTTGGTTCTAATAAAATATTTCAGATATCGTTTACAAAGAATTTACACTAAGAAAGGAAAAAAATACATCATAAACAGCATACATGTTAAATAATCATAAATGATGCAACCAACAAAGACTGTAAACATTTCACATTCTTTTATATTTGTTGCATTTATGGTACCTAATTAGAAGAGAAGTTTATACAACAATAACAAATAAAGTATGTACCAAACAAGTTTGCTTTAGGTAGTATTTACATACGCCTACACAGTCTACATGAATACAGCCATATTTTTAATTGGTCTTCTCAAATGTGATAAAACCTTTAACTTGCACTGCTACATTTTAGTTTCTTCCTTTTGAAATTTCCACCTCCCTATAGACATGCATAAAACATTTGTATTACCAGCTGATGTTGAACAAGTAAACATACCCTGAAAATTCAGAAGGTAAAACGAATATCAACCATAAAAAATAAAAAAAATTCAATTCAAAAGTACTTTTATTATCATCTTTTATCACTAGCAATATTTTGAATGCTTGAAATGGTTAAAAATTATTTCTTATCTTTTCCTAATCACCTCTAAATTACCACCCCAGATTTGGAAAAGCAATTGGTGTCTAAGTTTATTTTTGTAAAGTTTATTAATTTCAAATAATTTATTAATAATAAATATCAAATTTATCTTATCTCACAATGTTAGTTTTTTTTGTTATGCTACTCATTTTATGTTACCAAAGATAAAAAAAAAATTCTAAAAAATTTTTAAAATCTTACCTTTTAAATAAACAAATTAAATTATAATACTAAAACTTGTAACTAATATTAATATACATATTTTAAGCCTATAAAATGTTTTATTCATTCCAACTTATTTTTTAAGAATTTATACATTTATTATAACAAATTCAGGTTATCTCATTCAAAATAAAATAACTTCTGATGGTAGCATCTGCTTTTAAATGAGGAAATACAAAAAAGTTAGTTTCCATAAGAAACAATAGTGTAGTTTATTTTGAAAAGCAATCCAAAGTTCATTTAAAGTAATAATTAAGGAGTATAGTTTTCTTGAAACTAGAAATGAAGTTTATGACATAGTATTACAAAAAAAGTTTTTAATAATATACTTTAACATAAGTTAAGCAGCATCACATTTTTCTTCATACCAACTAAAGTTAAAAGAATGTAGCAATAAAGCATTTTCAAAGTTGAGTGAATTTATGCCTAAGCTTTGATTGTGTAGCTCATACTCACAGACCTTAAGATTTTGGCATGTTTTGATCACAAGTAAATGGGATTGACTTTGGTAATATAAAGTATGATACCATGATCTAAACATAAAATAAATAACAAATCTGTCACTGTGTACAAGTATGGCACTAAGATCCTACACAGAAACGGTCATGGTAGATAAATGGAATCCAAAATGCTAATCTTTCCTGTACAGGGAACAACTTAGCAAGAAAACTCCCTCGTTAGTAATCATGGCACTAATAATTATATTCACAACACTGTTGTTGACAGAACATGTAACAAATATACCCATAAAACTCCTCTCAAATAAAAACATGACAGATTTTTAACAGAAAAATGTTGATGAACTGAAAACCCTGGTTACAATACAGATTTAGAAGTTCCTGTTAGCATACACTCAAGCAGATAACAGGTGTAAGTAAGAATTAAAATTAAAAATGTAATATTTTTTTTAACTGTCTACATCAAAACAAATACAAAGTTAGTCAGCAAACAAATGCCTGTAGATACTAAACTATGAAATCTATCACAATGCTATTTAAATCTCCAGACCGTATGCTGTTGTGAGAAGTAGTGTCCTTTTAAAAAAGGATAAATAGTAGTAATAGCTTAGGTAATGTACACTTCAATCAATTAAACACAATCTTGTAGCAAGAGAGATACAAGCAATGGCAATGTTTTTTGCATTAGAAAAACCTTTTTGAAAAGTCATTACCACAATTTATTTACTATATTCCAGCACTAACATGTGAAGCAGGAGTGAAAAACCCAGATACACATAGCTCATAGGTAGCAGTAAAACTAAGAACTCTGTACTACTGAATGTTCTTAAAAATCATACAAGAAAATTAAAAATAGATATTGAGCACAAACTGCAAAGGGCACTGAAAATATTCTGTAAATATAGCAAAAACATTAATGAACTCTAAATCAAAACGTACACATATCTGGAATAAAATAAGGAATAATTTTTCCCCTAAAATGAGAGAAACAACAAACCAACATCAGACATCAAACTAAATGTGATTTGGTAAACTTTCTTGAAACCAAGCAAAATGTTACTAGCAATTTAGATTTTATGATGCCACAGTGCTCATAAATGTGCTAATGTCCAAATATAGTGATTAAATAGCTAAAAAAATTAATACTTTATCTCCAAAAGCAAGCACCCTGTCACGTACACCTGTAATTATGTAGCACCTATTTCGTCCTCCTCATGGAAACTATTTAATCTTGCCTAACTAACCATATGTTGTTGAAAATTATTTATGCATATTTCCTAAAAAAAAATATTGGCATAAAAAATTAAACTCTACAGCAGATGAAAACTTACATTTTTTAGAGATTAAGCCAGTCATAATGGCTTTAATAAAAATGTAGAAAATAAAAAGCCATTAAGAGCCTGAGTGTGTGTGGACTAAGAATTCTGAAGTCAATGGTTCAAAATACAACAACAAAAAACACCTACTAGCATAGTTAGGAAATTGACATCTTGTCATCCATTTGACATTTTGAGCAAAATAATTGTATCAAGTGCATGTGTTTCTGGCTACAGTAAACAATGAATAATTGAGTTGCAGAATGAGAGATATCAGAACAGGCCAGGAATTGAGAGTTCAAGTCAGAATCCACTTTCTAAACAACAAGCAGCAAAACTGGTTAAAAGGCACCACCTAAAACCAGGAGTGTAATAAGTAAATGACAGCACATTTAGTAACATAACTTCCAATCAGTATTGCAAATACTTAAAATAAAAGTAGGAACTGCTCAGTTTGACTCATTTCAGTTGCTTCTGTAATTATAAATACCCTACATATCAAGATTATTTTTAATTCTATATATAACATCGCATCAGAAATTACCAGTTAAGATATTTAATGAGAAAAGCTGTAGTTATGTAATTAGAAATAAAAAGACAGGCACCAATTCACATAAAGGCTCAAGAAAATAGCAACAAGTAATAATTTAAGTACAAAATTCAGAAGCAAACATCATTAAAGAATGAACTAAAATGTCAATATTTCAAAAGAAAACAAACTCTATATGGTGAACATTTTTTGTTTTTAACCAAGTGCCAACGTTACCATATTTAAGGAACATTCAGTATAATTGCTTTAATACATATCCTGTTAAAAAATTTTTTAAAATAAATGTACAATATATATATATATATATGACTTGTTTAATGTTAAATTAATCTCGACTATCCTTAAGTACTTTTTTAATCATTTACTTTTGCTACTTTTCACCTATATCAATATTCTTCTTTCAGATATCAATGTAATGGTATGCAATTGTTCTGCAATATTATTGAGTAAAGAACACAATTATCTATCAGTTATATGCAAATACAGAACATTTTTTCTGATGTTCCCATAAAGGGAATGCTAGCTCGTGTGCGTGCGTGCATTTTCTTTACATCCTATTTGATGGTGACTATGCAGCACCAGCTATAACATGCTGAGACTTGTCTTTCCTTCGTATGTCATGAAGTTTCTAATCAAATAGCAGCAACTCCGCAGGACAGTTTTAACAGACTTATTAACAAATTATTGTTACTTACTGCACTAGTAAAATTTTGCATTTAAAAGTATAAATGCAAATTATATTTAAGTTTACAAATAACTGCATGTATATATATGTATATATTAAATATATATTGCAATAGTTCAGTGTTCACAAATCTTGCTTCAATCTTTCCAGATCAAGTGGATCTGTCTCACAGTTTAGATTTCTCCATACTACAAAGGAGGCTATTGAGTAGCATCAATGAACAACTGAATATTGTTCTTATACTTCCACCTACTGGTAATCAGAATGTTGACAGTGATGAGAAAGGTGATGAAATATTCTTGATCAAGACTTTTTACCACATGAAGTTGCAGTTCATACAGATGTGGAAGATGAAGATATTGCAGACCCAGGAATGACTCAAAAATTGAGAAAAAAAATGAAAAACTCTCCCTAGCATCCCATTCTCTTCCTTCAAATGTAGAAATTAGAACAACAACAATGCAGGAAAGATGAATCCAAGACATCCATTTTTTTTTTGTTTTGTTTTTTAACTACATGTGAAATTTTAGTGCACATACCTGGGCAATGCTGGATGAGAAAAAAAATTCTAAAAGCTTCAAAGTAGATTAAAAAATCAGTAAATTTTTTTGATTTTTAATCAGTGGATATTCACAGCATGCCGTCTGAAAATGATTATTGGTCAACAAGCGATGACATGAAGTGCTAAGACGATGAGTAGAGACTATTTCTCAGAGTGGAACCTTAGACTTGGCTGATAATGATAAATTAGCTTAATCAAAAGGTAGCCAGAGTGCCGCAACCACTTTATATGCTTAGCAATAATTGTCAACAGTTTGATATATTTGATGAGTTTATCAGTACAGATGTAGCTACGATTCTGTAACAAGGCCTTTACAATGCAACAATTAAAAAATAAACCCACAAGATTTGGATGTAAAATGTGGACATTGTGCAGTGCAAGTGGTTTCCAGTCTCCCCTCCCCATCTGTCATACTGACTACAAATGTGTTCGTCCTAGTCATACATAGTGCTACAGGAATAATCTGCCTCATGTGCTCAACTCAATTTAAGGCTGCAATTAGAGGAGAGTCAAAGTCTAAAAGAACACATAGTACTAATGAAGTGGCCAGCTAGTGCATGGTCCAACACACATTTTATGCAATGCTCTCAGACAGAACTATTTATACTAGTCTTATTAACATCTGCCAGCAATTTATTCCAGTTAGCTTTTTTTTTTTTTTTAAATTAGGTTGTGCAAAATCTTAAACTATTCTGATCAAGTGTTCAAACCCCCTCAATCAATCAAACTCAAAGAACAGAACTGATCTACATTAGCATAATTCCAGCTCAAAAGTTATTATTCATTACACAAACTGAGTCATCAACATAAAAAGCCAGCCAGAAAATTTCTCGAGTTTATCAACCAGGATCTAAGGATATAACTAACCATAACCCTCCATCTGTTTCTCCTTTCCTTTTTAAAATCTGACATGACACATCCCACAGTAAAGCCAGGGAACCATGGTAACAGTTTCTCTAGATTTGTATCATTTTACATACTATTTTTATAATCTTGATCAAAGTAAAAGAAAAAATATCAAAAAGAAAAATTTTAGTTCATTGATAATTTGAAGATGACTGATGTCATTAACAATTGTAGTGTGAAATGAAATCTAGGCAAAATGACATTTTGTCTAATGTCATAGTAACCATAAACTATATATACAAACTAAAAATGTGTTCAGATCAGTATAAAAAAACAAATTAGTAAAATTTGTAATTTTCTACTTGTAAACCACATCATATGATCAGATAAGTGACCAACGAAAGCACATGATCTTATTGAGACTTCTTTTTAAATTTATGACAAGTAAAAAAAAAAAAAAAAAAAAGTTTATTTAAAATTTAATTGCAAAGTCAATTTTTTTCTCTCCAGTTCACTCCAAAAAACAAAACTTGTGCAACAAAAACATTTTATTTTCAACAAATGATGTCAACAAAATAGATAAAAATGATTTTAAAACAAAATAAGAGCTCACCTCAAACTATAAATCTTGTTTTGCTTAAAGCCCAATAGATATATCTATGCTTTAAAATAACTGGAGATTTCTAAATCAAGAGTTCATGACAACTTATATTATACCAAAACATTCTGATAACATGCCAAAAATGTTTATATGTAATGAAACATTTTTGGCATGTTAACAGCACATCTGTGACATTCCCCTGTTTCCATATACAATGCTATTAGGTCAACATAGTTATCTTTATTTTAACCAAACATAGTTAAAAAAATAACAACATTAGCTATGAATAACAGCTATGTATTTCATCAACCAGTCTTATTTCTAAGTTAAGAGTACTTTTCAAAGCAAGGTAAATTAAACAACAGCTAAGTTTTAAAAAAAAAAATTAACACTATATTAAACTTTTATAGAAGTGGTCAGTGGTCCAGTAGTTAATCTACTACACTGTCAGGGCTACAGTTTGATTCCCAGTTGAAGTCAACCTGGTTTGGTGTAACCCTGACAGTTTCTTCTTACTCTTCCCCCAAGCATTCATCTGGGTTTCCTCCCACATCTAAACAATAAAGAGTTCTTGTAAGGATTCCTCTGCTGAAGTCAGTAGTGCTGTAGACATCGATGGACAAAGGAAAAATAATTCTGTATAAACCTTAAAATATATTATGCATAACTTAAAATGTACTATATTTTATGATGGATCTATGACCTGAAAATTCACATTTTCTACATCTATATTAACTTACCTTCAATATGACTATCTAAGATCCTTTGTACTAACAGCCATTAGCAGAGAAACATCAAAAAGTGGTTAAAAATTATAAAGATTCATTAACAAAATTCAACTACCATTTACACGCTAAAATACATTACATGTAAAAACACAACATTAAAAGATGAAAAAATATGCAATCCTTTTGTTTTGCCAGGTTCCATTAATCAGCATGAGAGTAGAATTGAAACTGAGTACAAATTACCTTTAACACATGTGCACAGACAGAACAGAACATTTACTGTAATGTGAATTTTAACTGATCATCAATAAGAAAGTCCTACACTTCTTTGGCTTCACAAAGAATTATCTAAAAGCCTTTAAATATAATTATGTTATAAAGAAATGTTAGATTTCCAAGGGTACAATCTCAAAGATCATGAATAAATAGAAAGCAAATAAAAAACAAGGCTGTGAAAAAAATAAATACATAGCTAAAAGGTGTAGAAAAGCATTTGAATTTACTAAGAGACAGGGGGGGATTAAAGAGCACCGTGAATTTGCAAATTAACTGCAGAAGGGCATAAGTCAGTCTTTTCTGGTGAAAAAAGTCTGGAAAAGAATGTGTTTCTTAATGGAAGAGTGCCAGTGCAAAAGCTATTGTTGGATGAGTAAACAAGACAAAGACATGAACAAAAAATCATAAGAACTGGTGTTGGTGTTGAAGATTGCAAAGATATACTGCTTACAGATGAATGAAAGTTTGAATTGTGAATACCAAAAGCTGCTGTTTACACAGTGGTTTATTTATTACCTAAGACAGAAGGCAAGGAGAAGATGCAAATCAACTTTGTTATGTATCACATCCAATGGAAAACATGTTAAAATTAATGGAGAAATGATTTGCTAAAAAAAAAAAAAAAAATGAGCAGCAACATACCACTAGTGGAATCTACTTATCCTATTTGCATATTTCAATAAGGACCCCCACAAATGCAAAAAAACTGATACTGCTTGCTTCCAGTCTAAGAAATATTCCAAGAAACCCTGAAAACAACTGTTTTGGCTATCACAGCACCCTGATATAAATACTAGTAAGCATGTGAGAGACTATATGAATTCCAAAAAGTTAAGAGCTCCAAACTACTATGGTAACATTATGAACTAATTTCCTCAAAATTTTATTGATGAAATGTTCAAGAATATACCATACCAAGTAGAAGAATTTAAAAAAGAATTGCAAATAAGATAGTGCAAGAGTTAAAAGATAAGTCAGTTAATCTGTTACCTTAATTAGTGTTAAGTATTGTATACTTAAAATATTTAAAGAAATTTTTAAAATTTGTTTTGAACTGAAAAAAAAAAAATAGCTTTACTGATTAAACAGCACCTCGATCTAAAATATGCAAACCAGACAGGCTTGCTGTGTTTATTAAAAAAATTTTATATCAAATTTGCACACGTACACACACTAGCTGGCCATTTTATTAGGACTATGAACCCTTCCAGACTTGGACCTGCCTCTAATGGCAGCTGTAAATTAGACTGACCACATGTGGCAGGTCATTCCTGTACCACTACATATGATTAGAACAAGCACATTTGTAGTTAATAAAACAATTATAAGGAAAAGGCAAAAAAGGCAAAAAAAGCAAAAAAACAAACATCCCAGCATTCAAGAGGCATAGTAGTGAGTGAATGTCTAGCTGGTACAACAGTAGCCAAGAGTTTTGTTGGTAGGCTGCTCCAAGACATTGGTCATTTGAGTTTATCAGCAATGGCAAATGGCAAAAAAAGTCTGCTGCAAGGAATTGTGGCAGCAAACGTAGTGACAAAAAGAGGAGAATGGCAATTAAGATAGTAAAGTCCAACTGTCATCAAACAAACAACCTGACAGACATTCAATGCAGGGCAATCCACATCCTTATCCATCTGTATCTTGCTATGGTAGTAGGAGGCCATTGCATAAACTAATGATCACAGTTACCAACTTGAAAACACTGATGTAAGAAATGCAAACAATGAGCTAAGAGTTGAAAAGTGATATGGTTTGATGAGTTATACTCCATCTTGTTTCGCAGAGATGAGAACCAGAATTCATTTGATCCCTCTTCCGTGGTCATAACTGTGCAAACCCCTGATGGTGGAATCATGCTTTGCTGGCATACCCTGAGACCTCTTAATTCTTTTAGAAGGCAGAATGAATGCCAAAGCTTACATCAGCATAATTTCCTATCAGTAAATTCAGTGAAACTTACTGTGTATGCTGATGGGGATGGCTACTTCCAAGATGACAATGCTCCATCTACCATGGCTACATCATGTTTCTCAAACCATAAATATGAATGCAGAGAGATTTTAGGCATCTCTCTCAGCCAGCTTAATCCCTGAATCTCAATCCAATTAAGCTATGAAGGATGAACGTGAAAGATGAATTCACTATCACAATCTTCTGCCTACCTTGCACCATACATTGCTTACAACACCAACCACCTTCCAGCACCTTGTGGATTCTATGCCAGGTTATGTTGTCATGGCTGTTATTTGAGCAAAAGGTGGCCCAACATGACCAGTCATATATGCAATATTGGAAATAATTTTTTAAAAAAAAACCAAAACAAACTGGGTATAAAACACAAACAGTACATAATAGAATCATATCTCTTGTGTATAATGAAATGTTGCAGAGTGCAGTCGTGTCTTGATATAGTACACTGATTGGTTATGAAACCAGTCAGAAAGTCCACATCTGCTGAAGGACTATAAAAAAATAGGCAGTGACATCTTTATAATCTGATGAATGAGATGAATGCTATAGCTCCTCGAAAGAAAGTTAGCATAAAGTGGTCTCGATGAATTTGTAAGTATCTGAAAGCCTTTGCTGAGGACACATTCAAATGGCAAAGCTGAAATGGGCAGCAGATGAAACAGTGGGATGACAAAACCTGGAAGGTGTTCTTTACAAATGAATCCATGTTTAAACTGCTTGGAAATAATCAACAATAGTTTGTTCAAAAGCAGAATGGGGAGTAGTTTAACAGTCAGTGTGCAAAAGCCTAGGGTGTCAAAGATCTGAATAAAACTGAAGGTATACTGACTGCCAACAAACAGGTTCTCATCCATCATGCCAATCCTTTAAGACAACACCTTATTTGGTGGGGATTCATCTCAACATGACGAACATATAACCAATATGGTGAAAAAAAATCTGAAACTTAAAGAGACACTTAAAAATGCTGTGGTATGCGCAAAGCCCTAATATGTCATTGAGGCTCTATGGTGTTATACGGCTATTGAGAAAGTCAAATAGTACCCAAACACCTTAAATGAATTGTGCAAACTACTGCAGGATATTTGGAACATGCTACTGTCATACATTCATAACCTGTATGGAAAAATGAAAACAGAGTGTCATTCTATATAAAGAACAGGGCTCATATACCAATGTAATGTACAGCATTATTTTCTTTGTATATTTTTCTGTAATATTGCACTGTATGTAAATTGTATGCATCTCTCAGTTACAATTACTCATTTGTGTATATTCAGTGTTCCTCCATAATTATTTCAAATACTGTACATGTTTAGGGTACATCCAGCATTTACATCTATCTTTTAAAATAAATACTATTTCTAGACAAAAACAAACATTACCATAAGATTAAACTCTTGGTGAATTTTAATGTTTCTATTCATATTACAGACTATCTGGCATTTTTAAAAAATTCCTCTAAAAATTGTAACTGCTCCTGAATATAAGTTCAACTTCCAAAAGAGTAGCCTTCCAAATAAAACCAGTTAAATATAATATGCATGTAAGTAAAGTTTTATCATAAGATCTGTATATTTTAAATACTTGTCACAAAATTTGAAAGATAAAGGAATATAATGATTATACAGTAAAGTCTCATTTAACACAAATTCACTTTTAAATGATTTATAAAGTATGAAAATTCACTTTACACAGCGATGTTTCATTATAACACGATCCCACTGCAAGACAAAGTAGTCAACGATAGGGACGATGTTTGATATTCTTCCACAATAGTTAGTGAGCCATCACTTAACAAATTGTGTTCTTATCCCTTAATAACAATGGGCTGAAAAAGAATCAGAGAATATTAGTGCTTCAACAACGAAAATGAAACAAAAAAGTCACTCTTTGGAAGTAAAATTAAAAATCATTGAGCGATTTGAGAAAGGTGAAAGATTAATATTTTACATGCGATGGGGCTGAATGAAACAATATGCTGGGCTATCCATTCAAATGCAGATACGATAAAAAGTGGTCTGCATGCTACATCAGTGAGTGCCACCAAAATCATTGTAGTAGACCCAATATTATGGAAAGGATGGAAAGGCTTCTGTGTACTTGGATTGAGCACCAAACAAAGCAAAATGTGTTAAGTCTGCATGTTATAAAGTGAAAAGCAATGAGCTTGCATGAATCATTGAAGAAAGACGAAAGTGAAAGTGATGTGAAACTTTTCCACATGAGTCAGGGATGGTTTTTCCGTTTTAAAAAGTGGTTTAATCTACACATAAAAGTGACGGGAGAAGTAGCCATGGCCAATAAAAATGCAGCCAAATATTTCCATAGTTTGCTGGTACAAATCATAGCTGATGGTGGTCATAGCCCTAAGCAGGTGGTTAATGTAGATGAAACAGGATTATAATGGAAGATGCCAAACAGAACTTATATTTTCCAAGATGAAAAAAAATGCCCCTGGTTTTAAAGCTGCAAAAAATTAATGCTCTCTTTTATTAGGAGACAATTCACAAGGAGACTTAAAACTTAAACCCTTAATGATGCATCATGCATGGACCCCTAGAACTTATGATACTTAATTGTTGTGTTACTCTTCATCCACCGGCAAGCACCATTACCTATTTACATGTATTCTTGGAAATTATATTTCACTTAACAATGTTTTTCAGGCAGTGAGACTTTACTGTATATAATTCTTTAGCAAAATTACGACACATTCAGAAATATTAAAAATTCTACCAGCACCCACAGTCAACTAATCACAAGATGACTGACAAAGTGGAACTCGTACAGCTGGAGTATCCTATGTGCATTTTTAAAATGTTTCTATTAATTACCTCATCTAGTATTACTTGCTACTCCTGTGTCATGACCATACCAAAACTGCTGGATCTAAGGAAGGAGATTCTTGAGCCTTGTGGGTCTCTAAAAGATGTACTATAAGTAAAAGATTTAGAGAATTGGCCAGCCCATTTAGGTGATACTGCTGGATCTAAGGAATACAGTAACAACCACGTGTCTCCTGGAACACAAACCAATGCCAGTTCTTAATAAAGAAACATGATTGTCAGTTTCATTGTTTCAATCAGGTACCCCTGACCAGTATGTTGACCTTGAAGAATGACCAGCTGAGTCCTGCCAGTCATCTCTCCCTGCATCATTACATTACTTCCACTATACCAAATTGAACTGATCCACTTGTTGCTGTTGGACCCTTGTGCAATAATTCAAATGTTCCCAAGTCCATCAAGTAAGTAAAAAACAACTGTTCAAAATAGAATCCAATATGTGGTGTCTGATCTAAAATCTTGCATGAAGAATATTCCTGATGATTTCTCAACCCCAGAGTTCCTCTGATTTCCAGCAATTTTTGTTGGACCTGGGTAACATTGGTCCATTCCTTTGGTAATTTATTCATAATGTACATCTGTATAACAGGAACTTGTCAGCTCTCAACGATTTCACCCTCAGTTGGTCATGTGTACATGTTGCAGTCAATCAGTAATCAGCACTATTGCAATTTGAAGCAACATCAACCTTTCTGGAAACATGCAACTGATTTACTGAAAAGAATCTCTGGTGACAATAATGTGGCTGCAGTCTATTATAAATTTTATTGCACAACTGATTTTGGCAGTGATTTTTATTAAACTGGGCAATCATGTGCTGTCAGTGCATGTTTTACACATGCCATACGTTCATTTTTATACCTACAAGTCAACAGCATGTGATGGTAAATATTGAGTGACTAAAACATTGATAAAATTTACTTGAACCCAAATATCCTTAAATTTTTGTTCTCAGTAATTATATAAATAGCTTATTAGTAAATAAATATCAGCACAAAACTAAATAGTTTTAGTAAAATAAAGTAGGAAACCATCAAGACTTCCATAAAATTCCCAGGAAAGATATATGCCAATCAATAAAATTTGCAAACTGATTTACATTATTAGCCTTTACTACTGTCAATTCATTTCATTTATATTTTTAACAGTACAAACCAAACTTTGCTAAAAATTCAACCATTTTTTTTTAAATATGACCTAGTATTTGCAAATGTAGATAAATGAAAACTACTGATTAGGTAAGTTTTTCTAAATTAATCAAATCCCCTTCATTGTGTTTTCCCAACACAAAATCAGTAAATCCAACATTTTAATTTTAGTTTAAACCTAACGGAAAGGGTCAGCAGAGATTCTAACTTTAATATTTAAAACAGTTTATTCGGTATGAAATTATTCAAATAGAAAAATGAACAAACAAACAAAATCCTTATTAAATGGGAAAAGCCAAGCTCTCTCACTGTCTCTGTCTGTCTGTGTGTGTGTTTATTTATTAAGAAAAGAATTTCATGAAAAAGCATTTTAGCTTCTTGCTAAGCCATAAAATGCTTGGTATGATAACCAAAAAAGCTTTCAAACAAAACCAAAAAAATTAAGCAAGTTCTTGGTTTGTATACACCTTGAAACCTGCAGCCCTGAATTTTTTCTTTAAAAATATTTAACTTATAAAAATTCCCTTGTCTAAAATATCATAGTTAACTTAAAAGTAGACCACAAGTTTTGATCTTACTAGAATAATTGTTTTAAAAAGCACATGTATGTAAGTATTACACAGATAATGTTGATAATTAATGGATGGAATTCTAAAATAATTTTCCAGAAAGCTCAGAAATGTCAGTAATTTTTTTTTAGAAGACTATAAATTGTTATTGTATGTAAAAATAACATACAATGTCAGCAGGACATAACTGTTTGAAGTACAGTTCTTACCTTGAAATGTCTGACAAATAATTTGTCAATTGTATGTCCTTCTCTAGCCCTCACCAAGATATCAGTAAGTTTGTGAACAATGATGTCAAATGGTCCCTGATCTTCAAGTGATCGACTCAGATCAATCTGTTATAACAGAAAAAAAATTGAAACAATATCAATAAAATTAATATTTATACAATGGCAGAGAAGTCCAATGGTTAGATTACTGGACTGCAAATGTTGAGTGCCAGAGTTCAAATCCTGGTTGAAACCAGCTTGGTTTGTCATACCTCCTTGATAGTTTCTTCCTGGCTCTCTTCACCAGCCAGCCAGCCACATGGGTTTCTTCCTGGCTCTCTAGTTTCCTCCCACATCTAAAAATGAAATGTATGGATTTCTCTGCCAAGGCAAACATTTCTTCCAATCCAGATTAGGTAACCAGGTGGTCAACCTATAGCCCTTTCTAGTTTCATTGAAAAGGAAGGCTTGTTTACCTCCTGCAGGAAAGGAATGCTCAAGAAATAATAAAATAAACTTAAAAACCCCCACTTAGAATATTAAGAGAGGGCGTGGTTTATCATTAACAGGTGAGAAAACTAGTACAAGCAGAATTCCTATATACATTTTTTTAGTTTTCCAATAATGCTCAACATGCTGGTTAGATAAAGAACTTTTCAAAGTCAGATAGTTTCTATTAATAACACATTTCATGTTTTTAAATCTTGAGTAATGAGTTTTTAAAAAGGGAAGTTGTTTATCTACAAATTAAAAAAAATCTCAAAACATTTACTTAAATTAGAAACTCATTCCTTTTAACAGAGACATTTTTTAAAAACAACAAAAAACTTGAATAAATAAATGAAGTTACTTTGTAACTAACCAAACTATGTTAATGATAAAACATTTAGTGACAATTTGAAAAATACTTTAGGAACATCTATAGATAATAGAATCACAGTTCTTATATATCAGTGAGAAATAAAAAAAAAAAAAACTAACTTTTTTTAGCTAGATCTTTAATAATATAAATGAGAAAATTACACTAATTAAACCATGCAAAGTTTAATGAATTATAGCTTTAAGTTAATTTGTGTAACCTTATTAACAGGACTGCAAGATATGAAATGTAAAGAAAAAAATGTACATTTAAAAAAAGAATTTTTAGGGACTTGGTTGAAGATTAAATCATCAATCAGAAAAAAGTTTAAATATGAAAACTAATTTATATATTCTAAACACAATGTTAATAGTCTTGACCTTTAGATCATTCTAAGATATTCATAATTTACTAAGTGACAAAATATTCAAATTATTTTTAAAAACGAGAATTTCAGTATTTATGAAAAAATTTAAGAAAGTGATATTTTAGCATCTAAAATTATATTCAAATTTAGCGTCATATAGCAAAATGGTAAAGCAGAAATTCTCATTTAGATTTTAATAAGATAACCCACCTAACTGAATATCTAAGCAAAACAAATGTGGAAATAGTTTTTTAAAAAAACTGGCATTTTCTTATGTAGCAGCAAGACTGATAATAGCATAACTCTAGAAGATAATTGTCCTTGGAGGGAACCAAACTTTAATACATGCCTATAAACTAAATAAATGTTTACATTGTTTTGGCACTGAAGAAGGGCTACAGACTTCCACAAACTACTATAAAGAACAACATCGACAAGGTTTAAATATCTTGTAGTCAAAACCATTGCAGGCTGGGCTAAAAAAAAACACTTATTGGTAGGGTAGCACATATACAATTAGACCAATCAAACCAAAATGGTGGCCAGTATAGCTTACAACAATTTTTCACTTATTATTATCACTTCAATTTTGAAAGGCCATTTAAAAATTTTAATAAACTCAAGTTTTAATATTATAAAACTTACATTTTTCAAATCTTTGTAACTAATAAATAATAATATAAAAATTCTATGCAACTTTAAACATGAGAAAAAAAGTATCGTAATATTCTAGAAATATTCTGAATTACTTTTAATGTATAAATAAAAAAAGAAAAAAAGTGCTTTGATATAATGCAACAGTATGGACTTTGGAAGTACAAGTTATAGATGGAATTTAATCAGATTTGATTATACTACCAACACAAAAATCAAGGATTCAATCACTACCCAATTACATTAATGTTTTTTTCCTAAATTTTTAAGAACTTAAATACATATTGTATACATAAGTTGGTAAATTTTCTTATACAAATGTTCAACAGCAGAACTCCATACTTCTAAATCTTTGTAATTCAATCTTAAATCATTGAATATTTTAAAATTGAGTAAAGAAAAAGATAAATTACTTTTAGTTTTTCAAAATACTAAATAGCTCATATGCAGAAACATTTAACAGATTATAAAAGAGAATTAATTAATTAATTAATTAAACTATTTTTACTTTTCCTTTTAAACATAATGCAGCTTTCATCACAATCTATAAAAGCTAGTAGTAAATATCCAGTGCATGATTGCTTATATATATGTAAACAAAATGGTATAAAAAAATCACTCATTCTCAGAATTTAAAAAACAACAAAAATGTTAAGATGTAAGCAGCACTGAAAAACAACCAAAATTACATTTTCCAACAAGCAAGCAAATCTCTTGAACATGACAAGAGCCCACAATACAGGCACTACCACCATTTTAAAAAAAAAACAGTATAACAAATAAAAGCAAACAAACAAATTGTAGTGAAATTTTTACAGTAACAATTTATAACCCAACTCATGTAATTGAACAAATAAGAAAAATCTCAAAATTCTAGGTGATGCATAGTCCTCGTTTGTTTTTAGATTTGTATGCTAAATGTTGACAATAGATTTAAAATGCAGATTTGGTGAAATTTATTAAGTAGTTTATAGAAGAAACAACAAACATTTAAAGTAGGAAGAATTTAAGTGGATAACTGTTTTTTAAATTGAATGGAAAATTAGTGTACATTTTCTTACTATTATTAGTTAAATTTAAAGATGGCAAATGTTTCAATGCATGAAATCTCCCTAACAGCATGTTAAAAATGCTTGAACAGATTTTTAAAAAATAGTTTCTAAATATTATGCAACATTTCCATAAAACAGTACAAATAAATAAGTTTATTTTTTTGAAAATTGCACTACTCAAATCTTTATTGAAAATTCTGTTAAATTTTTTTTTCATTTTCCACAAAATGTTACAGCATTTTTTATTTCAACTATTTAGAAGTTGTTAAAGAATGACATTTGGTTATCCATACATAAATTTCTGTTTAAAATTTAGATTATCCAGCCATTACTACTACAATTTTTTTTTCTTTAAACATTTGTTTATGTTATAGCAGCTTAAGTAACAAAATTAATTGTTCAATAAATGCTATATTAACTACTGATAATTAGTGGAAAATAAAGTCCTGTATATTTTACCTTATTCAAAATGAAATTTTGAGTAAAAAAAAAAAAAAAAGGTAAAAAAACCAACTTTTTTGTTTAACTGCAACATCACAAAAGAAATCATTTCACAAAATAACATGTCACCTTTGGTGGCAAATAGCAACTAAGAGCAAGCTGCTTCCTAGCATGACTGATTAATGAAAACCTTCTCCAAAAATTGTGCTGCAATCTAATGTAGTTATTGATATCTTTTTTCTATCTAATTCAAATAAGACCTCTCAAATTCCCCTGCTTAATACAATTTTCTAAGGCATCCTATGTAAAAATTTATCCAGAAATAACTGAATAAGTGATTTTTAAAATGACATTTTCAAGAAAGATTGCAAGCTCAAATGCATGACTAGATGACCTTTGATCTTAACCCTAAATCCCATAAACTACAAGGGAGCTTCAACCTGACACCAACTTCAGTCTCTAAACAGATATTTTGTAGAAACATGGTCAACAGAACAGAAATTGATAAACTGCTTTAACCCAACAGTGCGCACAACCATTGGTCTGTAATTCAGGTTACACATGTTTGGTCTCAAAAGAACCAGTTAAAAACTATTTAATATGAAGCAAACCTTCAAAACCTTATTTTCATTAACACAAGAGTAAGATGTATAATTCTAAAATAAAGAACATGTCTCAATTTGTGTATTCAAAATATATATATATATATTATACACTAAAATTTTAAAAAAGAAATTATCTTATTTCTACAAAAATTTACTGAGCAAATAAAAACAGATGCCTTAAAATCTAATTTTAAAAAATACAGAAAAAAATCTAGGTTTGTGTGTATGGCTTAGGATGAGGAAAAACAGCTTCAAAACCTGTATACAAATTCTTTAACATTTGGAAATATGGTATTATTTTATATATGAGTGATAAAAAAATCATAAATAACTGCAATTTCTTCATTATCAATGCAATATTGTAGTGCTTTTACTCCCAATAGATTGCTTTCTCTAAAAGAGAATTATCTGACAGCAGAATTATGTTTCAAAAGTTTCCACATTGTTGTTGTTGCCAAAAGTCAGTTATCCTCCTGACCATCTGCATGTATGCCACTTTGCTAAACTCCTTTAATCAGAACCACATGGTATATTTTAAACATTTTTATAAGATTACACCAACAAATGTAGCAAATTCTGTTTAAGTGCATGTAATGTAATTATGCTTTTAGAAACAATATTAAACTCATTTTTAGGAGGGTTATAAACACATCAAATTCTTAGATCTGTTTCACATGCGAAAAGTTTAAAATTGTACATTTATTTAAATCAAATTATGTAAATCTAACCAAAGAATAATTAGTTTTGCTCATGGAATTCATAAATTCAAATACAAGCAGCATTTATATAAAATTTAATTTCTATCATAAAGGGAGTTAATACTTAATACAAAATTAAAAACTAATTAAAAACAAGTATTAGTTAAAAACTCAACTGCTTAGAATTATTGAAAAAATGTTTTCTGGATTAAATAGAATATGGAAATAATTTTACTCAATGATTCATGAAATTAAAAATGTATTAATTGTATACCTTTTGATTTAAAATATGGAGAATGGAAGTTTCAAAAGATAGGTAGCCATTAAAGATAAACTAAGTTTCATATTAACATTAGAAAAGATTAGTATTTTCATAACATTTCAAAACTAATGAATAAAAATCAAATTACTTTTAATTGTTAAACACAAAAAATAACCCTTATTCTATACTTATGAGATGAAGTATCAAAAATATCAATATGTAATAACAATGGATTATTTTTGTCACTGTTTCGACTGGTAGAATCTCCGATCATCATTGAATACGGCATACTGGCTGAGGATAGAATTCACGAACCTTTATTACTAACGTTTGGGTGCTATGCTTTTTATCCACTAAAACACTAAAAACAAATTATTAAATCTGTTACTAATTAAACTACATTTAAAAGTCACAAAGAAAGCTACTCAAAAAATTTTATTCATTGAAAAAATTTAAATAACATGTACACTACATAACACTTAATTTTTAGCTGCATATATAAAATTCTAAAAATATCTTAATTAGTAACATGCAATATTAAATAAAAATGTATATTTTCTTTTAATAACTGTCATTTAAAAGTTAGATAACTAGAAAGTATGAAAAAACTTTCATAATGTACTTACCTGAACATTGCATGATTTGCTTTGAACGCCAGTCTGCACTTTTTCTCAGTACTCAGACTACTGTTAACATTGTTGTGCAAATTTACATAATTCTAGCCACATTTTATTAGTTTAATCTCTTCTGGAAAACTAACATTTGTAGCCAAAGATTGCACCTGTTAAGCAAATTATCTCACTAACCATCCTCAATGAAAAGTTAATATTGTACATTTAAAACCAGAATTTTCTTCTTAGAAATGTTATAAGTTCCGCAAAGCTGAAAACAAAAATATTGTCACAAATTAGCTAAAACTGTCATTTAACTATAAACTTCACTTAAATTTTTTAATAATTTCATTTAAAAATAAGTCTCCTGTTAACTTTATAGAATAGAAAGGTCATAAGACTAAAATTTTCAAAATGTAATGCTTCTTTTTAAAAATATAACTTAAGGCTTTTCAATTCTACCAGCCATCAGAGCAAGTAGTGTAGGTTAATTATAGAGCTGGCATTTTTCTTCATTGCTTCTCATAGTAGATTAGGAGAGTAATAAGCAAGCAAATAAAGAGAATTTGTCAAATAAAACCATAAGCTTTCAGGCTAGTGATTAAGTAGATTCCAGTTGCCTTTCAGAAATAGCAGTGATTCCTAACAGACTCTTTTGGAATGTATCAGAATATATACTAATTAAAGAGCAAATAGTTTGTTGCTCAGTCCTAATTCAAGGTTTATGTTATTAACTAAACTGTTCCAAGGAACTTATGTATATATAAAGCAATTATATTTGAATGCACAAATTTTTTAATATTAAAGCTTTAGTCATAACTCAAATTAAAACTGAGCCCAATAATAATCATGTTAAAAGTTATAGGAAGATAACTAAGCTATGGACATCGTGCATACATGCATGTGATGAAACTAAGACATTTATATATTTAGTTTTAGTAAGTACTATAACAGAAATAAACTTCGCATACATGAAAATTTAAAACAAAAACAAGGAATTTATTGGTCCAGCAAATCACCAAGGGCAGGCGAGTGTGAGGCATACTTTCAAAAGAAGGAAAAAAAAATTTTCAAAGGGAAATGGAAACAGAAATAAAACAGTAAATCAAGTAACATTTTGGCACTAAGAATTTACCAGTTCATTCTTTATCCCAACAATATCCTGACCTTTGCAATATTACTTTTCAGTAATTGGATCCTTATTTTTTGTAATTTACTATTTAACTTTAATTTTTAAATATCCATAACACAGGAAAAAATCATGTATATGTAAACATTAACTTAACACAAGAGTCCACATGCAGTACAACACAAATAAAATACAAAATGAAATATACTATTTTAAAGAGTTGAAGGAGAACAATATGCACATAAAGCATACATCAAACATACTTACATTAAGAAAAAATTTAATTATACACACAATGGAAATTGATATTTCAAATTTAAATCATGTGAACAATGGAAAAATAAATCACATGCATTATGCTGAAACTAAGTGATAAACTCATTAGAAGTTGCCAAATACAAAGTCTGTGTTCACCACATTGGAAAAACTCATTAACCACATTAGGGTTCATCCTATCAAGCATTTTTAATTTTGCCTGTGTATGGTATTTTGCAAGTAACTTTTAGCTTCATTGGTGAAAAGGACCACTTGTTTGCTGTAAGCATAACCAAAAAAATCAGGCAAAAAATAAAGCACCTTTGCCTATAGAAAGCCCACTGGTGCTCAGAGACAATCCATAAAAAAAGCAAAAGCTGCTTGCAGATGAACACTTACTAGGTTGGGTTTCTCTGGCAAAATGTTTACCAAAAATTTGCATCTATATGGCAAAGTAGCTTTCACTGAAATTCTTTCCATAAAAATTAATGACCTCTGAGCTCAGCAGAAGAATCTTTTTCATCCATTGCCTTCATGAGCAATGCTTTGATAAATAACAATCAGGATAATTAAAGTAGTATATCTTCAAGGTACTGTTGGTGTTAGTGTTTCTGGATCGTAGTTATTGCTAACTTCAATGTGCTTTGGTGCCTCCCTTTTCCTTAAGGGCTCTTTTCTGTTAATGTTGTCTCATGGCTACAATCCATTAACTCAGAGAAGTTGAATCTGTTTTCATGTTTTTCAAAATGTTAGTAGTCAGCAAGGTCACACCTGAAGAGTTGCTCAAGTTAACAGTGACCTTCAAGATCCTTCGATAAATCTATAGTCCAAATAGCAGGTATTGTCATATCCGCATACTTCAACTATCCTTCCATTAACACCTGGCTCCAGCCTCATTTATAAACACTCTTTTCGGAGATGCCTCAAGGCAGTTGTCAAGGATGTTTCTAACTGAATTGCCATGGACTATCCAACTGGTAAGGAAAAATAGCCTTAGGTCAACAGCAGATTCTTCTTGAGCAATTTCTGCTTTAATCCAGTCAAAGGAAGCATTCCTCATGAGGAAAAAAGACCAACTTATTCCAAAAACACTAAGACTTAGCAAAACTGCAGAGAGCACACTTCTTCAGTGATTTGTTGGCCACCATTTCTAGTCTAGCTCTTGTTATAAGTGTCATTATGGCAGTAGCATCAGCACATAGACTCATCTATAAAAGAGCAGCCTTGATGATGCAGACCAGACAGGTAGCAATACTGACGGACTTCATAGAGGCCAATGAAGTCTTTGCGATCTTGAAGATCTTCACCTACTCCCCTGATGCAGACTGTAAATTGCTTTTGGTTTGCAAAGTTAGTTCATTCATCCACCATGATGCTGAAACAAGCAGTCAAATATTCTGGCTCACTTACCAAATGATTTGTTGTGCCATTATCTGAAGACACTCATTCTGAATATCACTGAATGTATACTTGTTGATCTATTTGTTTATCCAGATTTCAACCTCAGGGTAATCCCCTTCTCAAAAACTACAAGATGGATAAAATTACTATGAGCATTCATAAAAGAAAAAAAAATCTTGTTAGTTGACTTTTCTTCTTCAGATTTGCTTGGGTAGTAGAATGTGGATTTCATTTGCCTCCAGTTAGCAGTTACTCAGTATCTGAAGGCAGTAGTTGTTTCTTTCCAATATGTAAAGCCTTTTTGAAAAAAAGTTGGATCTAGTAGTTTTTTTAATGTTCTAGACCTGTGTTGATAACATTTTGAAAGTGACTATGCAAATAAACAAAAGTAACCTTTATATGTAAAACAAGAGTACAAGTTTCTTTAATAAGGTAAGCTGCTGATGCTTTAAGTACTTAATATATAAGAAATATACTTTATTTTTAAGCTAAGTCAATGAAAATACTTCCCCAAATTGTGATCTTTTGTTTTTATAAAGCTGGCCACCCCCAGTTGCTGGCAAGTCAAAATAAATAAAGAAAAAGTGCCATTTTTTTAAAAAAAATTCTCCCCTTAAAATTTAGGAAAGGTCCTTTCAACTTACCCCTCTAGGCTAGTTGTCTGAACCACCCTACCAGTCTTAATATTTATTTTTAATCAGTTTTCAGTTCACAAATTTGTTTTGTGGTTAAAGGGTAGTGGTTCCTTAAGGCAAAATATTATACTTGTGGAATATCAATAGCAATTGGATTGGGATGCACTGAAAGTGACACTTTTTCAACAGTATGTATGCTGTCCTTGGTGTTTAGTGAACAGGAATTACTAAACTTGCAAACTTAATTATTTGCCCAAAATCCTGGTATTCTAATCAAAACAGACCTTTTCTCGAATCTTATTCTTTCTTCAGTGCCTTGAAACAATCCTAAATAAAATCTCATTAACTAGAAATTAAAATGAAGTTTGATGAGATCAGAACAAATGAGTAAAACAGATTGAGGGTTTTCCTGATCTGCCATAGTATATAGTTCCCAGGTATGAGCCACCTTAGAAACTGTTTAACTTGTGAACTTTTTTCTGGACAGCAATGTTGTGTTTATACTGAGTTTAGTCTACTTAAACAAACATGAGTCTTTCCCATTCTTTTAAACAAACAAGCGAATGAGCACAAGTGCATGTAGTGTTCAAGATTTTTCACCCAAATACACTTTTTCAACTATCAGCATATGCAACATTTTATTTTTCTAGTATTATTCAACCATGTAATTGTTAATTTATACTTTTTCACATTACAAAATACCTAGAGTATCTTTTAAAAATATTTTTATCTATTGATGTATATTAAAAATGGTGGCTCTAAGATTGAAAGAAATAATTTATTCACAAAAATGCAGGTCAAATGTACTAAACATTCTTGAATACAGGAATGTTATGATGCATGCTTTGCTACTGACTGATCCTAAATATATTTTTGGTCTTTTGTAGGTCTAAGTCACCAGTTCACTCAAATAGCATCATTATAAAATTTATATTTAGAGACTGGTATTTCAACATTATAAAAAGGAAAACTTGTAACCAGTGCAAATACCAATGAAAATATTTTTCAGCAAAGTTATGAGAGAAAGACTACAGCTTTGACAGGTTATTTACCTACATATTTCTTTAAGCTGAGAGCTCTTTAAAAACAGCAATCTTTTTAGCCTGTAACTAGATTTATGCTACGTTGTTTTAGTGCCAAAAACTAAAATGTTATTAAAAAATTTCTGTGGTATATTTTAATTTTTATGAAAGAATACACGAGTAAAACTCAGTTAGGTTTCAACAAATGTATTTTGATTTTATATATACTTACAATAATTTTTAGAAAACATGTAGATTCTTGTATTATTCAAGTTTACTTCTACCAGAAAAATTGCTTTTGTTCTTGATACAGAAAAATATTTATTTAACCACCCCCTTTTATTTAAAGTTAATTTTATTGCATTCAATACCAGTTTTCAAATTTTAATTTAATTTTTGGAATACAGAGGGCATAACATCTTAAATTTCATTTAAAGTGTTTTCTTAGTACATGGAAAACAAAACATTTAAATTGAGGGGATATCACTTGAATAATAAATACAAAATATCAGCTGTGTTTTAACAGGTTAAACATCAATACAAACTATTTATAATTTATAAAAATAACCAAAATGACAATTTCAAATCTGTCTGAAATCATTGAAAACAATATGTACTGCATATTCACCATTCACAGACTTTATATTGGGTTAGCAATAGTAGTATATCTGGTTTTGCTGGTCATAATACATAGGCAAACATTAACTTATTAAAACATGTAAAATTACTTTGGTGCTGATTTTCAAATGTACTCAATCTAATTTTGGTAAGAATCACTTTTTTCTTTTTTTAAATTTATGAGCAAAACAGTATCTCCAAGCCTAGTCCAACAATGAAGCATTCAGTTGTAAACAAGTTTCTAACATATAAAAAAAATTATTTAACACTCTCCAATTCATTATGATCTTACTTTGAAAGTCCTTTTATTTATTAAAACAAGATGAAACAAATCTATCTCCCAGATTAAAGAATCTAACAAATAATTTAAATTTCCACTACAAATTGCACAACAAAAAAATAAAATACCTAAAAGCATTCAAACCATATAATATTTGTTTGATTTGTATTTTGCTTCAATGAAATTTAAATTCTGAAAAAAATAAAGATTTTAAACATTTAAAATTTGATTTAAAAATTACAGAATTCTAAACTATATTAACTCTTTAAAATAAAATACCTGCATAATTCTGTAAGAATAAAATACTGGCAGAATGAAGTGTATGCAAAAATACAATTTAAACATTCATGCTTTTAAATTTTCAAAGCATATGAAATAAATACCATTATCACTTCATTGTTAATGTTACATTTTTCTTTTTAGTTTGCAATATTTTTTTTTATTTTCTTATTGCATACAATTCCTACATTTAACTGCACATACCTGTCTTGGTTTCTCTTCTCTAGTTAGAACCTTGTGATAGTCTGCCAACTTGTTTATTTATGGAACATTTATTTTCAATAGCCATGCCACCCTAACAGATATACAATACCAAGGCTTTTGTTGCAAAACAAAAGAACTTCCTTCCACAAGAAATAAACCTGACAAGAATACAAGTATATTATTTTAAGAAATGCCTAATTTTTCCCAAAAAGACTAACCTAAAAAGGCTGTTTTTTTTAAAAAAATTAATCAAGTACTAATAGGTTCTTGATACAGACAGCTCTATTTATTTACGTTTATATTAAGTAACCACCTGACATTTAAGGGTCCTTATAAATACATGTATTATTAAAAAATAATACCATATTGGTTCTAATTGCCATCTATCTCCCACTTCATCCCCAAGCTATAAAGAAAAAAAAATGACAATTTGTCTGCATTTATAAACATCTGCAAATGCTCCCCAATTCTTAAGGAAATTTTTAGTGCATGAATATTGCCTATCAAAGAAGTTACTTTGTTGACTTGTTATCCTTGATCATTTCATTTACAGATAAAATTCAGCCATCACAGTTCACATCAGATGCAGCCTCTTCAAAGTCCTTTTTACCATTAAAATGTGTGCACTAGTGATAAACAGTGATTTATTCATGGTATTTTCTTTCAACACCTCAACCTATTTACTTACATTATGTCCTATAGTATTCACAGGATATCATCTTGTTCAGTAATGCTTTAAAAATGCTCCTTGTTCGGTCATGTGATGGTCTATTCAAATGGTGTATGTGCCCATGTGCATGCAGTGATTGTGTCAATTTGTTCATTTCACTTTCACCATGTTGGGTCTTTTTCTATACATCAGTAATTCTTTCCCCATGCATTACTCGCTGATTTTAAATTCTCACAGTAAGCATCATTAGTGTGTCTGTGGAAGAGTTAGAATAACAAAAATGGAAAGCTACATGATTACATTTTTAAAAGTTTGGCAAAAGACAAATAGCAACTAGAACTAATGTCAAGGATAAAAAGCTAAACAGTGACAAAGTCTACAGTGATTGAAAAGTGACTTTACAGTTAGATCCAACCATAAAACTGTAAAACCAAGTGCAATTGATTTATTATGTCCATTCATGGTTTTATTCTCATTTTTTCTCCCTTCTTAGAGATTTGAAAGATAATGCATCAGAAAAGCAAACTGATTATTTTGTCTTCCTTTGTGTCAATGACAAAGCAAATGAATAAAATCCTTCAATTATATTTCACTTTTTTTTTATTCTTTCACATTACATGTTACCATGTTGTCTCATGCATGTTCATTATTACTTGGCTTGAAATGTCATTTAGAGATTCTCAGTTTAATTCTTACATAACAATGATGCAACTATTGCTATAGGTGGTTTCTTTTTAGTTTTCCACAAATAAGAACTTTTTGGCTCTATCTCCAACTTTCAAATTTGCTAGAGTTCCAATAATGACCAAGTAGCTATTAGAACCAATATGGTATGAGATTTAATGAGCTTCTTACAAACTGAAAGAAGCCAAGAGATCAGTGATCCACAATAAACTCTGGTGCCTATCCATGCTTACAAAAATCAACTGTACTTACCTTCACTAGCTCAAGTCCAGCATCCCTAGAACAAAAAGAATATTTTTTCTTAAATTTCTGAGAGTCTTGCTATGACAGTTAATAACAAATTCTATTTGGATATTACTTATATAAAATGTTTTTAATGATTGTTCTCCTTAATATAATGCTTGGCTTTAATTTTAACTACTATTACCAAGCATATTTTTCATTGCAAGATCTGCTAAAGGAATCACTTGAAATTTTGAAGCTAAAAAATTAGGTAACTTCAGCCAATTAAAAGAATTATTAAATTATTAATGGTATTTATTTGCTTTTGTCTAGAAACTCATTAGAAAACTCAAATCAAAATTTTCATTAGCTATTTCAAAAAAAAAGTTTGAATGATAAATAAACTGAAAAAAAATTGTAAGATGTAAATGATTTTGTGATGTTCTCTGCTTTGGAATTACTTTAAGTAAATTGGATCTTAGGTGAATCCCGGTAAAAAAATATCTATACCATTAATTATTTAAATGTCAAGGTTTTTTTTTCATGCTACAAGTAAATTTTTTTAAATCATCATTAGAATAAAGATAGCAAATAATGGGCTTTTGACATGCATTTCATTTTTAATCAAGAAACAAATGACAAATTATTCTGTAGAAAACAATAGATAAAGCTTATTTATTACCAATCATGCTCCATTAGTAATAATGTATTAGTCAAAATAATAGGCTAAAATCCATCTACTGTCTCATGTTAAAATAATATATAAAGCAGAAATCGTTTCCATTGACAAATTTCAATCTTTAAAGGAAACAGAGCAAAAAAAAACAAAAAAAACTGCATCAATAAACCTAATTGAAAATAAAAGATATACCTTGATTGCTGTCCTGTTGAGAAAAAACTCAATGCATAAAATCATGCTATGATTGTAAAAAAAAAATTAAAAATACAAACATACAAAGATTGATAGTTTAATAAATATTCTTTAAATTTCATTTTAAAATCTGAACTATGTGGCCAGTCTAAAACAAATTTATGTTCAGAATTTAAAGCAAGAGGATTGATGATCAAAGTCTCTAAAAAGGCAGCCTCTTATAGATGCACCAGACAAATGATAATGTAGAAAGTAAACACCATACTATAACATAAGAAAAATATAAACCTCAGAAAAATGAATTATTATTGGATGGTTGAAAATGGGTGTGTTTTATTAATTACTTATTACAATAATAAAATACATATTTATTAAAGAATTCTTTAAATACAAAAGATAATTAAGACTTTCTACAACTCTATGTGAATCCTTCTCTTATATTTAACCATATCTTAAAGAAACTAAAAAAAAATTAGTTAGCATGATTTTACAAAGAGAAAAAAAGGCAACTTTACTATAGTTAAACAAAATGTCTAAAACAACAAGTTCTTGTTTTATTAAACTTTCAAGCAACATATGTCCAACCAAAATTAAACCAATTGGCCGGTGAAAATGGGACAAAATAAAACTATCCCATTTTGTATTACAACCAGTGAATCTAGTTATATGGTAAACAGATGCATCAAAATTATTATTATTGTAGCTACAAAGATCATCAAAGGATGAAAATTACTCAAGAGTGTAATAGGAAAAAGCCACTGTAATAAGATGCATGTTTTCTGTTGCTGCTAGAAAAGCTAGTGTTATTATACAAAATAAATATGAGATAGATTACCTAAAAATCTCTCAGCATACTGGTAGACTACCGTATTTATGCGAATATAAGTTACACCTGAGTATAAGACGCACCCCAAAAATTCGCCCAGAATTTGGTACAAAATTTTTTCAATGACAATTGAAGTTCCAGCATGTAACCAACGTTGTTTCTGCCATGTTTAAACTATTTATTGATTGGACAAAGTAAAATATGAATAAAAATACGGACCCCCCCACAACACTATTTATACAAATATGAATTAAATAAAAATACAGACTATATACAATACAACATTTGTACAACAAGCATGTCAGTCATAATATAATATGTGCTTTATATGCTGCTTTATTAACTTAAGTACTGTTCCAAAGAAGAGAGATGTATACAAAGCATTAGAACTAACTAAAACCCATCAAAGTCACAGTCATCATCTGATAATCCAAATAGTCCTTCCCATTCTTCCTGTGTTAGTTAGTTTCTTGTCTGTATCCCAGCAGGTGAGTATCTCTGGTTCATCTACATCCTTGTCTTCCTCATCTTTCCACAGAAGGTCGTCTTCAGTACCATCCATCTCATTGCTTATACCAGTCTTCAGGAAGAAACTCTTAATCAGCATCTCTGCTAACAGGACTAACCCAGGCTTCTTGAGGTTTCCTCCAACTGTCAGTTCCTTGTCATCTGATGACATCCATGTCATCCACTTGTGTCTCTTACTATCTTTGAAAGGCTTATTCAGGACTACATCTAAGGGTTGCAGAATTGAGGTCAGCCTGCCTTGGGTCACAGCCTGTGATGTGTGGATGGTCTTGAGTCTATCTTTGACCTTTTCTGTGAGGTAAGCTTGCAACTGATCCCACACTAGCAGTGATTTCTTCTTGAGGAATGAGCCTGGCTGTCTGATGACTCCAAGACACTTGGCCAACGGACATTTTGCCAACGTACATTCAATTTTGAATTTTTTAATACAAATATCTTATTTTTATATATTTCGCCCGACTGGAGCTACACTATCTGTAAAAAAAAAAAAAAAAATTAAAAATTGAATGTCCGTTGGCCAAGTGTCCAGCCACGGTTTAAACAATCCGGTGGTCACTTTGTACATCAAAGGTGTTTCACTGTATGCATCAGTTTGTATGTTTGGATTCTTAATTAAGGCAGTAAGTAATTAGTCACAAAGAATCAAAGAACCATGAGTATACATGAAACACCTGTGAAAACTTGAATGTGTGACCAATTAAATTGATTCATAATAATTATAATTTAATAAATCATAATTAACAAAAAGATCAATCACATGCATTTAGATTATATTATGTTATTTTATTCTGCATAAATTTCCATATTTGTTACCGTGCACACAATGAGGGTCATATAGGCCAACATGGCAAGATGGCAGATATCAGCTAAATGCGTTCCTGTCAAAAAATTATTTCTGAAACATTTTGACAGTTAAAATGAAGTAACCTTGGATAATTTGATGTCATAACCCGTTTCAGTGATAATTATGGATAGAACGTTACTGAAATAGCCCTATTTAAGGCTAGGTAGGTACATATCAGCACCAAAGCTAACAAATATGATCATCACAGGTTTTCATAAGTACCGGTATGTCCCTGAATGATTTCAGCTGGTCATACGACTTAGCCTCGAGTATAAGTCGCACCCCCATTTTTGGACCGATTTTCTGGTACAAAATAGTGTGACTTATATTCGAATAAATACGGTATTTAAATCACAAACTCAAAACTTAAGAATAAAACCATCTTTCCAATTTAATTTAATTTTCATGTATTTCATTTTTTCTCAAAACTCAAAGACAAGATTTGCTTCTTTTGTAGCATTTTATCTGTTGCCTTAAGTAGGTTACCATTTTTAGATTGAACTTTTGTTTGCATTATTCTAAATTATATTTTTTACCACAATTTACTAGTTTTTGTTTTATTAATGATATACTAATCATTCATGTCATGTGAACATTGGCAGAAATGAACTGGTACTCCTTGTAACATAACAGGATACAAAGTAATTTATGCTGGATACATGCACACACAGCTGAGTCTTTCAAAAGGGCTTCATTCCAACAGTATTCTTTACTCGTTCCAAATGTACCATCTTTATGTTTCATGGTAAATATTTGAAACATTTATACACAAATATGTCAGCATGGATAAAACCCATTATCAAATGAATTTTCCAGAATTTTACATAACTATGCTCTAACTGGCTAAAGTACAAAATAATGAATTCAAACTGCTATGATAGACCACCTATACTAGGTGTATCTGTGCAAGTGTTTGAAACATTACATTCAGGTTCAATAAACTCAGATATACACAAACCAATCAGGTTGATCTACTTAGTCATGGAAACTGTGCCAGAGATAAGCTATTTAGAAACATTTGTGTGACAATGAAACGTGTTAAAAAAAAAAAAGTAAAGTAATTGCAACTCTTGAAAATTAAATCAAAAGGAAAAAAAAAAATTAACCTTTGGCAAATCTTAAGCTCCCCCACTAAATTAAGCTGACTTTAAATTTTAAAGCTAGAAATATTACTTTAACAAAGAAATAAAGAAACAGCATTACACTACCTTCCACCAAACACCTACTATAGTCAGTCCTCAAACTTCCAACTAGTTGGGGTGGGCCATCCAACAATTAAACTTTGACCATATCAAAGTTTAAGAGTATCATAAATAATAATTAAAATATTTAATCTTTGTTTAATTTCACTTAAAGGTACTTTTTCTTACAATAATTAAATGTATGGTATTATAGTACTTAAAATTATTGTACAATAAAAATAATGAATTTTATTTATTCAAAACCTTCAAAGCCTGGTATTATAGATAAGTATAGCAACTTCCAAATACCTTGCAGAGCAGACTGTGGTATGCCATTCCATGCCCAGACCATTAATCTAAAGCATTCCAAAAATGTCAAATTTTTTCCATGCCTCATTGAAGATATTTTCTTGGATATTATCCTCCAATAAGATCAGTTCTTCCATAAAAAAAACAGATAAAGACACTTGAAGATGGCAATCAAACCTTGATCTAAAAATTGAAGGCTAGAAGTAATGTTGGGAAAATGAAATAGTGAAATAACAATCTACAAATTCCAGTCACTCTGAAGAATGGCCATAGGCATTGCTTCTTCTGGATAAAGCCCTTCTTGAAAGTCCATTCTGGTTAAAAAAAAACAAACACATTTAGATTTAAACCAGTCTTCAAAAAATTTGAGCAGTAACCCATGCCTTTTTATTAGCTCTCCACCATATTGGAAATTGCTAAATGTTTTTAAAAGCAAAAGTCTTTTGTACTTTATAGGTAAACAAAAATAGACAACAGCAATGGAAAAAAAAAAAAGAATAATTATCCTGCCCTTAGATATCTTAAAACCAGAAGTAGAAGCCTCTAGATGTAAAAAGTCTTTCTTTCATTTTCCTCAATCAAGATGAATCTTTATCCTTCTCACAAAATGAAATTTAAATGCTCTGGCTTCTTGTGGCCATTTAAATGTTTTTTGAAGCCAAAATTTTCAGATTTTCTAGGCTTCTTAATAGTATCAGCAAGATCTCTTATTTTTGCCTCAGCTTTTCTCCAGTTGCTAAGAGTCATAAGATCCCTGCCATATTTTATTCACCGACACTAGACACGGACAAAATCTTAGAGATAATCTAATGCTGCTATTCTATTTCCAATTGGCACATTTCCTTTTCTGCAGTAATCCATTTTAAAGATAATTTAATCACTAAAATATTTGATAAATTTAAGAAAAATATATTTTTAAAAAAATCAGATTAAATCTTTATAATTTGTACATTAAATACTAAAAATATTTATTTGCATGTATGCCATAATTATTGGGACCATCCTTAGTATTTCTTTTCTTCCAGAAAATTCTAGAAATTTCCTCAATTTTAGATTTTGGTCTATTGGAGGTTGATAAAGTCAGAAATAAGAAGCATTGGAAGTCCAGAGTATCACTGTAGTTTGTGAGCATATTTAAGTTGAATGGATAAATAGATCTCCAAAACTAAAGTTGAGACTCCATAATACTTCAGACATTTCTTTTCTATCCAATATGAAACCTCAAAAAAACAACCTTTGTAAAAATGGAAACTGATTCTCTATCTTGAAGCATTCGTTAACTTCAACTTTGCAAAGATTTGAACTCTTAGTCAATATTGTTGTTGCTTTACTTTTTATAGCATAATTATTTTATTCAGCATAAAACCAAATAGTTAACCTAAAATGGGGTTTCAGGTTATATATAGATAAGTGCTTATTTGAGTGAGAGAAAGAAAAATGAAGGAAATAAAAAAAGCAACAAACCAGCTAAAGCAGAATCTATCTTAAATGGCACCGCTTTTATATTACTGCATCATAGCTCACTGCAATCTGTTATTCAGTTCATTCATTCTTTAGAAAATTTAACCAAAATGTAAAATACTGCTCATGGCATCCATACAGAAAACTATTTGAAAGGTTATGAAATACTTATGCAATTTTTAACAACAAAAAAACAAAAAAAAACAAACCAGGCAAGAAAAATTGGGTCTAAGCAAGATGAAACTTCTATTTATTATAATTCCGCATTCAATGATCACATGACTCAAAATATGCCCTCAATTTTAACTTTGTTTTGAAATTATTTTTGGCCTGTCCACTAAAAGCTAAATTATAATTCTAGTATCCCATATAAAAATATACAATTTCCCTGATCTGAAAAAAATCTCTCCATCATAAATGATGATTTATTGTTCAATCTAGCCAATCTATACTATAAACAGAACTTTTCATCTAAACTATGATTATAAAATGCATTGAATTTAATGTGGTAAATTAATTAGATTTTTTTTTAAGATACAGACTACTCAAGTGATGTAAAGTTAGTACTGGTTATTTTTATAGCATATGCCAATTTTTTAATGTAAATCTATTTTCTTTCTTTATACGAAAGAATAAAAATATGATGACTACTCTACATAGATCTATATCTTTGACTTAGATCATCTTACCCAAATAGTACACAAATGAAACTATGCTGTTTCTGTTGCAATATTGATTCAAAAAATTTGCAAGAAGCAAATTTGTTTCAGTGCTGTTGCAAATAATGGTCCATTCCTTATAAGCTTTATATCTAATAATTAGCCAGACCAGCAGGATACAGAGCACTTGAACAAACCAATGGTGTAAACTACTAAGTCATGTATTGCAATTCAATATAATATTATAAGAAGTTCTCACCAGTATATCTGTGTTGATTTTTATTTAATAAAAATTGTTCTGAAGAACAACAATATGCCTAGATAAGACAGACTCGGATTTTAGTTAAGTCAACAAAAAATATTTAGAAATCTTTATCCACGTTTAGCTTACGTAAAAATAAATGCTTAATATAGCAAGTCATTTGCATCAAGGCCTCCACCATACCCAATGTTGTCATGACATCTGATTGTGCTAAAGAATATCTTCACAGTTGCAGTTTATTTACAAAGATTTTAGTGGGTAGTGTAATTTCCACATTGCTTTATAGCTAATGTGTCAATGTTAATTCAGATTAACTCCACCCAACCAGAAGAATGTAACTCAATAGACAGATGTATTTAGCATCCCCAAATATTTCTTACTGCCTTCATCCATTTTATCTCTGTCAAATTATTCATGACCATACATACATACCATAATGTTTTTAGACATCTTCTCATGTATGTCCACATCTATTTTCTTTTTAAATAATCCACCAGATTATCACTAATATGTACTACAATGATCTTTTAAAAAGCTAACAAACATTAAATGAAGGAGTGTCCTTAAATTCAGGACTTATGAAATCTTTCGCTCAGTGACTGACTGATCATTCATCAGTAAAGACTTATTCAGAACAATTCATGTTTGTTTTGTTTAATATTTTTAAAAAATGAGAATAATACATCTATATAATTATAAATATAATCAGTAAATATTTGTACCATTACCATTCATAAACATAAATTAAAAAGTAACTGGTTAAAGTGAAGAAAAAAACAGACAATATTCTGAGAGGTAGGTTATGGACCAGAGTACACTTTTAAATATGATCGTGTACACCATTCCTTCCTCATAATAAAATAAATGGTGGGAAGTGTATTTAAAAAAAAAAAAAAAATTATTAAAACATAACTGCTCCAATCTTCATTAAAAAATGGGAAGATATTTCTAGTCAAAGGAGTGTATTTAGAACACAGAAATAATTGCGGATAACTTAATTATAAAACATGTTACAAGGTTACAGTTTAAAGAAAAAAAATTATTTTTTTTTTAATTCGATAAACAGCCTACAAATCTTCAAGCGATGTCTGTCCTTTCGTCAAATTACTCTGGTATGCCAAAATTATCCATCATCAGCCGATCCTCTAGAATTATTATTGGCCACGAGCCGGCTGACAGGCGCTGTCTATCCATAACGGCAAGCAAACAATTCCGATACTACAAACCTATCAACAAGTCACTGGGTTCCTCTACGCCCAGGAGACAAATATTGACTCTGGATGGACGAAATGGAATTTAGGAATACTGAGAAGGGCGGCAACAACAATCTTTTAGAGAGAGGGAGTGGAAAAGTCAACAACGGTGATTTAAAAACAAACCAACAACAAAAACAGTGGTTACCCGAGTAGATGATACCGCAGAGATTTAGGTAAAGAGGTGATTCTGTAGATTACAGCACCAGACTGTAAAGACATTTAAACACGGATGTACTGCTGCTCGACCACGAGAGATCCTACACACACACACTCTATATTTTTATGCATAATTACGTTTCGGCTCGAGTAAGAATTAAACTAATAGCATTTTCTTTAAAAAACGAAACTAGTATTCATTATGCAAAGGGACAGAAATAATTTAGTGGGGAATCTAGATGATGATTTGATGTATCTGTCAAGAGTGTTCATATAGTAATAATAATAGTAATTCCAGAACCCAACCCGGTCTCTGAGTGCCCGAGACAGAGACACTTCGTTCTTGCTAGCACGACAACCCTGTCGCAAAGCAGTTGTGGAGGATATTGCTGGACTCTGTACCGGTTCTGGTCTGGAAATATATTCCCAATTCTAGATTATTTAGCCAGAGTCTAAATCTAAGTCTGGACTAACTCTGGGTTAGCAAGCAGTCTACCGTACTCACCTGTAACGCTCTCGGTTGTCTTCAAAATTCAGTTTCTTCAACTTTTTCTCGCTGACCCAGTATCCTATGCGTTTCATGCTGTCCTGTGTAAGTAAGGCACATATAGGGCTGTCGACAGAGAACAATGACTATAACGGAGTAACAGCTAGCCGACGAACTCTGGTTATATCCCACAATGACATATCGCACTTTTCAATCTGGTTGCAGCAGCACACCTATTGCCTTTCGCCAAAAACAGTCTACTCACGCTCTGACGAGACTAATAAATAAAAGATTTAGAACCACATTTATTATTTTAAAATAGACGTGCATATTAAATATAATTATTTTAAAATAAAATTAAACAGAAAATATTAGCCTTGAATATTTGTACCATGATCCTCACTGATCACGTGCTTTCACGCAAGGGAAAAAAATGCTCAGTTTAAATGTCAAGTGCTTAGCAAAATAAAATGCATTATTTTCTTTAGATTGTACAAAAAAGGTAAGTATAATGTTCACATAATTTAATTATCGCAAACTAGTTAACTGAATATTACTGTCTGCTTTTTATTATTTCGTATTCGTACATAATTTTGAGGGGGATCGTTCATTAAAATCTCAAATATTCTTGTTGCTGTGACATTTACGCTAATTTGGTTTGTCGGTTATGTAGCTTCTTTGTTGTTGTTTCAGTCTACTCTTGATGTTCTTTATTTAAAATCTTTGTGAGTGACGAGCTTTTTGGAGCCAGTCTTCTTTGGAACGTCCAGTCGCCCTGTAATCGTCACTCTAAATCAGTCGCCTGCCGACCGGTGTTCCTCCTCCGCACGGTATACTCCCGAGCAGCCATTAGCACTGTATATCTTGTTTCTTTGATGCAGTATCATTAATTATCTCTTCTGTTAAATTGCACACAAGGGCTAAGCTAGGGTTATCATTAAATTACATTTTCAGACGAGTTCCAAAGTACGAAAAATAAAATGAAACTACCATTAGCATTACCAGTATTTTAAAAATGTATATATTAGTATTAATAATATAAAAAAAGAAATCAAGTAAGGGGAAACAAATTCATGGCATTTAGAGATATGATATCTGAAATATTTCCAAGCTAGCAGTATAATAATACAGTATTAACATTTTCAAGCCATTATTTTTTGTTGGATATAGTACTATTTCCCCATAATTTCTTTTTCAAGAGAATATTTACTGCAGGTATTTTTTTCTGTAGACTAATATTAAAAGCAAGATTGTTTAAAAATCATTCTCTAGCCTGACTACATTAAGAATAACAATAATTTTTAATGTATTTAAATAGAAATAGTGCTGTTATTTTTCAAATGAACAAATGTAGTGGAAACTTCGTCTATGGCTTTGTCAAAACATTAGGAAGATAATTTGCATAAATGCTGAAATCGCCTTTGGAAATTTTTATTTGTAGTCTTCATCTTGGGAACTTAAGCATTGATTTTGTCATTATGCATTGTAATTTTAATAAATATTTACTACTATTCATCAGTTCCTATAATTTAATCAGGAAAATTATTTTCCACCTAATTTGAAAACTCATTATATAGGACTAGATATCATAAAATAGGAAAATGGCTTACTCACTAATTTTGTAATTTATGCGCATATATTTAGATAAATATGTAGTTAAATTACACTGCATGATTTTTCCAGTAGATTTGACTCTAAGTTTTAATTTCTTTAGGGTTGTAATGTTTACCTGATTTGTAGATGAAAAACAACTATGAATTACATGAACAAATCTTGCGCCATCACATTTTCTTTTTTGGAATACGCAAATTTTCCTTAAGTTTTGAAATTCAATCAGAGTCGTAGTTTTGATAACATCTAAGGCAGATGATGACTTCACGCTAGGCATTACATTTGTTTCTGTATATTTTTTAGATATAGTGTGATTTTTTATTTTTTATTGTCCTGACAAGGTTTTCATTAAAACAATTTCATTGGCTAATTCAAACTGTTATTATTTCACTATAAGTGGCAAAGCTTATTTGCATATGATATTAGCAAAGATTTAAATTTTAATTATTCATCTGTTAGTTATTTCAAAATTAAGTTAAAGGCACTTAGTTTGCATATTTTGATATTGTGTGTAAGATCTTTAAGTATCATTTAACAAGATGTTAAGATTTGAAAACTGACAGTGAAGTGTCAAAAATAGCTTAGATTATTTTTTTTGTTGGGGGTTTACATTTTAGTATACTTGTAATCAAAAAATATATTTTGCAACATAACACAACAAGCATATTTTTAATAATTGATGTATGGACTCAGTTGTTTTTATAAAATATTTTGCTTTGACACTTAATTATCACTTTACCTTGTAGACAAAATTGTTTTTTAACATATCTTGTCCTTTGTTTAAAATAATTTTGAGCTGTATCACCTCTTACATGACCAATTTCTAACTGTTTCAGAAGAAAAGCTGTTGCTGTCTTCAGAATAGTTCTGATAGACCTTCTTGTAAGCTAATTATCCTTATTCTGAAGATGGCAATAATAACTGTTTATCAAAACATTGGTAAATAAAGCTAAAAAAATCCTGTTGAACATGATACCACACCAGTATATTAGGTAAATATGTAAATATGACTAAATTTTCTTTACTATACTAGAAAAATTCAAATAAACTCAACTGAAATATCATTGTCATAATGAACTGAATGGGTTTCATTTGAATGTCCCTAGTATATTTATTTTATTTTCTTCCCAAATTAAAAACTCACTAAGTACTATATATATATATATATTACTTTTGCTCGCTTGCTTTTCATCTTTAAGAATTAATTTGGTTCTTTATGGTTCCTATTTCTGAAGCAATCAGTGAATAAGTTATTTAATTTTAAATTACTATCCAACTTCAGCTATATAGATCCTTTTATGATAACTTTCTAAGTAAAAATCTTGGTTGAAGCTAGTAGTGGCAAAATATACTTTAACGGGTTATCTTAATGTCTTAATATCATATTTTTTTTAAAATATACCAACATTTTTAAGGTGTATTTTTAAAATAAATTTGTTTATTCATTTTGCTAATGAAATGGATGGTTTTAACTTATTTGTATATCTTAAAATTTGCTGATGTAATTAAGATTAATAATGCTACTGAAAAAGGCAGTAAAATTACTTGTTATAAAACATTAAAAGAAAAAATCTAATAAAAAGTAGGTAGTTAACATTTTTACTTAAAATATCAGCTACATTATTTTATATTCAAATTATAATAATTTGGAATTGAAGTATTCTCTTGCTTGTATCAAATTTTATTCTTATTTAAATCCATATCAAGCCACATTCTAGTACTGACATAGAAGGCTAGCATTCAGAATGCTGTGATTTTGCTTGCTTGCTTTTTGGACCCTCAAGTTTCAGAGTATTAATCTCATTGTACTCCAAAGAGATAGCAATTTAGCCTTAGAAACTGTATTATTGGTTTTTTTAAAAGCATCTCAGCAATGCTTCCACAACAGATGCAATTTGAGCATGTTTTTTGAAGTTGCCACTCCTATCCAATGAGCATGGAATTTAGTAGGAATACTTTAAATTACATAAACCAAATTATAAAAGTTTTGATGACATAAAAATTCCAGCTTTAGAAAGATTTTGAACAGTTTCTGTTTACACCAGCAATTGTATATATACCAGGCACTTTACTGTGCTTCCCACTCCAATTGCTGTAATGCCACCTGATTCATGAAATTCTTGTAATTTTGTACTGTGCTATTGAGCTACTACTGAATCATGTCTTAGGCAGTCATCTATAACACAGATACTGAGGCTTTCAGTTGATCCATCCATCTTTAGTTGCTTGACTGCTGTCCTAATAAAAGCCTTGTGCAACATCCTGCACCAGAAATGAGTAGTATTTCACAAAATCTATAGATGCTATCAATTTTAAATTCAAATATTCTGAAAGCAATCGCTGGTTCTCTGTTTGATCAAATAAATTGGTTTTTTGGTGTTGTTGTCTATAGAGGTGCTTTACTATTATGCATAATATACACAATTTATTCATGTGCTCATGCTAACACCCATCTATTTTAGTAGGCAAAAGTGACCATCTGATGATTTCAAAATGTGCATAAACAAATCGCACTACTGATAAGATGAAATGGTTGGGACTGAATAAATATTTTCAACCCAGCAGTTTTTTTTATTTTAATCATTTTCAGAGTAATATGACAGATGACAAGGAGAGACAAAGTCATTTACCAGTACTAACTAAAAATGCCAGTAACATCTGTGTTGAAAATATCCCTAGGGCTAAAATCTTGTAAAAGTGAAGAAAAAGCTGATGATCTCCAAAGAATTGCTTCGTAACAAATGGTTTTGTAGATTAGTATTTCTTTACAATGTTTCAATCACTCAAGCCATCCCGAATTAAGAGTAAAGTTGGTAACTCGGTTCCTTTGCTATGTCAGAGGCTTTCTCTGGGGTGCATTCATGGCTATAGCTTGCTTAACCAAACAAAGAGAGTACCATTGAATTCCCTCTAGCCTTTTCTCAGTTGTTTCTGTGAGTACTCAAATAAAGAGGAGTTGTGAGAATTGTTGATATCATTGAATTCATATTACTATACTTCTGGTAGGTTTTAGTCTTAATCCCTTTTCTGACAAATTTCCTCAAATATTTTCATTTTGGATTCAAGAGGGATTACTTGTATGCATTTTGACATGGCATATTGTGCAAATTCCACAGCAAATTAAATTTAAATGATTGCCTATGCAACAGTAGTGTCAACAATGAATGAATAGATTTACTGTGAATGTTCACAAAGCTTAAATGAGGACAACCAATCAATGCAACTGAAAAACTATTTTTCCATGCTCCTTATGTTGGGATCAGTTAATTTTTTTAAGTAGATTATTCTGTATTATAGGTGTTAGCACAGTAGTAAATTTGGTACTGGGGGTGTTTCAAAAACTTTTTGTAAGTATTTCTCCATCTTAGCAGTTTTGTATTTAGTGTAACATTATAATGAGAAACAAGAGAGAAAAAATGACTTCACATTTTCATAATAAATGTGATTTCATATTAACTATTTTTGTCTTAAGTGGAGTCTACCGTAGTATGTAGTATATACATTGTTGGATGGTTTTCATTTCTTAGAGCCACTTGGACATTTTGCTGTCTTAATTTGGAATAATTTTTGGTTTCATATTCAGCAAGGGCATCTTTATAGAGTTTCACAACTGTGGAAAGTAGTGGATGCTCATACTTTATTTGTACAAAGATTACAGTAAGACAGTTACAGTTAACAAGCTGAACACTTGTGAAGCATGGTAAGTTCCAAATATGGCTTTATGTACTGTGTGACATGATCAAATGCCCACTTTGGTTTAATTTGTGTCAAAAATAAGTCAAGACTATTTCTGATGTGATTTTTTGAATTACATTAAGAGTTATCTCTGGAACTCATTCCATAGCAATAGCTTTCACATGTGTAAAAAATAAAGCTTTTTTTTTTTTTTTTAACTAGAGTACCCTATGGTTGAGGCTCTATCTTTTGGAACTAATGAGAGTATATTTTTAAATAATTTTATGCAGAATTACCCTATAACAGTTTCATGCATGTTACTAAAGACATTGAAATGAAGCCTGGCTAAAATAGCATTTTGTATTTACCAATTTTGCATGCAATATTTGAGTATACAAAGGATCAGTAATTACTTGTGCATTCAAAGGGATAGAGTTATATATATTATTAATATAGTAATGCTATAAATGAGAGCACTATAAAAAACATTAAAATACTGGCAACAGAAGACAACTAAAAAATAGATAGTAAAATATTTCAAACTCAATGAAATCATTTTCAGTTGAACACATGCACATGCCACAGGTTAAACATCACTTTTTTATAAACACATTTCTCTTATAGAACTACTGCATTAACTAAAATACATTTGACTGACAGGTAACTTAATGTGACAAAGAACTGATATTATGGAAAAGAGTAGCAGATTAAATCATTTATTAAACAAGTATCATTGCAAAGTGCATGGTGTTTGATACATCTTCAGTGTTTTACAATAAAAATGTCAGTCTCTGAGAAACTTGATTGTGGTGTTTAATGTTAATATTGAGTATAACCTCATCTTGAATGAATGGTTTCCTCTCCTTTATGTTGCTCACAGAACATTAAATTAAAACCTATTATACCTCTTGGAAAAGCCTGGGCTGATTCATCAATATTCTGAATAGGAGGATTAATCTTCTATTCCTTTTCCATAACTCAATTACATTGCACCATTGCAGATGTACATCGAACTCTGGTATTACCATTCATGAATGTTGGTTTAGTAGCAAGGGAGAAATTGTTAAAATAATAAACAACAGTAGCTTCAAGAATTCTTTTCTTATTTGGAGTTTTAGTCAAAACAAGATTCACCATTATAAACAACAGTCTCAATGTTTTATTGGTTATCATCAACACTCTGCAAAAAAAAACCCATTTTCATTGGACTAATGTACACTCCATGTCCTCAAATTCCATCAGAAATGCTCATTGGTCCAATTAAGTTTAACTTGTTTATGTCAATCTGAAAACAATTGAAGTTTCACAGTGTTACAAATGTGTTAACTGGGTAGTTATATGGTCTCCAGCACATTGTTTTAATGCACCCACTGTTATTGCTATTTTTGGGCTTTGATAGTAACTCCATATCATATTTGTACACACACACCCATATTTATACTGTGTAACAATCATTTTATTGTTGAAAAGTCAACCTAATGTGCCAAATGCACAAGGCCTATGTGTGAATACAAGCAAAACAAAACTTTGGTATTATTTCACTTAATCATGAAAATGCTTTATTGCTGCAATGTTTTAGTTAATATGAAAGAAAATATGATGGTGCTTAACATTAAAGTGTATATACATACATTAGATTCTCCATAATAACTCTAATATACTGTTTAACTCATAGTGACATGCAGGTTTTGGCAAAATGCCTATCTGTCCTATTATAAAAAATTATGGTTAACTGGAACTTTCTCCAAGTTGAAAAGTCCTATAGGTTGAGGCATCTTTTCACTCTCTTGAAGTGCAATTTAATGTTAATTTTTCTTTATAATAAAGTTTGTCATTTAACATTGGATAATTGATTTTGATTGCAATTTGCTACATGTATGTTAAGAAACTGAATTTTCTTTCATAAGTCACTGATCAACTTCACTAATTTATTGTCAGGTAATGAGAGGGTTAATACTAATAATTTTGTAAATTGTGAATATGACAGGAATTAAAATGGATCCATGTAGTATTCTACTTAAGACATTTGAGAATTTTGATTCATAAAATTAATACAAGATTGCTTAGTAATAAAAGTAATATAATGTCATGGTCATAATGTTAGATACAATAAGGAAAGCAAAGTTAAAATTTGTGTAAACTATACTTTAAGGAGACATTAAAGTTGGCAGATGTCAAAGATATTAAATAATGACACCACTAGAGGCATCCCTCAAAATGAAAGATTTTTTAGTTATCAAGACAAAAAGCAACATCTGACATTTTGTTCCAAAGTGGAAAATTCCTGTTCAAAAATTTATTCATTATCTTGTGTAATGGCTTTTAATATGAATGATAGCTTGGCAGTAGCGTATCATACACATGATGAATCTGGACCAGATTGTCCCATTTCTCTATGGGGGCATTACTAAGTTTCTGCAATATTTCTGATAGCACAGGATGTCCTGCAGTGGCAGCATGAAGCATGTTCCAGATGTGTTCAAATGGATTAAGGTTTGGAAAATGAACTGACAACTCCATATGGATGATTGTCTTTTGCTTCAGGTACTGGTTGACTTTGTGTATGTGGATGGATATTATCCTCCATGAGAATGAACCTATCCTTAAGAGCTTCAGCATATGGCTTCTCATAAACAAGGATCTCATTCTTGTATCTTAAACCTGTTATGGTGCTGTCCATGAAAACATTCAAGCTAATTCCTTGGCAACCATGAATGAGCCGCCACAACAGTAGTCATGTTCAGCAATGTTGGCATCTTGAAACCTCCCTTGGCCTTTACATAATGGCCTGTTGATCTGTAAGTTCAGAAAAAATTTGCGTGTCCATGAAAAGTACAGGGTTCCAATCTTACTATCTATCCTACATGGCCTACAGTCAAGCTTAGTTTAGCCTAGCCATTGCTTCACATTGGTCCATGATTAGTGGTATGTGGATACTTATTAACTTCTCTTAACTACATCCTATTAGCCTGAAGTTTATTTTGTACAGTTATATTGAATCATTAATACATGTTGCATCTTGAGGGTCAGATTTCAACTGTCTGGAGACCAAAAAATCCAATCCTGCTAATTGTTGACTTGGATCAACTCCTACCATGTCATTTTGAGGCACCACCAAAAGTTTGATGCTGAGTTCAGACCCTACGAAGGACATCCTTGTTATGTTTTGATTTGCTCTAGTCTCCAGCATTCCAGTCTCTCTGACAAGTTCTGTGGGCATGAAATGTTGTGCCATGTGATCAAATAGCATTAAAAAAATTATCAACTTATGAAAATTAGCCATATATTCTTGTGCATCACAAATCTTGATGCATTGGAAAAAATTCTATCACACTGGGCAAGGGTTCCAAAGATTGGGTTAGGGACTAAGAAGGTAAATTTTACTAGTATTATTAGATGGTTTTTTGATAATTCTTAGCGTGTGAGACTCATAAATTACCCCAAATATAGAATTCTAGACTCATTTCCAACAAACTCCTCCAAGGTTTAAGACAGACAGCTCTTAGTTACAGGCCTATACCCCATGTTGGCATAATCATTAACAAGCAACAACAAAAAACTGAAAATTTTAACTAATAAATTATTACAAAAATGATCCACTTTTTAAAAAATTTCTTAACTTTTTAGTTCTTTTGCTTTATTAATCTTATTTAAAAAGAAAAGTAATGATTGCAGATGTGGAGAGACTTCAGGGGGTTTAGACCCATTCTTGTTTGCTTGTCACTGGTGACTATTTAGATTCTCAATTTTTCATTATGTGCTCATGAGCTTCTGATAATCAGTAAAAGTGTGATTGTAGAAGCTTGCAATCAGAATTTTCAAAGTTACATATCTTGAACTTAGTTTAACCTTACCACTCAGCTAAATTACTTAGATAATCCTTGGATTTTTTTTTTTTTAATCAACAGTCTCTGTAAGGGAGACAACCCTGGAAAGAACACCTAGTACCAGTTTATCTGCTAGACAGCATTAATCTTGATGGCCCAGCAGGAAAATCCTTACTAGAACTCTATTTTTAGATTTGAAAGGAAACCCACATGATCTGGTGAAGAAGAGCAAGAAGAAACGATGCCAGGGAGGTACACCAACACTAACAGGGGATTGAGCTTGGGTCTCAAGCTCTGGGCCACCAGCCACCCTTTGGATATGATTTTATTTTGTTTCTCTTTAATATTTAGCCTTCCTTTCTAAGAATTAGTACACATTTATTTCTGTGATAAACATGAAAGTGGACACAAATTTTGTGGACATCTTGCTTATCTTTTTCTTTAACCATATAACAATACATTGTGTTGTGGTGTAACCTTTTGTTTTATGCAAAAAAATACTGAGGTGAATATTTTCCATTACTGCTATTTCAGGATCTTTATAGGATTCAGAAATTTGAAACTAGTTTCTTTCTCTCTCATTAAGGGAAAGTTCTCACAATGAGAATGTATGAAAATTCACCCTTTTTTCAGCTAAAGATGAACACCATTATTTCTTTTTTTTTCTTTCTATTATAAACATTTAAATGAACTCTACTAGAGTAGAGTATGTTTATTTCTATAATTTGCAGGTTGGAAATGTTTTAATTATTGGTAGTTAGAAATTCAATTTTTTATTCCATTTTAATATTAATAATAAGTATTTTGCTATTAATTATTGTAGGGAACTTTATTACTGTGTATATGAATATAATTTTATGAAAAACTAGTCATGCACTAGTATGTCAACAGTAGTGCTTCATTGCAGATTGTCTAAAAAAGGTTAAAGACTTCATAGTTTGACTGCTCTGTTAGTTTTCTATTATTGCAATGAACATAACAGTCTATAAAAGCATAATTTTTTTTTTTAGTAATTCATATGCAATAACTTTAGCCCTGAGGAAAGATAACCAATATAAAGGGTTTTTCCCAATGTTGTTTGAAAAGGAGTAATAGCACCTTTTAACCTTTTACATATCTTTATTGTTACTCTACATCAAATGATTTGAAATTAGTTCATCTGTTGATAACTTTTGTCTATGTATACGTGAGAATTTTTGGGTTGGGACTCTCTAGGTTGAAAAAATTTTCATAGTTATCCTTTACAATATAGTTATTCACAAATATGACTTTATGAAGAACAGATGCCATTTGAGGAGACCAGTGAAATAATGTTTATGCAAGTAGGCAATTACTGAGAAGGATGATTTCTGTTCCAACTCTTTATTAAAGGAACCATTCCATAGTTGTGTGTCTTTGTTTACTGGTTATTGATCATGGTATGTTTTTTTTGTTTGTTTTTTTTTTTAACTATTTTATTCAGCTCTTTATGCAATCTTCTTGGATAAAGAGTGAAATTTAAATTTTTTTATCTTTAATTTTTTGAAAATATTTTATTTTCTTTTTAACTTTAATATGATTTTTTTTGTTTTTTATATTTATAAATGGCAGTTTCATGAAATCTGCCACCTTATCTGCCTGTATTTTCTAGTGCATTTTCTCAAATACGATATTTTATGGTATTTATTTTCTGGCTGTCTTATGCAGTATCATAGGAAAATTTAGGTATCTGTATTAGTTTGTAAGTTTTGGATGACTGTCAAACTTTGTGATTCACAAAATTTTAAAAATTAAGAAAATGTGCCATAAAAAAGTAATAAAATGTGAAAAATTTGTATAACTTCGCATTCAAACAAGTATTGTCTTCAAATTGAAGGGAAAAAAGGAATTACTCAGTCTTCTCCTTAACTATTCATACCAACTATCAGACTATTTCTTACATACATGGTGAGCTTGGGAGGTTAACATGGCTACTTTACAAATAGAAAGTTGAGTAAATACATCTTCAGTTGAATATCAAATATATCATATAACTTTTCTGTTGTTCTAAAATGCCAGATTTGAGTATTCCCCAGAAAACCCCTTAAAATAACAAATCCATTTACATTGAACCTAGAGAGCTATAGAAATTGAAGTTTATAGCACTTTTAAATTTTTGTCTTTTGTGTATGCCCATCAACTAAGTTTGTGCATCTGTTCAGAATTTTGATGATCAATTATGTGCATTCATAGGCATTTGTTTTGTTTGTTTGAAAAACCTTATTTTATAAGTTAATTAAACAATAACATTAATATCTACATTATTCCAAGGATACTCTCTCTCATTGTTCCACTTCTACATTTCCTATATTTCTCTTTCTCATATAAAAGCTCAGTTTAGTTTACCAAGTCATTTCTCTGTGTAGCACATGTTGCCTTTGTAAATAAGATGTACAAAGAATGATCAGCTGTTACCATCTGATAAATCAATGATAATATGTAGTACTTAATTTACCTTTAGGAATAAAATATGTAGTATTCTGGTTTTTTAATCATTTTGCAGAGGTTTTGACCATATCTACTAAATTGAGCTTTTTTTCTTAGTGAAGTAAGTATTTTGAACTTTTTAAAAATTGTTATTTAGCTAACTATTTGAAATGCATTTCTTCCTTTTTATTTTTAAATGAAGTTAGAATTGTTACAATCATAAGCTTTTATTTTGGCAAAGCCTACCTGTCTAAATAAGATTGGATTTGAAGTTAGATTGACTAGAAACAATGAACCATGTCCACTTTATTCTAATTGTTTATTAGTATAGCTAACTGCTTGGTTTACATCATTTATTTAATTTCATTATCACACAAAAATACAAAAGGTTACTAAACATTTCTTTTAAATGGTCTATAATAAAAAATCAAGCTAAGGAGAAAAAACAACAACACACGTACATTATACGTTTTATATGCAAATCATTTTTAAAATAACTAAATAAACAAAAAAATGGGGAAAGTGATATCTGAGCTGAATGGCTGATATTAAATAATCATGGATTTATCTGTTTCATTTACCAGCCAAGAAAACAATGATTTTATAAAGGTATTTAAATATGAGGCCAAGCATATGTAGATATTATAAGCTGTCTACTTTGTGTTAATTAAAAATTACAAATTTAGAAAATGTAGTAAATAAGATAAACCTAGTTAAAATAGAAAACAAATTTTACTAAATTTATTCAAGTTTAACCATCTGTATTACTATTAAAAGCAGAAATTAAATATATTAAAAATTCAATCAATGTAATTAAATTCCTAAGATAAAATGTTAAATTAAAAATATAGATTGAGACAAGACTTTTGGAATGAGAGCAGGACTGTGATATTGTGTTTTAAATACAACTTTATACCATTTTCTTAGCAACTCATCAAAGTAAATTTTGTCTGAACAATTTCCTTCCATTTTTTTAATGATTGTTTTCAGATGAAATTTCTTTGCTTGATGGGTCAACTATGAAAACAGTATACACTTATACATGAAGCACTGAACCTTTGTGGTTTGTCACTTCTAGGAAAAATATCTGAAACAGCAACCAGTATTGCAACCTCAACACTATCAAGCATTCTTTCTTATTTAAGCCTACTGTGATTTCAAGTTTACTCAGAATGAAGACTAGTAATAAATCTAAGTTCATATCAGGGCATGCATTTGGGTATCAGGTTCACAACTGTTAAGTTCACAATTCAGACATATTTACATATTTTATTTCATAAATTTTAAATCTTTCGTACAGTGTACTATACCTGCATCTAGCATGCTCTTTAACACATTTAAATAAACTAATATCTGTCTTGTTTCCAGGGTAATTATCATCCCAGAACATGGTTACCATGTTAGGAGTATGAAATTCCGACAGCGATTTGCATGGGTGATGATTGCCATGTTTCTCAGTGGCACTTTTGGGATTATTTACTATCTCTTTGAGATAAGCAGCAATTATAACAGCTATGCACTGGAGCACAGCAACAAATATCACAACTCTTTAGAGCAAGAGAGCACAAGAACAATGGAAATGACTGGGATTGTGACAAAACTGATGTCTCATCTTACTGACATTCCACTTCCACTTTGGATCATTTTCCTGCTGGTCCCATACTTACAAGTGTTTTTCATGCTCTTGGCTTGTACAAGGCCTGAACCTAGGCTCAGTCTTGCATTCCTCTGGCCAGATCTGCTCTACATAAAATGTTGCCAGCTCAAACAAGACCAGACAGCATTTTCAAAAAATGTTAATTCTTCAGTTGTTTTCAATGGAAGTAGCATCATACATACATAACACTAGTTTTGGAGTAAAAAAGAAAATATATATATGTTCTTACTGCCACCTGTAAACTGTTTTATTAACATTATTCATTATAAAACTTTATGTAAAGATTGTTTTAAATTAAAATACCAAAAGAAATGTAGCAAAAATGCTTAGGTGGGTTTTTTTTGTTTTTTTTTACATTCAAAGAAAAGCATAGAGAAAAATAAATCCTTTTTATGGAAGTATTGCGTTAGCTGATTGCAGTTATTGTTGACGATATTATTATTGTTGTTCCTCTGCATAAAACAACTTTTACAGCCGTGTTACTTTTGTAGAAAAAATAAATAAAAATAGGTATATAACAAACAATCTTTACAAAAATTGTTCAATTTAATTAATTTTTTTTAAACATAAGTTCACTTTTTGTTCATAGTATTGAATAAAAAGGTAAGGAAATACAAAAGTGTGTGTACAGTGTAGAGGGTGTCTATAAAGTCCATTTGGAAGTGTTTTTTCACATTAATTCAGTCCACATCTAAAAATGGCAGCAGAAGAAAGGATAAATTGCATTTGATGGTCAGCAGAATTGAAGTCCATAATAGCTGTGAGGAGAAAGTTCACTATTTATTATCAGAAAGATGCATCACATAGAAACTCAGTTAACAGTTGGATGAGAGAATTTTAAACAACTGGATTACTGATGGATAGCCCTTGATTCATGAGACCTAGTATCAGTAACTAAACTGGTCATTGTCCAGGAAGCATTTGATGTGATGTTTATTCAATGAACTAAACATTCCATGACCAACTATACACACAATTCTCAAGGTGAAACTTGCATAAACATACATACAACATTCAAATGCTACTATCATGCAAGGTTAGATTTCTATGCTGGTTTGCTGGATGACTTGACATAAGTTAACCAATACAAATGCTGCATTTGGGGGGAAGAGAACCACATGAATTCTGTAAATATGAAAGAGACTCACCAAAATCAGTTTGGTATGTTCTAAGAAACTTATCCATCATTAGTCTCTCTCTTCTTTCGAAGAACCAACAGTCAATGGTGAGTGTTATCATGCAGAAATTTTTGTATTCAACCTGAGATGATTAAATCTTTCAAATAGCACCTTACAACAAGATAGTATTCCTAGCCAAATGAATCAGTAGAGGTGGACCAATTGCTTGACCACCACATTTGTTTACCTGACCTGTCACTATTAAACTATTTTTTATTGGTGATGCTAAAAGTGGTGCTTATTTCTCAAAATCATATTTGTTGGGTGAATTTAAGGCCAGGATCACCAATGCAATCTTTCACAAAAACTGGATATAAATATATAATATATAAATTTGTATTTTTATAAAGTGGGTACTCTGACATAAAATTTCAAATTTATTAATTGGCCATATCATAAATATATAAAAAATACATAACTCTTAATGAAAGTTCATGAAACCAATTAAAGAAAAACAAACAAGAAATGCAGGATTTTTACAAAAGAAAAATTATTTCATAGTGACTTTTTTCTTTAGTAACTCTAATAGACTAATCAGGGGATGTCATACACTTATGGCTTGCCTAGTTTTTAAAGGGGTTAAATAAAGTAGCCTTTCTATACTTTAATTTTAGCTTTTAACAACCTTTGTTTTAAGCAAACAATTTCAGCTGACCAAGTAGTGACTGATGAGTTGTATTATTGTTGTTGTTTATTTCTTAAATATATTTTTAACTTTGTATAATATTTTTCATGTAAGTGCTATTGCAATAAGTTTCTATGGGTGAAATTATTTACTAGTGAAGCCTAGACGTGAAAATTGAAGTTTGTATTTTAAATTTATACAAATTCTCATTACTTAGTACACATCATCATGCCTCTGACAATTTTTTTTTTAATTTAATTTTATAAAAATTCCCAAATGTTTTTTTTTTCTCGTTAATTTGTTTTTATCAGGCTGACCTGCACCTATATTAAGAAATTTTAGATATTGGAGACGTTAGTGGGTGTAACTTTATTTTCTATTTGCTTGTTTTTCAAATACTATAGGAGAACCAAAGATGGGGGTATTTATAGTGCATCTGTGATGTATAATTATTAGTTTCCTGAGACCTATTAAAAAAACTTTCCTAACAGCACACCTACCTACCCATCCCCAACATTTTTAAATAGTATAATTTATAAAGTAATAATTCTTTTGCATTATATCTGAAAACTACCAATAAAATCTATATCGTTAATATTAAGTAATAATTACATATTTTCAATTCAAATGCATATACACTGTCATTTTAATGTAAAAGATTAGGCACGGAAAAATGTGTTCTTGTTTTAAAGTGGGTAATCATTTAAAGAGTCCTACTTGCATGATAAAAGTATTTGAAGATTACAAGAAATCATTTTTTAACTGACATGCCTTACTGTCTTTTAGCATTTTAGATACCATTCCAGGATAAAAGAATGAAAAATGAGTAAAATAAAAAAAAGACTTTGAAACTTCAAATATTAAACATAAAGTTTATATTAATGTTTTAGTAATTACTGGCTTATTTCAAATTATAATCATTAATTTGTGTGTGTGTACTTGTACATGCAGAAAGTTTTTCTTTTTATTAAATGTTTAAACTATTTTAAAGGATTGTTTAGCTGAAAACTATATTTAAATAATTAAGTATCAATTTTTTAAAAATGATATTAATGTATTTACTCTATATTACCAACACTCGGAAAGTATTAATAAAGTTAAGATCTTTATTCTTTTTCTTATTCGATAACTTGAAACCATATGTCTGATTTATGAATGAGATTAATCATGAATACATTTCTTAAGTTTAACATGCAAAGTTCCTTTGATTGAAATACAAAATGAACAGAAATGTCCACTGTAATGCCAGCAATATTCTGTCAAAGTATAATAGACTAAAAACAAAAATATACTATTTTTAATTCTTATTTCCAGAAGTATATCATTAGACTAAACTGGATGCAAGTGAAACAAGTCAATTTTTAGCCAATCATTAAAAATTTTTTTTTAATTAGAAATCTTAAACTACAACTTTTGTTCAGCTACTTATTTCTTTTTGATATATCTTCAACTACAACAATGCAATGCCATTTACATGTGGTAAGATCTCTACAGTGCTAAATAGATTTTATGTATCAGACTCGATGATACTACTAATGCTTCTGAATGCTTGAGGAAAGTTGAAATCAGTAACTTGTATTTTTTATTCCCTATATTCTAGCACAGTGGTAGCCAATTAGTCAGTTGCCCAGTCTTTTAAAGTCAATTGCAAAAGTTTTGCTATGAAATTGGGGGGAGGGGTTATATATTTTTTAATTTACAATTATTTAATGCCCTATAAGGTCATAGATTTGCTTTAGCAACACATTTATTTTCTGTAAGGTAGGAGGAATGTTGGCTACCACTGCACTGCTAGAATGGAATGTTAATTTTAATTTGTTCAGCAGGTGAAACAGAGACTCCACTTGCCACCTCAACTGGAGTGTGGTGGTCACTTCTGTAAGCTACCTTCTAAACTATGTTGAGTTGAAAAACATTGCTTCAGTATTATAAATATAAGCACATATGTCTGATTACTTTGTATAAGTTTTGCTACACCACAAACTTCCATACATATATAAAGTATTTTATTTCTGAAAAAAAAGAAAAACACGGTATAAATTGTGACTGACTGAAATCTAAAAAATAGACCCTGCCTCTTCAAAAGTTGCAGACTACTGTTCTAGCAGTATATTTTAGTTTTTGGATTTTTTCCTGCTGTTAACTTTTTGCATAGAATGTGTTATGTACACACAACTAACTTTAGTTGCTTTGTTTTTTTTTTGTTGTTGCTTTAAGTGTGGTGAAACTGCATGGAAGGTAGAACTTTTATGATTAGTAGTAGGAGGAAATCAGAGTATCTGGAAAGGTGCATAGAACGGGCTATGCATGATCAAAAGAAACCACATAAGATTGGCTAGACATCAGAAGCAGCCTGGGTCTGGTTCAAACCATGGTTATCAAATGTGAACCTACTGTGCATGCAACTTTAGTTGTTTTTTTCATAATTTTTACTTTTAAATAGAAAATGAGAGAGACTTACTCTACATTTTTATAAACAAAAGTACCAAAAAAATGATGTCATTCAAACTGCTAATGACATTAATTAGTCAATTTTTTTAATTGAATCGATCATAGATGCTCATACACAGCATGCAAGCTATTCTACAATTTAAATGTTTCTCATTTTAAGTAAAAACCCTCATTTAAATTATTAATATACAAATTGCTACTATTTTTTTAGAACATTTTTATAGCTATGCAGCAGTTTGAAATCAATGGTTGCTCTTTATAAAAACAAACTATCATAATGCATTGGCATTACACATTAAATAAAATTAAAGAATTAAGAAATATTTAAATTTTTTAAAAATGCATTGTTTGACTTTCTGGATTTAGGAGGAAATATTAGTTAATTAAAACTGCACTCCCAGCTCTTGTTTCTATTGCCCTGTGATTTACATTTTGTTTTTTTTTTTTTTGTGTTGCTAAAGAGTCTACTATTATGTATTCTAGCAGTCTGAGATAAATGGAAAAAAATACAAAAACTAGTAAAATCATAAAAATAATTTGATCAGAGATGTCAATGTATTTTTAAAATTCTTTAGCAAATACAGATTTGCTGATGGTAATGACTTATGACTGTTTTGTATTCATCTGGAAAATAATATTTAAAGAAACTCTTAAAGGAAAACTTCACATGTTTTATTTGCATTAATTTTAAAATATTTCTTAAACTGATTCCAACTATAAAGGTGATGAATTTTTTTAAATGATTAGTTACAAAATTTTAACTTCATTTTTAATATTAAATTTTGAAAAAGCATATCAAACTTTTCCTTTTCATATTTTTATTTCAGAAAGTAATTGCAAGTATATGAGAGAGAGGTTAAAGGTTTTTAAAATTGGCAAAAAATTTTAATTTTAAAAAATGTTTTCTACATCTCAGTTTTGAACACCATTTTTTTTTTTAAATATTGCAAATGAAATAAATTCTTGGTTATTTTTATTATTGCAGAAAAATTGCCCATTTTTTTTAGTTGTGTGGAAATGAAAACATCCTGAGTTAATTTTTGTACAAGAAAGTATCTGTACAATATGTAACACAATAACTAAACTGCACACCCTGAACATTTATTACTTATAGAAATATTGAATGGTGCTGTTATCATTATAGTTTGATGTTCAGGTACTTAGTAATTTTTTGCTAATACTTTTTTATCACACATTTATTTTAATAGCCTAAGATTGTGAGACCATAACAGCTTATTTCTCAAGTCAAGTTTTTTTTTTTTTTTTAACTGGATTGCCAACATATTCCAGACAAATTTCTGTAAAGTTTATTTAATTACACCAATATAAACTTTAGTTTTTGTTTTAAATTAGACTAGTTAAAGTTTTGGACAATGTGAATTTAAAATCTCTCTAAAACTTCTACTTCTACAGTATTTGCAGGTTCTTTACAAAATAGATTGATTCTTTTTAAAATATTAGTTCCTATACACATTTATGTTTTGGTGTTTTTTAAAGCTGTGAAAGTATTAGGATGTTACTTAAATCAATACTGAAATTAGCTAATAAATAAACAATTGACTCCATAACTAAAAAAAAAATTTTTATAATGACTTATAACTCTAATTTCAAGAAAATTTGATAAGTTTAAACTTTTGATACTTGTGAAACATTTATGGGTGATGGCAGAGCTTTTCTGTTAAGAAGACCACAGAGAACTTTATTATGTGATAATTGTGCATAGATAGCACTGTATAATGTTCAAATGGGTCTGGCATCACTACTATTTCAACTCTTCAAAAGAGTTTTAAAAATAAAAATACAAGATGGCCATCTCCACAGCTGCTTTAGAGAATTTTTAAGATCGTCATAATATTTAACTAAGTTATTTAAGTTACATACGAAAATGTTTTTAATTTTTTCTTATTATTATTTAACTGTTTTTATGATAACTTTTCTTTGTTCTACTGTTCTAAAGAAAAGCATTTTTATTTTAAAATTAAAATATCAGAAAGAAATAAAACTACAAATAAATTACAAATAGGTTTTATTTGTCAGTAATGTTAAACAACCAGATTTATGCATAATTATGTCAAGTCTTAAAATGTAAAATCAGTAATGAAAATAAGAGACATCTTTAGGAAAAATAAACAGCTGGCTGATTTTTTTTTTTTTTGCTTGTTTTTTTTTAATTTTGAAGTTTGTACAGTGTAAATGTTAATACTTGGATTTCAAGGATGGTATTATGCAGAAAAGAAAACAATTCGGTTTCATGTAATGTTGTATACATCATTAAAAATTCAAACCTGACTGAGCCAGAAAGTTGAATTATTTTAAAAGAAAGTATCTGAAATAAATTTTTTTTTGGTAGGGAATCAGTATTTAATATTTAGTCCTGTTAGGAGTGAATAGTATTTATGATAAAGGAGTGTATTCAGTTAGTAGGAATCAATATACAACAGAACTGATTTGGTTGTTTGCACTGTCTTTTTTCATCTATAAAAGAAGTGATAATTCATATATCTGCACACCAATATTCATGGCTTAAAACAAATGTTTCTTTCATTGCCAAATCAAATTTTCTGAAAACCTCAATAAGACCTAAAAAATTCCCATTGTTTGCTGTAAGTAATCTATATGAAGTTCCTCTGAAGGCTAAATTGTGTTCAGCTAAATAAATAGATGTTCATTAAACGTTCTAAGCCCCTATTTCAATGTTTCATTCTTTTTCTACATGCGAATGCATTTCCCTATCTATAATTTTCTTAGTTTGTAATTGCAATGCTGTCTTAAACCATTTCTTATGACATTGCAGGTATTATACTTAATTTTTGTGTGATTGCAAATATTCATGAGCATGCTTCCAATCATTAATTCTGGATGCTCCTAAAGATAATTTATTTGAGACAAAAAATTTGATTGATGCTCTCTGAATAAGCCAACCATCTTCTGAGAAAACTTTCATCAATATTAATTTTCTTTTACATCATCATAACAGAAAAATTATTTATTTACATCTTTTGAAAAACTACTATTTATTAATAGGAAATGGCCTTTCATAATTATGTGGTCAGTTTCCACAACTGATAAATGATCAGACCAGAACACTGGATCATAGTGTTTAACTTTTTCTCTGTGGAGTTTTAATTTTCTTTTTTAACCACATTCTCAGAATATTCAGCTATGATATTAGTGTTTAACTCTCCAACAATACTGAAATTTTGGTCTTGGTATTTAGATTTGTGTGTATGTTCGCTGTTTTCTTCAGAAGTTACATCATTTGACAAATTTTTAGAAGTGGACATAGATGATGAAGGAGGTAAGCCTCCATTGCTGCCAGAGTTAGGAATGAAAAAACTTGACATTTTAGAGTTTTTCTTGAATTTTTATTCTCGTTGGTGCCATCTTTATCTGTTTTCATAGCCTGATAACTTTTTGTAGGAATTTATGATTTGGAAAGAAGTGGGGTAAAAATAAAATGATAGCCATAATACCCAGTACTAGAACAGCTGAATGAGCAATTCAAAGTTAATTTCATTCTACTTAAACTAGCATAACCAGACCACAAAGCACTAAAATCATGTCATCCTGATTATAATTATAAGCATATTCATCTTGTTGCTTACCATGGTTATAGATGTTTTTAATAAGTAAAGTAGCTAGGTTGATATTGAATATTAGCCGTGGCTTATGTGTGTTTAATTTGCTCTACAGAATGTTGAAGCTTTAAGATAAAAAACAAAGAATTGCTAAAGCATATCCCTGCCTATGACAAGATTCTAAAAAGAATACAGACATGTTTATGTATCTCTGCTCTAAACTGATACACCAGAATGTAACAATTTGATGTGTTTGTTTCAACAAATACATTAACAGATGTGACAATAACATGGTAAACATTAGTACAGATTACGTTAGTGTAAAAATAACCAGATAACTACAGTATAAAATAATTTCAACTTACACTTTAGCAGCCTAACATTGATCACTCCAAAAATACAACTGAGGTCAGGTGACCATGCCCAGGCAGTTCTGCTTCCCACACCAGCTCTCATTTCTTGTCAATATGATCTTAAGTGTACTATAGGCTGATGATAATATTGTTAAGTAACACCAATTAAGATTGTGATACATTATCTTATATCTTAAATAATTCAAAGGTTACTAAAATCATTATTATGCATAACAAATATACACATATACAAAGCACAGTATTTACACAAGTGGCTACCCCTTAGTCCTGAGGCACCCAACCCAAGTGATCATCTGGACCATTCCCTCATATGTATATATGGGATAATATGACCTGGCTGACCTCCGTGATGCTTTCCTTGTCTCTCCCCACAACAATAAGAATCATACACATCTGAACATTCTGATTGCATGTTAGATAATTATTATATTTTCTTTTTTTTTTACTTAAGATTTTTCTCTTTGTTTTCTGGCACCTAGCCAGGGCCTTGAGCAGGCCCTGTGTATGATATGCTAATTTGAATTCATTTGGTTTTCTGCTGTATTTGCAGCTTATTAAGGTTAAGAGTCACAAAAAAAAAGAAAATAAATAAATAAATTTTAATTTTCTTTTTAAAATATTTTTTTGTTGTTATTTACATCATTCATCAAATTAAATTAAAATTAGTATGCAGTGTTCTTATTGCTCAGGTAATAGTGTATAGATGTAAAACTGAAAAAAAAAATTTGCAATAACAGATTTAAGTCTTTTGAAGGCTACTGTTCATTTTAGAAATTTTGGAATAAGAGCCAGCTTTGGTTAAACCAAAGATGGTGTGATTTGGTGTCTGTAATTTTTCCTTTTTATTGGACAAAGAAGGTGGTTGGCTATTCACTTTCTCATGCTGTTTATATATATTGGAACACTAATCAAAATAGCATAAGGATATTGTGATATAAATTATACATATTTATTGAGGATAAAACATTTGCACACGATACAGCATTTGGACATTGTACAATGCATTTAGTGATGGCATAATGACTGAATAGTCATTACCTATGTATTCTAAAGTCACAACCTTTGAGAGCATTTATGGATGGATGCCTTTGGCTTCACTATATCATTACACTTTTATTTCACACTGATAGCCAGACTCTTGTGGCAAGTGTGTTTTATTCTTCTGTCAATGTTTGACGCAGTTTCATAATGGTTTCAGGATCATGTGTCTGCTGTTTAATATTCCTAGAAAACTCATCTCAAACATGTTTTACAGGGTTTAGGTTGGAGTAATGAGCGGGCTATACAAAATCCTGGATACTTTCCTCTTAAACATATTTTATGGCTATTCTTACGCAATGGGGCATTGCATTAGAGTCTATGAAGGTTAATTAATTATCCTAACTTTGTACAAATAGCATTGCAATAGGTTTAATGACCTCATCCATGTAACATTTCTATTTCAGATATTTTAATATAATTTACTTTTGTAGTCAGATGACACTGCACCTGAAAATGGTCTTTTCTAACATGATAAGTCAGCATTACTTTGATTTGGTTCTTTCCAAACATACAAACAACCATCAGCAAAGTGAAGGCTAAATTTATTTTCATCAAGAGATGACTCTGGTACAAATGAGTTCTAATCCATTCTGCTTGTACTCTACAATGGAGTAGTCTTAGAAGTGTGTGAAATACTGGACCTCTAGCATGTAGATAAGCAGAGTGTAGCTGATTCTGTACAATTGGTCAGAGATACAGGTCTTAGAGATCTGCTGCAATTTGCACCTGATGGAACATGTCAAGATAATATGGTTACCAGATAGGTGAGGTAATGATGATTTTGATGATCAGTACTGCTTGCATTCCTTGCTAAGCTTTTGTGAACTAAATCAGTTTTTTGTATATCTGCCAAAGTCAGCTGACTGTTATACTAAATTCAGTAGTCATATCTTTCTGCCTCCAGTCCATAGCCTAGCTTTGGCTAGGTATTGCTGATAATTGGTTAATCATTGTTGAAACACCATACTCAGTGTAATATCTGTAACTGAGTTATTACTTTTTGTCACAAATAGAATGATGTGTTGTATGTAAATTTTCAATATCTCAAGATACTGAAATATATATATACACCATACTCAGTGTTTGGTAATTTCATCGTGACGTTTGTGACAGGGTTTTATACCAAATCTGACCCTTGTTCTGCAAATTTGGAATCACTTAAGATTGGTATACCTTTTGTGAGTACACCACACCAAGAAAGAGAAAGTGGCATGCAGCACTTGAAGCAATAGAAGTGTCACATAACTCAGACCTTTGATTGATAATAAGTCAAAAGTTCATGACACTATCTACATTGGCCAAGATTACAATAAATGGTCATGACTTGTCACATATATAGTATCCATATATTATTTTGTTCATTGTGTAATCAGTCTATCAGTGCATGCACGAACACAAGCATTTATAAGAAATAACTGTTAGAAAATCTGTATATATTACAAAAAAAGTTTTGCTTTTGTTCCACAAAACTTTCATTAAATTTAGTTAAATCAACATATCAAATTCTATCATTAATTATATTATTATATTTAGGAATGGACCAACAACCACTAGCAGTCATAGGAACTTGGAGTTTTTCCCTAAATGCTGTTAAACTGGCAAGTAGTGTTCTTCAGAAGCAGTCTTGTGTTGATGCTGTTGAGAAAGGGATTAACGGTATGTAAAGTGAGCAGGAGTCTGCCCCACAGCTTAGTAATGTGCTGAAACAACAGGGTCATGAGATCTAACTACATTTGGGGTTTATGCTTTGTGCATCATGTAGAAATAAGTTTCTGATGATAAATTTAGCATTCAAAGTGAATTTTTATGATTCTTGGAGAGTAAAAATTTGATAACATTATTATGCTGGTGAAAAAAAAATTGAACAAAGTCATATTGAATGTTAATAATTCCATAGCGAAGTTCAACAACTTTTGTTTATTTGCCTTGTGTTGTGTGTGTATTGTCCCTCAGCAGCACTGCGCAGAATAAGAGGGACATGAAACTTGTAAAGCTTACTTCACACAAAAATGTACATCTAGTTTATTTTTTAAAAAATATTTGTATGTTTTGTTTCCTTCTATCATCTGGTTTTGGTAAAACATAGGCAGATAACAGATGATTAGTTTAACCCCCCAACCCCAAAAAACAAAAGACATCTAATTGAGAATGTTTCTTGAGTATTGTAGGCTAATGACATCTAGTGGTAAATAATGTCCCACTAGTATCAAAGAGCCTATGCATTTTTTGCATAAAGATTTTAAAATCTGTCATCTTAACATAAAATTCTGTAAGTTAATCTAAAATGTATAAATTTTGTAAACATCAACAAAAAAGCTGTTTTGAAATACATCCATTTTTCATAGCTGCATATTAAGTTTTGGAGCTTTTATTGCTTCAGATAGGTGCATATTGCTCTACATAAACTGAATTATTCATTCAGTGGTCTTGGGACAAAATTGATTTTCCAATGTGTGCATAACTAATTGCTTTTGTTCTTGAGACAGTTCAGTTGTGTCCTATTTTAAACAACTTCTCATTTAACTTCTTTCAAAATGAATTTGAAACAAATGTTAAAAACTGTCAATTTGTCAAAGTCAGTGATTAATTACACAGACAAAAATCCTTCATGGAAACTGAAGCAGATCATCAATAACTTTTTTAAAAAAACAAACTCTACCATCTCAATTGCTGGTCAAACGTGGCATTGCTTGGATGACTATAAACAGTGTGACTGCAGCTCTGAATCAAGAGACTGTTCACAACTTGATTAATCATTACCTAAAATCTTTTCAGCATTTAAAGTCTAAGAACATCTTTAATGCAGATAAATTTTGACTTTTCACAAATCTAATAGGAGGAAAATTTCTTGTTTTCAAGAGTGAGAAAGCCCACAGTGGAAGGGGAGAGAAGAGTGAAGTATGCAGTAGCAGACAAAACTTTAAGAATGATGGCAAAACAAACATAAATTGATATTAAATATGTAGAAATAAACATTCCAGCACAGGCATTACACTGGTATAAAAGTAATTTCTTGTTCTTCTGATTGATACACACCAACATGATCACTAGTAAATATTTTGCATATGCTTGCCTTTCGTACATTGATGGAATTTCATAGTGACAAAGTTTAAGAATGCTAACATAAAATGCTTATATTTGTGGTTTTTCTGAATAACTAATATAATATAGTAAACTAATGCATAACTTTTCAGCAATGAAAAAGACTTTTGGAGTTGTGCAAGGAGAAACTCTTATTCTGAAATTGCTAAGCAGGTCAACTCCAGTAAAATGGCTTGTTATCTAATCTGGATGCTGAACAAACAAATTGGTAGCTACATCGAGCACCATAAAAGTGTCAGATTTTGAAAAACTGATGCTCAGGCTATTTGGAAAATCAAGCATCTGTCCCAGATTGACTGGCACAAGAGTCCCTTTGACATGTTTTCTTTCAAATTTGGCCAGTAATTTACATGAAAATCGGAAATGCTAAAGTTTTATTCTTGATAGTACAATTTAACCTACTTGTCACTTTGAGATTATACACTTTAATTATTTAAAACTTGTTTGATGGCATTTGAACAGAGAATGGCTCTTAGCATCTTATTCTTTTTTATGGATACAGACAAATAAGCTACCTGTGGGTCTCATGAGGTGATTATTTGGATTAAATTCGTGAGAAACTGGAAAGCGTTATTCTGTGAGACACACTATGTAGCTAGATGCTATTTCAGACTCTTGTTCTGACGCTGGGGTTCCACACTTCTGCAACTTTCCAACATAAAAAGTAGGAAAAAAAATTGAAAATTTTCCATAGCATTAGGAAATAAACAAGATATTTGTAAAACTTTTACCAAGGTTGGCATTAAATGTTATGTCATTAGCTTAGTCTGTGCAAAACTAACTTTTGTCAATAAAGTTAAAAGCCAACATTTATTGGGCCCTCTCAAAAGTGGTGGTGGTATATCCATATCAAAAAGAGTTATTTTTACACGGTTCCATATTTTGAATTTGGGGCTTCAGTGAATAAATTATAAACATGTTAGATTTTTATTATTACCATTATTCTTTTCTTTTTATTTTTGAAAAGCTATAGAAAACCAAAGTTCTTATGGAAAATACTTAGTTGGTCCCTATGGTTTACCAAACTCAGCAGGTAATGTGGAGTTGGATGCAGCTATCATGGATGGAAGAAATTTAATGTTTGGTGCTGTCATGTCTCTGAAAAGGTAATTAATGTTGCCATTTTTTAAAAGTACATTATAAAAATAAGGAATTATTGCTTCAAAAACATTTGGTAGGATTTGTGATGGATAGTAAAGTAAAGTAAGCAACAAAAGAATTAAAAGTACCTGTTTTAAAATCTGGTTTAAAGAAAAAATTTTTTAAATTATCACAATTACATACCACCAGATTTTAGAATTGCTTGTTTAATATTTTTAAAAGTGCATCATATACAAAATTTTAAATGAGGTAAGTAGTACTGTGTAAATACTCTGGCTAGCCACTTAATTATGTCCTATACCTAATAACTGGTTGTGTCATCTTTTGTCCAAATAACAGCCTTGACACAACATTGCATAGAATCTCAAACTATGAATACCATTGTAGGCATAGGGGACAGAAACACCAATGTCTTGGAAGTAGTCATCCCATCAGGGTACGTATGAAGCATCACTAGATGCATTTGATCAGAAATTATGCTGAAGTAATTTTTAGCATTTGTTTTACTTTTTAAAGGGATCAAGAAACCTTGGTATGCTAGCAAAACATAATTCCATCACCATGAGTTTGCATAATTGGGACCACACAAGAGGGATTGAGTGAACTGTGGCTCTCATCTGTGCAAAACAAGATGAAGTATGACTCATCAGAATACATTGCTTTTTGCCAGCCCTCCTTAGTCCAATGTCTACAATCCTTACACTACACAAGATGTATTTTCATGTTGGTAACAGTGATCAGTGGTTTACACAATGGTATCCTATTGCCATAGTCCATTCATTGCAATGTGTTTTTTGCAATGTACAGCTGGATGATGAGTGTGGATTGCCGTATGTTGAATATCTTAGTTAGTTTGTCTATTGTTTGATGATGGCTAGACTTTACTATTTTTTCTAAATTTCTCAGCTTTATGTCACTACATGTTTGCAGACACACTTCCTCCTTGCAGCAGAAGTTTTCTTCACTTTTTCCATACTCAGATGGCCAATGTCTTGGAGCAACCTACCAATGAAAAACTCTTGGCCACTGTGGCACCTGCTAGACATGCACTCACTACCATGCCTCTTTTGAATGCTGTGATATATTTTTACCTTTTCCCATGTCTATTATACTGAGTTCAAATGTGTTTGTCCAACGCATAAATAATGCTGCAGGGATGACCTATCACATGTGATCAATCTAATTTACAGCTGCAATTACAGGCAGGTCCAAGTCTGAAAGGATATATAGTACTAATGAAGTGGCCAGCCAGTTTAGGCTTAATATGTAATGTTTGAAGGTTTATTTATATTTCTTTTAAACTGAACTTTTGCAGATTGATTAATCTCAAAGGTTTCTAAAAGCAAAAGTGAAATCATTAAATATATTTATTTATATGATTGTCTCTCTACAGTTTATCAGAGAAATATTTGGTGAGAAGTCAGTTGACTTCATCTATTCTCTTATATAAATGATTACTTCAAATGTATTTTAGGGTTTTTAAACAAAAAATGTGTTGTCTTTTAATTTTGAAAGAATAAGACCAGTAAAATGTTTAGTAAGTATGACCAAAATGTCAGTGTTTTTAATTTTAGGCCATTTCTTTGTTTTTTTCTAAAAGGGTTGCTAATCCAATCTCAGTGGCAAGAAAAGTAATGGAAAAATCTCCACACAACATCTTGGTTGGGGCTGGAGCAAATGTTTTTGCAGAACAGCAAGGATTTGTGACTTTTGATGATAATTCAGAATCTCCTCAAAAAAATGTACTGGGTTTGTTTGTTTGCTTTTGTTGTTGTCTTTTGTTTCCAGTTAGTTTTTTAAAAATTCTGTTTTAAACAAGATCAGCACTTTACTGAGCCTTACTATTTTTTGTTTTTTTACCCCAAAAACATTAAAAGGAAAAGGTTTTATCTAATCTATTTTTAGAAATCTCAACAAATATATTGTTTTTTTTAATCATTTTTTAAGTGTAAAAAAATTTATGCTGGCATCTTTATAAGAATGGAAATTTATTGCTGATATATCATTTATGGAAAGCAGAATAAAGTAACTATGGAATCTATGTCTCAGTGATTTTTCCCTGTTGCCATTATCAGGACCATTTTTATGTTCTGTAATGTTGAGCTGCAGTGGATATTTTTGACAATAAATGTTTTTATTCTTTTGAAAAGCAATACCCAATTAGGCAGATCAGATATTGGAATAGTAGGCTAAAGCAAAGGTCAAATTCTACACCAAAAAGCAACCAGTGGACTCAACACTAACTTAAATGGCTTGTTCAGTCCAACAGTATGGCTCTATATCTGGCCTCCCTCAGAGAAAGGTCTCATCCATTGCTAATATGTAACTTTGATAGGTGTACAGTGCCTTTTTTATCATGTCAATCCTAGTTCTTCTACCTGTTTTACAATTACTTAAGAATTAGGTGATATGTTGTTTTGGAAATGTAACTTCATACTAGTGCTCTTCTTCATGTTTTATCAAGAAAAACTGTATATAAAAATGATATTGTTTAGAGGAACATTGTTAATAGATAGACTTGATTTACTCCCATTTTTCTACCTGCATCATTAATTTCAATGTGAAATTCAGTAAATAACTCAGTACTTTTCAAATTCTCTGTGCAATGTGTTCTCCTGTCAAGAAGACCATAAATATAACTTTGTATACATCATAGTTGGGCTTATAATGCCATTAATTTTAGTATCATAGTTTTACTGTATTGGTTTTGACACTAACTTTTCTAATCTTTCTCAAAAATACAAGGCAGTCTAGCAATCTATAGAGTATTTATATGAGAAATTTATTTTTTATACAAAATTGATCAGTAGTTTTTTTAGTGATTTTAAGTTTTAAACTGACATAAGTAGCAATAATATGTTAAATGTGTGTGGAATTTGGTGGGCTTTAACTAAGATGTACATTGTGGGGTTGGTCTGAGATATCAATAAAACTTATTACCTGCCAAAAACACACCAAAAAAAAAGAGTTTGCAACTTTATTTATTGATTAAATGAACACACAAGAATATTTTTAAAAGTCATTTGCACAAAAACAAAATGTTACTAAGAACAGTGGTCAAGCACATTGGTTTCTTAAACATGTATTTTATTGTAAAGTTAAAATTTTAATAATATGGAATTAAAAGATATTTTTCCTGCTTGAAATAGTAGTACTAAAACTATTCAAAATCTAAGTTGGAGAAAAATTAGAGCTAGTAATATCCTAAATTGAAATTATTTTAGATTTAAGTCTGCAAAATTAATGTATTAATTTTCCTTTATACTTGTCCTTCATTTCACCAATAACTTTTTTGTATAATAGGGATCATCATCTTTTTTCCTATTTTCATAAATATCTTTCTGTAATACTAAAGGGTTTTATTAACATGAGCTTTCTAAGTTGTTCAAGTGATGTACAAACTTTTACGATTATTTATTTATTTTCTTAGATTTATTTGTAGCCTTTCCATAAACAGTTATTCAAGAACTTGTAGAAATCATTTATGGACTGTTCTCATGTGTTTAATTCAGTATAAAATTGTTTAAAAATAATCAGTTTTTGATAATTTCATACCTACAGATGAAGATTTCTGTTATGTATCTTTTATCATATAACGCACTCAGTAATTTTTTTTTTTACTTTATTATTGCTAAAATGTAATCTTTGTGTTAACTACTTTGAATATTACACCAACATCAGTATTATCTGGTATAGTCATAATAACCTTTTGCAAATAATCTAATTCTTAAGGTTTTATCTGTTTAAAATTGTTGGAAGAGGTTGACACACAACCCAACCATAATTAGCTATTTGTATCAAAGATGCTATATGATTTTGGTTTTGTAGGATTATAACTTGCATTTAAGATTTTGCATCCTCAATCATCTGGTGATGTTATAAAATAAAATTAGATTTTAAATCTAGTATTTTCTTTCCACCTATCTCTGTTATACATTCATATTCAAGCTTTTAAATATCCTTATTAGGGTTATGTGGACAGAGGATGATTACTTATTGCATGTCTGTGTGGAATTCTCCAGTATAGTAGCTACATTATAAAAAGAGTTATAGTAAAATTGGTCATGTTTATTTAATTGTTCGTTATTATCAAGATTCACATCTGGCAATATTTTAAGCTGCTTTTTTCTTTTTTTTGGTCTTAGTTTTTGAGACTTTAAAGGCAAATAAAATTAGTAAAGCACTGGCATGTTTAAAATAAATGGGGTCATTTATTATGCAAAACATTTTGTGATGACATTAGAAAAGTCCTCACAAAAAGTGATAGCAAAATTTTTAATTCATCAAACAGTTTTCAAAATCGTATTTATATTGTGTCATTTTTTCATCATGAATCTCTGAGATTGCTCAAAACATTCACACACACAAAAAGATTTAATGCAAAAACAGTAAATATTTTATCAAATCCTTTCTGATCTAAAAAGACTAAAAAAGGGAGCATGGAATATTTTTGAAATTCCAATGGAGAACTTTCATGAAAATTCTGGCTTGGAATTTTATGCTAATGGCACTTATTACAAATCCTCTCTCAATCCCTGCTCAGCTAACAAGACCTAATCTTAAGTGTTTCAGTCAGTCAGTAGTACAGAATATTTTACAATCTGATTTTGGAGAAAGTCCATAAAATGTTAGATACAAATCATATTAATGCAAAACATGGTAATACAATTAGTGTGTTTAACCTAATAATCTTGATGTAAAGGAATTGGCAATATGTATCTGCCAAATCAAATATAGATAGCTTTTAAAAATCCTGAGAGGCTAATTGGGTTATAATAGTTGCATGACTGGTAAACATGATATTAATTTACATTCTGATCTCCACTTGGTGCATGTAATCAAAAATCAAAAACAAATAGTGGTACATGAAGAAAATAAAAAATCAGTAACAGTGATAGAGAAAAGTTAAAAGTAAAATTCTAGTAGCCTATGTGATCTGTGTTCCATATTGGCTGTGGAAATTTTTTTCAGCAAATATAGTGCTATAAAAATTTGGGGGAGGGATGGAATGGAATGTACAGTACAAATATCTCAGTCTTACAATTTTTAAACTCATGTGCAAAACAATTAGTTAAACTTTACAAGCATAAAAGAGTCCACAAAGAAAAGAAAAATGTCCATATAAGTTCACTCACATTGTGACAGCAATTATGGAAATACATGAGATTAGGGAAAAAGTATCATGTAACAGAGAAGTAGAATATTTATTTTTGTGAAAAAGTTAACTGGTTTTAGAATGTTTATTTCCATTTATTAAAGTATTTCATCTAGTCTGATCAAAAGAGTAAAAGTATTTTAAAAAAAACAGTAAAGATAAGTCATTTTTAAGCTAATTTATTGTTATAAACAATGTTGGTTAGGATAGGACAAAAATAAAGTTAATGGATGACAGCCAGTTAAAATTAAAAATACAACAAATTGTGTGCAGATTCTTTGTACTAGCAAGTTAACTGAATTATTTAGAACATTATCTGGATGAGTATGGAAGATTAAAGCAGTCAGTAGTTCTTTAACATTAAGGCTAAAATAAATTTCTGTGTACATATGCATGTGTGTATATTTATTTAACAAAAATCTTTATGGTATTCCCCACTTCTTGTCTGTTCACAGTTTATAACGATGACACACAAATACGATCAACATCTGGGTCATGACACCTTAGGTCTTCTGGCTTTAGATTCTTCAGGTAATGTATGTGCAGGTAAGTTTTAAAAAATGTATTATCATCTTAAATTCTTCTCCCTTGAACATCATTGTCTACAACTGTAAGCATGGGTGGTGAGGTTGTATAATTCCATAGTTACTGCTAACAAGTACTGCCATTCCTGTGCCAGGTACTTCCAGCTTCAACAGGAAATAAAAAATCCCTACTGGAATTCTTTTGTTGGAGCAAACACTTTAACAGACTGATACAGAAGAACAAAAAACATGCTAGGGGGGGGTTTGACAAACCAATTTGGTCTCCAACATGAATCAAACTCAGGCTTTTTATTGCCCATATCTAGCCAAGTAATGTTTTTTTTTCTTCATTTTATAAACATGTTACAAAAAGATTGCTTTTTTTAATATTGGACTTAGAAAATTAACTACTTTAACCACTGAAATAAAGGGTGGAAGAATTTCAACGAAAATAAACACATGATAAATGTAAGTAAATGAAAATGTCAAAAGTAGTGCTAAAGCATTAATTTTAGTTCCAATATACAAATTTTTGTTTTTCCACACTGAATATGTTATGCAGCTATGAAGTCCATTTTTTTTTTTAAATATTGAAATATTAGAAAGAGTTAAGCATAGATTCACTGGAATGTTTCTTGGTTTTAAGCAGTTAGAATAACATAAACAGTTAAATATTAGATATACCTAGTTTCATTATTAGATATTTGAGGGGAGATCCGATAGAAGTTTTCAAAACTTGAGTATTTGGAAGCACATTCTTCAGGTGAGTCATAATTAGATATATTACAGCTCATAAGTACAAAATTACTAAAGTATCAGCATGGCTTGATATTTAAAAAAATAAATAAATTAGTACCAGCGGTTTGTCACTCCAGTTTTCTCTCATCTAAAGACAAGACTTCCTAACAGACAACTACTGCATTCCTTTACCAGAGATGTCTCCCTTTGTGTGGGACGCAGGTTTCAAAATAAAATTGCTTTTTTTTTAACAGACATAAAATATAGCCAAAAAATGGATTCTCTGTGAATTAAATATGTAAATTAATACAGTTACAGCATTGAGCCCCAAAGTTATGGGGCACAAGCTCAAACCACAGAGTTTATGCAATTAATGGAGTTCTACATAAAAAAAATTCATTTCCCTGTTTACTTAAAATTTTGCATGCAATATTCCTGGTATTGTGACAGCAGTTAGGGAAAATAAATGTAAATTTTATTAATTAAAGAAAGAAAATTAGTTCATATTTAAAAAGTAATAAAACAGATATTAACAAACTACAGGTGTATCAACCAGTGGTATGCCCTATAAGCAGCCTGGCCGTGTTGGTGACAGTCCTCTGCCTGGCTGTGGACTTTATGCAGGTACGTACTTATGTCTTTGCTTCCACATTGACTTTTAAAAAGTATAAATTTTTAAATACTCATGGCACAAGATTTGTAAAGCTGATTATTAAAATATGAATAATTGATTGAAAAGTAGCTCATGATTTCCAAAGTAAAGATTTTGTGATATAAAGAAAAAGGAAAATAAATTAATATAGATGCTACTTTTAATGCATTTCAAACCTTTGTTGGGTTTAGGTACAAGAAGCATTTGCTAAATTTTGTCTTGTTGCTCTTTATTGGTAACTTTCTAATCATATACTTGCATGATCTTTTATTTTGCCATGAAAATGCTAGAAATTTACCTTTTCCAGTAATGAGTATCAATCATTGTTATTTATGTTTCTTTGTTTAACTCTTGGTGAAAGATAATTCATAAACATATGAGCAATGTCCAAGAGTATATAGAATGGAATTTTGTGCCAACAGCAATATTAATATGACTGAGCTGTGGAGTTGTCATGGGAGCCTGCCTGCCCAGGGTATTCACATTGGAAATTTTGCCAAAATCCATTAATTTGTTGATAGACCAAAATCAAACAAAACAAAAAAATCACATTAGATTTGCAAAAGCTTAACATTTACAAGGGTGGCTTTGTTTTGCTTAAGCATGCTGCCAAAAAAAGAGTTTCTCACTACATTGAAGTGATTTTTGCAAGAGTCAAATAAAAAAGATACCATAAAAGTCCAATTTCTTTGTTATCAGTTATCCAAAACAAAGAATGCATCATTTGTTTTCCTAGAAAGAGTGGCTGTTTTTAAACTTCCAAAACCAACATGCTGAGATTACAAAATACACAGCAACATTAATTGTTCATTTTTGTTGTGGACTTGTGCAAATTATCTAGTTAATATTAATGTAGACTCTGTAATATTCAGTATAACTCTACATACTAGCAACAAATATTTTTGAAAGGGCTTCAGATATGATCTTGTATATTGATAGCATTGGTATTTCCTTGTTCACCCTGATGAATATTTCAAGGATATCAATGTACCCATATCCATGGTGCATAATGTGTGTGATAGAGTAGTTAAGTTCTGTTTAACCTTTTGTCTGTATCTTTATTAAAGAGAGTTTTTAGATAATGAAAAATGGCCTGAGCTAAAAATTTACTGACTGCCTCTCAGAGAAATATTTATAAATGTTAAACTATCCTTTAATCTGCTTTTAAATAAATGGCCACTGTTAAACAGAATTGTTTTGAGAATGATCTTATGCAATGGATATTAATTAGATGAATAACCACTTATAGCAACAGAAATCTATCATTTTGCATAAACCTTAATAATTGTTGACTTTTTCTCCTTTAATCTACATAATATAAAACAAATTTTATTTTTAGTGGATCTGGCCAGACTAGTAATTGTTTAATATATTCATATAGGTATTTGCCTAGAAACTTTTTAAAAAAATTTTAACAAAAATAAACGAGAAACAAATATTTATCATGCTACATTGGAACCTTACTAAGCATTCTTGTATCTCGTTAGTATTGATCTAACCTGCTGGTGCTTGAGTATAAAGTAATAAAATCCAAGCTTTCTGTTCTCTTTATGTAAATTATTCATTCAAGGTGTTGATTCCAAAGTTAAATAAAAAATACTTTCAACACTAATTTAAAATTGAAAATAGTTATTATTTGTTTGATGTTCATTGGTTATGTTTTTTTTTATATTCTTTTTTAAGTAAAGAAACCTGCAAAAATAGATTTCCTTCTAAGAAGTTCATAATTGTATGATGGGCTAGTGTAATGAAAATTTTTTATCTAGCTAGAGGAATGTATCTCTCTCCCTCTCTCTCTCCCTCTCTCAAGTTACTCTGACAGCACAATGTTTTTGTTTGGTGGAGGCCTTCTGTTTTTTAAGAATGGTTGTAAGGTTTCATTGAAATCAAGATGTATATAGTTTAAAAGTACCTTTGGTCAATTAAATGTGAATGAGAAGAAATGCATAATTCTCACAAATACTTTTATTCAGAAATAATATTGTAAACATCATTCTTGTTCAGATTATGAAGCTGGTGCGGCTTGTTGTACAGGGGATGGAGATGAAATTTTAAAATACTGTCCCAGTTTTCAGGTTGTCAACCTCATGAAGCAGGTGAGTGCTACCAGGTTTTTAGGCAGAGCATCAGAAATGATTTCTTACTACAAAACCATATGTTTCTTATTAAAATAATAATTACTGGTATGTTTTATAGTAAAAATCCTTGAATATTAACAACATTTAACAAAAATTTCAGTCAAAATCAATACTCAACATATCATCTGAATTTTATAAAGAATATCTAGATGGATGTTTTTAAAAAACTACTGATTTCATGATACCTGTTTATCAGGTATAGATGAATTCTTTAGTCACTATGGTCAAAATCTGAAGAAAGATTAGTATGATGTTGTCAAATCCAGTTTTTTTTGTTTTGTTTGTTTTATTGTAAGGATTAAAGTAACACTGGTATTTTAGTAAATATTTATTTGTAAATTTATACTGACATGGTGTCTCAAATTTGCTTCATAATTACCTTGTTTGATATAAATCATTTTACACACTGTTGCAGTATTTACCAAAAATCTGCTTACAAGTAGTGTTTCTGGTATGTTCTTATTAAAAGGTACACATTTTATCTTTTGCTAAAGCTAATGTTCTTCAGTAAATTTTTTTTTTTTATGTATTGCTGAGTTGAAACTTATGTGAATATGAATATTCTATGTTGAGCTTCTTGCTGGGGACTACATTTATTAGAAGGTGCCATATAGCCTCCATCAAGATGCTGGTTCTTAGTCTTGTACTCCACATTGCTCTGTCTTGCCCTCCTCATTCTGACACCATTGAAATGCAAGCACAGACACTAAAGTACAAATGAATTCAGCCGTTAGGTATTTATAGGCACCCTCGATGTCAAACAAAAATTAGACAAGTGTGTGTAGGACCAGAGCATTCTTTTGATTTAAATACCAACAAGTTATTAAAGTGCAGAGTAGTTCACTAATATCAGAAAAATAGTATTAGAAACAAATTAATAACCAGTAACAAAAAATGCGCTAACAAATTTACTGCACTTAAAAAAATTTTTAAAAAGTTAACCAACATAATTGGGTCATCTTCATTTAATTAAAGGATAAAGAATAATATTTAATTACCATTTCAATTACCCAAGTAATGTCTATGGTCCATTTTACATGAAAATCAGATAACCTTTGCAATTTTAGTCTGTTCGTTTTGATGGCTATTTATCATATTTTCAAAATCTTTTGCACTTTCATTACAACTAATAGTGCGGGTTAAACTTTTAGCACTTAATTCAACACCAACAAACTTTTTCTTCAAAAGGCATGATCATAATACGAAGTTGTTTAATAAAATTAAAAGTATTTTTAACTAATCAATCACTTCACACATAACAGCTAATCAAAACAGTAGCTTCTTTATTAAATTCTAATAAAAAGCAATAAACAATGGTGTCAAAATTAGCATGCCTCGTAGCCATAAAGAAACTTCATGAACAAACCTACCCCAATTTTTTGACAATTTTTATGTCATTAAGGTCCACATTGTCTGCTGTAGCTGGATTTATCACCTTCATAACTGCATCCACAGCAAGAGGTGCTAAAATATTTGAGTTCTGTGAGACAACCTGCATTTTAAAAACAAAAACTAAGTCTTCCTCAAAAGGAAAAATTATTAATAAAATCCAAAATTTGCCCATTTTAATGTTTTTTTTCTAGTTTGTCATGCCATAAGTGCTTTTGCTTAAGGTGTGATTACATACAGGGTAATACAGAAATAAGAAATTTGCACTTTGAATTTGTATATTTAATACTTAGAACACTGAATAAATAAAACTATGTTATGTACTCAAGTGAAAACAATATACAATAGTCATCTTAAGACAAATGTCCACCATTTACACACCACAATATTCTGAGACTGGGATTTAGCAATGCACATTTTGTCCATCAGGAATCTCCAACAGGTAGAAGTCCACAGTTGTAAGCTTGGGTGACCTTGGAAGACATTATGAAGCATTTCTACAACGACCTAACCACATCCAAGGAAACTCCATATCAAGAAAGGCTCGAACATCTCTGTTGTAATAATCTAGTGGTGTGCTACCTTCTGAAAGTAAACCTCAGAGCCTCCATACCGATGTCTTATGGCAAGAACATCAACACTGTAGTATTCCAGATAATTTTCACCTGTTACAGTATCATTAAAAAAGAAAAGCCCAACCCACACTGTTGCCCCTGGTAGGTTAATGTCTTTCTCCAAGTATGTTTGGGCTTTGCACTGCCCAAAACACAAATTTGTGATGCTCTGTGTGTCCATTCAGTTTTAAGGATGCCTTATCAGACCAAACTATCTTGTCCTGAGGGTTTATATAAACAGGAAGTAATTGTTCCAGTTTTGAACATTTGACATAAGATGAACATTATGCTGTTTTAACATATTCACCTGTGTACATAACAAAGATGTTTATTCAATGCAATATCTACTTAAAATAGATATGCTCAACAGATGGATCATATTTTTTTTTTTATTTACCCAAAGTTGTGTTACATGCCATTGAATGTGACTAGTCAATGAAAGATTGCCAAAAATCTCAATATTTTAATGCACCTGTGGCCAGTATTATCTCAAAATGCTGCAGTTAACATCATTGCTGCAACAGTAACACCACAAAAACATACCATTATTTGCCGAGTCCACACGCATTAATACCATTTGACATTTCTGCAACATGAGAAAAAAAAGTCAATGCCTTTTACATTTACTTGGCTATGATGTATGCATCGTAAGAAACTCTTCCAATCCAAAAGAAATAAAGTGTTTCAAAAGATCCAGCAAGAACTTTGTGTATTGGCAGCATATACTCTTCTTCAAAGAGTCATTCCAGCATATTATGCTTGGAGGTTGAACAGGGGTTTGGAAGAGATCCAACATAAACCTTCAACCTCAATGTCTTCAGTCTACAATTAAGCAAGGAGACAAAGTGTCATGATATGGTGATATGGGCTACAATATGGCATGATGGAAAGACAGAATTGGTGTTTGTCAAATGACGACTCAGTTCTGCTGGTACAATGTTTTTTTTTAAGGAAGTATCTTCTAAAACTGCTCTAATAATACATACATTTGATGCCCATATTCTTCAAGATGGCACTACACACCACATCTTATGATCAGTTTGAAAGAGAAATTAAGGCGTTCAACTTCTTTCTTTTGGTACCACAAAGCCTTGATAGTTTCAGGGATTTGGTTGGAATTGAACTATTCGATATCAGTTGCTCTGGGCCTCTGTAAAACTAATCTCAAGACCTACTGTGCTAAAATTCTAATTCTTAATTAGAATTATCAAATAGGCTTTCACAACATCACTCCTATACATGTTTATAATCTTTATTCAATTTAGAAAATTCCTGCAAATCAACTAAATTTGCTGACAAGATATTACCTATTGAATTGACAAAAACCTGCTCTCAGGATATTTTACTAACAGGTTTATTTAACTCTACTGCTAGTAGAAGGCAAGTGTTGGTTTACTTTATTAATTTGAACCTAAATCATTAACACATTTGGTAGAACCCCCAGCAGCTTTTTCACCCACCAATTGCAGCAGTTTTAACTAAATCTCTATCAATTTTCTCTTAAATTAAGTTTTTGAATATTTTTAAGGTTATGAATTAAATATATATCAGCTTTCTGCCTGCTTCTAATACCAGCAAGCTGCCTGTGCAATCACCATCTTTAGATGTTAAATCATTTTTATAGCACACTCACTCAACTTTATTAATAACTTCTTCACCATGTTTTGGTAAATTATCTAGATTTAATCTTAAATCTAATCATGTTCCAGAACCACAGTAGTTATGGTCAGGTAAATGTTTTTCACCAGGATATTTAGCCCAAAGAAAACCTAGAAAGGAAGTATTTCTAAAGATGACTGTATATCACATTTCAGAGAAATTTAAATCCTGAGACAAAACATTTTTATTTTTCCCACAAATTTGACACAATACACTTAATATTAATAACCTGTTTTTCATTTTCAACAAATTTAAGTAATTTTTATATATGAACAAGTGTAAATTTAGAATCACAAGAGAGTATATTTTCAGTTGATTCTCGTTTCTCCAGATTCTACTTTGAGGTTATCGGAATATTTAATTGATTTCATAGGCAGCTTTGCTGATTGTGTAGATAGGTAAAATGATTCCTTTGGTGATTATCAAGAGTATGTTTCTTCTTCTTCTGACTCTTTAGTTTACAGAAGAATGTGACTGTGAAAGCGAGCCTAAAACTAAACAAATCAAAATTAAATGATGATTTAAAAAAGACAGCAACTAAAAGTTTCATTTTTTTAAAATATATAAATTAATGAATTTAATAAAACTTATTGGGAAAATAAAAATAGTAAAGATGATAATTTATTACACAGAAGTGTGTGGCTTGATTATATGAGAAAGTGGATGTGGCAAAACCACACTACTCGTGCTTATGTTATCAGACCCAGGCTTTTTAGATTATTCCAAATTATATTTTCAGAAAATCTTTACAACAACCTGAATACCAAACAATAAAAAGTGGGTTTGCTAATAAACTTAATAAACAAATACAAATACAATAAAAAGTGAAAATTTAGATCCACTTTCTGAAATGTGTGTTGGAACAAAAAATGAACAAGAAATAGGTGTAGAATACTTTGAAGACCTAAATTATATTCTTGGCTCAAGAGAGAGAGGGATTCAAAATTTATAAATTTGATATTAAAAATTATGGTACAAATTTTGATGTACAGTTTAGCAACAATGCTGCTGCACAAAATTAAATATGTCCAAGTAAAAATTATGAATGGAACAAATATATTGCTCCTGAGCTAAGATGAAAAGAACAATTAAAAGTCTAGCAAAAGATTCATCTAGAGTCTAAACTATGATGATTTAGATTATGAAACATGAGAACCATATTCTGGTGAAGGTGAAAGAATAGAATTTTTACTCTCAGATCTAAATCAGTTAATTGAAACCATTTAAACGAGCTAGAAATAATAATGTTCTTAATGAAATAAATGCAACTGGTGATTATTTATTTAAGTTAAATTTAATAGATAAAACTAATTTATGAAATATTATAGATGGTTGAAGAACTATTGTATAAAATACCAAGAAGTACTGAACAATTCATAAAACCCAAGATTCTTATAGTTTTATTTTATCAAAAACTACAAATTTTAAAACAGATAAAAACTAAATTTAGATTCTTATATGAAATTTCTCTGATTAATCTTGAGATACATTACTTACTCTTCATAAAATAAATAATATTTTAAAATATAGTGCTGATAATGGAACCATAAGAATTGTACATGCATGTATGAAATCACACAAATTAGCAATGGAATTCAAAATTCAGATGAACAACAACAATCTTTGGGATTCAAATGAATTATATTAATTACCATTAAAGCTAACAATGTCACTCTAAAATCTATCATTGTTTATTTTACTATAGACAACAATTTAACTCTATTAAGATTTAGCACCAAGATGTTATCTTCTAGTTATGGGTGATAATCCAGTTAATATTTCATCAATTAATTCTATTCTTATAGTTATTTAATAAAAGGTTAATATATTAATAGACATAGCTCTCAAACATTCATTTTTTCAGTTTATTAATATGCATTTCATTAAGCATTCAGATTTAAAACACAGATCAAGAAAATTAGTGTAGATCTCTGATATGAAGTTATATCACTTCAACTGCATTTAAAGAAATTTTGATTTTATTTTAATTAAATGCTTAAAAAAGAGTTGGAAGAAAATATATCATAGGAAGAGGAATGATTGATACTACAAATAGAATGGCTAGATATGATTTTAATAATCCATTAGAGATAGTGCTAAAAGTATTACCAAAGATTAGGAAAAAGCAAACAAACTCCAAAACAATGAATGATAATTCTTTTAGTTTTATCATTCGAAATTCTAATACTTTGCAAATTAAATCATATTCAAGACATAAAATGCTTTAGTTGCTGGATTGGTAACTAAAAGACTTACAAAAAATGGCTAAAACTTTTATTCAAATAAAAATTGAGAAAGGATGTCAGAGAACCAACTGAAGCCAGTCTACTTAATCAAGTTTTGCATATTAAATGGAATATATTGACATAGCAGAATATTTAATTATTGATGAAACTATAAATATTAATTTTTTTGAGTTTATAAATCTGGAGCAAAAATTGATATTACAATTAATACTAAAGATGTGCATTTGTTACCACAAAGCTAGGATTGTGTTTAAAGAACTTCTAAAAACTGATAATATGACAAATAACATTTTACATGTATTTAGTCAGATTAAATATATTTTAGGTGGTAAAGTAATTAAGACAATAAAATCATCTAGATAGAGTATAAAGTCCTAGTGATTGAAATAATGTTGGTGTAAAGAAATGAGTGAAGAAGCTGCAGATGCTAATATAGGATTTAAAAACACAATTAAATAATAGAAAAAAAAAAAAACAAATCCCAAAGGTAGCTCTAGTTTCTGTATCCTCCAATCCACATTTTTTTGGGTTTTGTAAAGACTAAAAAATAACTTCTGTTATTTTCTGTGTTGTTTTGCTTTATTTAATCTTTATTCTCTAAATAATGTTTTGCTTCATCTTTTTTCTTTGCTTTCATTTTTTAATGTTTCCATCTCTTATTCTTAGCTAATATTTTACTTTTAAGTTCATAACAATCATCTCATCTATCTGTATCATAAGCAATTTTATCTCTAAATTTTCATTATAAAAAAAACCAGCAATAAATGTGTTAAGAAGAGGCTTGTGTTTCTATATATTCCCCTTTTGCTCTGTTTCTAGTATTTTCTTCTAATAAATACATGATGAAATTATCTCCTAATTCTCTCACATGTTGATATATTTTCTATTTAATGCTTTGATATGTTATTGTCATCTCTCTTCTAGTTTCACATGCTGAATAGTTTTGATGCAAGTATATCAACGTTTATTCAAGACATATTCTAAATGGAAAGATAGAGAAATATGTCAAAAAAATTCAAACATTTTAAATGAGTTTTTATGCAAGATACTCTTTCTGATAACCTAATTTAGATTTAGTTAAAAAATCATAATAGTTGGTATAAAGTTAATAAAAATAGTGTTATTGGCGATCAGTTATGTTCACCATATTTTACTAAATTTACTGGAAGTATAAGAAACTGAAAATTTACAAACAAATCACTGTTTTCAAAGGGCTGATTTTAAGCTTCTTAAATTGATAAATTAGAAATTAGACTAAATTAAAACTCAAGACGATAGAAAATGTATTATTAACGTTAATGAAGTAAAAAAAAAAAAAATGTACTGAAATGATTTGCTTGCTTAACATTGATATTTGTCTTGTTTTCATTTGGTATTCCATTTTTCTCACCACTTATGGTCACATCAATTATTACTGGTGATTAGTTTAATGTTCTGTAATAACTATATTATCAGGCAGATTGATGATGATAAAAAAGAGAGAATATATAAAATCAGTTAGAAATTTTAATAAACTAAGTTTGACAGGTCTCTTGATTAATATGTACATATTAAAGAAAGGTGACACTCAAGTTCCGAAATGTATATTCTACTCATTTGACAATCCACTATGAGAAATTTCCATTTCATCTTTTTCAGTGACTAATATCATCATTAACTAAATGGGGTCTCAAAAAGGCAAATATTTTTAATTTTCTCATTAACAGTTTCATCAAATTATCACAGCAGAAACTTGCTTATCTGACTTGAACAGGACCATCTCTATGTCAGATAAGTATAATGTCAATTTGAATGGTGGCTAATTACGTGCTTCCTCCCACCCACAAAAAACCTGATTATGAGCAGTTTTTGCCTGGAAACATGTTGTCTGTGCAATAAAGTTCAAAATACAGTTAAAATAAAAATATTCGGTCTCTTCAGGGCCACCAATTTCTCTCTCAAGAATATAGCTACTCCTTTCCTTTTTTAGCTGCTTATGGACTTCTTGTTGGAAAAACTCTGTAAAATCTTTGAACGTGCTCTGGCCTAATCCTTCTCTATAGATGAAATGGAATGACATCGTCTGTGGGTTAAATACATATTGTAGCAGAAGCCAGTCAGATAACCCAGAGTGTCAGAAGAACATGTTGGATAAGTGAATTTCCTCTGTATATGATTGATATAAATCAAACAATTTACTGATGATCAGTGATTTACTGTTTCAATTTTAACATCTTTTCAGAATGGATTATCTCCACAAAAAGCATGTGGCAAAGTTATTAACAGTATTGTCAGCAGATTAAAGTGTAACAGAGAAAAGTTGTTTGAAATTGGCCTTATTGCAGTCAGTACCAAGGTAATGCTAAGAAATATGTATTGACCAAGTAGATGCATATTAACTTTTTCTCTTTTGTGCTACTTTATTTATATGGATTTCTGAAAATTTAGCAGTTTCAATAAGAATTATTTATTTTATGATTATTAAATGTTTTTATAGAGAAAATTTTTGAAGCTTTATGGAGAAATTACCAAAGCCATGTCTATACTACATGATCGTGTTATACTTTTTTGAAAACAAACTGCATAATTGTTTTCAACAGGGTGAAACAGGAGCTGCAACAACAGTGGAAAGTTCAACAGATGCAGAGAACAAAACAGAGTATCATGGATTCCCTTTTGTTGTATGGACAAAAGATATGGAAGAACCAATGATTCAAGTTGAACATCCTGCAACAAATGTGTAACATCTATCACTTTGTTAAAAAAAATAAAAACTACTTAAACAAGAAAATTTCTTTCATTTTAAAAATTTCATATACAGTAGTGGCTAAAAATTATACCAGGTTTCAAAAGTCAAATAAAAAATTAATGGTTTGAGACATTAGTGTAAAATCAGAACTAAATAATAGGGTAACTCAAAAGTTGCACACACTTCCAATCTGGCAATGCAATGGCTTAACAAACATCTTCCAAGATGCATAATTTCCCACAGGTTTCCATTTTCATGTTCTCCAAAGTCACCAGATTTATACCCCTTAGATTTCTTTTCTATTGGATTACATAGGCTTGCATTGGAAAAATTGTCCAAAAACTAATAGCTTAAAAATAGTTTAAAAATTCCATCACGTACCATTTTCCCACAAACTCAAATTTTTGATTTCAATATCTCCAGAATCACTGTATTAAGCTTCTAAACAAGGAACTAATTATAATTAATTTTTCTTTTTTTTACTCTTTTTTACTTCTCCCTCTCCACAATCCCTACTTGGACTCAGTTGCAATTAGATCTCTCTCTGAGAAGGTTCTGTCATAGCCAGTGTACTTTTCCAGACATGTAGTTTCTGCAGAAGTTTACTTTTTTCTCCTTTTTCCTTAGTGGTTTTTTTCTGTTTATAAGTGTACTAAATGGCTGCAAGGGGTTGTCTTAAGGCACCTGATAACTTTTGTCACATTTGTGGGAACTTTGTAGTGAAGAAACATCACAGACTTTGTTAAGAAAGTGTATTATGCGTATTTTGGTGTGAAACTTGGTGAGCAGGATAAGTCCTGGGCTCCCACATAAAGTGTGTTCTATTTGTGTGGAAGAACTCCAACAGTGGTCTCAAGGTGAGAAAAAGTCTTTCCGTTTTGGGATCCCTATGATCTGGAGGGAACCCCGAAATCACAGTGATGACTATTACTTTTGTTCGTGTAACATACAGGGGTTCAATCTAAAAAATAAGAAAGAAATTTTCTATCTGAACCTCTCGTCTGCAATATGTCCTGTACCTCATGGCCCAGGTATACCAGTATCTTTACCTCCAGTAAAACTAGAAGACACACCTGAAGACTCTGAAAGAGAAGGCCAGGATCCTGATGAGGACTTTCACAATGTTTCAGGCAGCAGTAGCCCCAACTTTTTTCACAGCTTGAATTGAATGACTTAGTCAGAGACTTGGGTCTTCCTAAAGATGCAGCAGAACTATTAGGCTCTAGGTTAAAGGAAAAGAACTTTTTGGCCCCTGGTCCTCTCTCATGGTTTAGAAATAGAGAAAAATATTTCATTCCATACTTTTCTAAAGAAGGTGACCTGGTTTACTATAACGATGTCCCTGGACTGATGGAGAGGTTTAACATACAGTATGACGTGAACGAGTGGAGGCTCTTTATTGACTAATCAAAAAGAAACCTCATAGCAGTGCTGCTCGACAATGGTAGCAAGTACGCTTCAGTACCAGTAGGGCATTCTGTGTATCTGAAAGAATGCTACGAGAATTTAGCCTTAATTCTCACCAAACTGAAATACAAGGATCACAGATAGGTGATATGCGACGATCTAAAAGTAATTTCCATGCTTCTTGGACAGCAGGGAGGATACACCAAGTATCCCTGCTTCTTGTGTGAATGGGACAGTCAGGATAGGGGCCAACACTGGATCAAAAAGGAGTGGCCGTGTAGGGTAGAATTAGAACACGGAAGCAAAAATGTGGTACGTGAAAGTTTGGCTGATCCAAGGAAAGTCGTCCTGCCTCCACTTCATATCAAGCTTGGACTGATGAAACAATTTGTAAAGGCTCTGTCAAAAGAAGGAGAGTGTTTTAAATACCTGCACAACAAGTTTCCCGGACTGTCAAAAGCAAAAGTGAAAGGTGTTTTCGTCAGTCCAGATATTCAGAAACTTCTGAAAGATGATCATGATGTGTTTGAAACAAAAATGGAAACAGTTGAAAAAGAAGCCTGGAAAGCTTTCAAAGAAGTTTCCCAGAAATTTCTTGGGAACTATAAGGACCCCAACTTTAAGTGTATTGTGGAAAACATGCTGATGAAATTCAAAGACTTGGGTTGTTCGATGAGCTTGAAGGTGCACTTCATGAACTCTCATTTAGACTACTTCCCTGAAAATCTTAGTGCTGTTAGTGAAGAGCAGGGGAAAAGATTTCATCAAGATATCAAGGAGATGCAATGCAGATACTAGAGTAGGTGGAATGTCAACATGGTTGCGGACTACTGTTGGATGTTGCACAGAGAAGAGCCGCAAGCTGCCTACAAGAGAAAAAGTATCAAAAGGAGCTTTGAGGGGAAATGGAAAAAGCAGTATAAGAACTTGTAAAGGTGATTAAGTGTTGAGAACAGTTTTCTATCAATAATTTTATAAATGAAATTACTTTTAAATATTTTTTGTAAATAAATGTTTCAACCAGAATACGTATTACTAATCTCTTTTCCAATATTTTCAGATTTACTTTTTTGAAAAATCCTTACGTGATAGAGAAAACATAAAAATCAGTTATAACATTGCAGACAATTTTCAGTGACCCAAAATTTGCAGGCCTGTGTTATCTTAAAGAAGAAATCTGAAGAAAAACCAAGAACAATTGGTTGATCTGAGGAATTTTGTGATTAGAGCTATTGCCAATACTGGGGCTGAGACACGTGAGCTCAGAATGATAGAAAACACTTTGAAACTCTGTATTGAAACCATAGTAAGCTTGATCTTTCCCTGTTATTTAGTCTTGTTTTAGACTAATATCACAATCAGGTACATTTTTTTTTTTGGCTCACCCTGTATAACTGCTAATTGAGTATTGTTTTACCAAAGAGTAATAAAGCAGACAATATTTTATTATTTCAAGTTATTTACAAAGTTTATATTGAAAGTAAATGGATAATTAATTAAACAAAAGTCACTATGTGGATGAATTTGGGATTTTGTTCACCCAAAATATAATACTATCTTTACCCATTAACATCAATAGTATCAATGTTACTCAGCAGGGGGCAGCAAAGTAGTTATTAAAACAAGAATCTACTATGAATAGTATGTTGAATCAGAGCTGTATAAAGTTCCAGACAAAAAAATTTATCTCAGAAATTCTCAACTTATGTTGCTACACAATGAAGTTTGCCAACTGGAAACACTGGTGGAAAATTTGTGTTTGAAAGAATTAAGTCAAAAGTAACTTTTGGGAGGAGAGTTTTTTTGGTATTTCCATGATGTTATATTTTGTGTGAATACAATCACAAGTTCTAGGGCTTATTACTTCACTATGATTGGGCACTTCATTTTGTATCACTTCAGAGAAGACAACTTATATATTACCTAATCTGATATCACTGGGAACCAGAAAAAATTTATCAGATTAGGAAAAATGTAATAAAATCCATAAATATTAATCCTAATGCAAAGCAAAAATCTCTCAGCAGAACTGTGCAAAAGACAATTTACTGAAGATTTATTTATCAAAAGCATGTTATAAACAGGAAATAATCCAATTGGGTTTTTGTTTAATTTTTTGACAATTTTGAATTCTTTTACGCCAGCCAAAGAACTGTTTGAGCAATGGAAAAAGTACTGTATCTTGTCCAGCAGGCTTTGAATCATGCAGAAGCTTTTCATCTTTCTTTGTGGCTTCATCTTTTTTTGTTTTCAACTGTTTACAAAAAGTTCAAATAAGAAGATTCAATTATTACAGAAATGACTTTGCTATCAACTTCAATGAAATTGTCCAGTGTCCCATTTTCTGGAATGAGATTTTTTTTTAATTCAGGCACTTCAAGATGGAATTAAACTTCAGGAACAGGCTCTTCTGGTTGAAGCTAGCATGGCAAAAAAAAATTAGCAATTATCTTGGCAAAATTTCAGTCCAAAATACAATAGCCATCTAGAGAGCATCCAAGACATTCACCATAAACTGAATCTTCAACATGTAGGTGTAGTCAATCAGTCTCTTTTGGGCAATTTGTTTATGGAAGTCAAATTTCAGCATGTGAATAATTCCAGCATCCATCAGCTAAAGTTCTGATGTGATGATTTTTGGAAACAAACCATCAAATGTTTTTCAGACCTAGAATGATTGGGTGACTCAGACAGTTGTCCATGATGATGCAGTATCCAACTTCCAGACGTACTCTTCAAACAAGACAAGTCATCCAGGCCCACAAACTGCTGTCCCTGAAGTAATGAAGATTTGTAAATTTCTTGATAGCAATTTTGTGGAGCCTGTCATGTTTGAACTACACGAGAGAGTCATACACCGTTTTGTCTCCTTTCTTCTGACATACTTCCCACACTAAACTCACATGTTGTCTCCCTCCGGCAGTGCTGTCCAGATGAGTCCCAGGTCATCCAAGTTGAAGGTGTTCTTTGGAGAAAATTCTTGAAAGCGATTGAGAAAGGTGACTTTGAACCACTACATCAACACTATCATCTTTGGGTTACCATCACTGGCCTCTCCCTGTTGCTGCTTTGTGGCAATATTGTTGATGCTTTCACTGAGAAGAGATTTACTACATTTGCATTCTCTTAAATTCAACAACAATTTCCTTCACTTTTTCAAGTAATACAACGCTGTAATCAATCAAATTTGATCCATGCCTGTTGGTGTTTTTGAACCATTGCAAAGATGTGATGCCAACTTCTTCATTCTTGCCCTTTAGGACTCTCTTTACTGAGTTTCAGAGATCACTGCTGTCTTTTTATTGTACTATTCTGAAGTTTGCTTAAAAATTGTTGAAATCAAGCTTTGTCATATTCTGTTTTTAAATGTGAGATCTTTTCTCCTCCACCCCTGACATTTTATTTTGGGGGAGTTATTTTGTTTGTTTTTTTTCAAGATTATTCAGCTGGGTTTGCTACTGTACCGTATTGGAAAGTGGGATAGCTTTAAGTAAACTAATAAAATGTTCAGATCATTGGTGTTCTGAAAATTCAACCGCTTATGGAAATTTACCCGATTTAAGGAAAAAAACGCGTTTGTTGCAGGACCAAATTCTTGTATCAGATGATGCAATAAAAATGTGTACAAAACATTTGCCACCTACAGTAGATTTTACTACTACTACTACTTCTTCCTGCGAGAAATGTTTTCTATTACAACCATGGGTCTGAGGGTGGTTTTGATTTCCGATGGGAGAACGGTGAAAATACAAGCGAAGGAAAGGAAGAATTAAAGAGAGAAAGAGTAAATAAAGTAATGAAATGGGGTTTCTTTAATGCTTCTTACTCTTTTATAAGAGAGTGAGGGGTAGAGAGAGTTAATAAGGAACGTTTTACAGTAATAATAGCAATAGAGAGATGAGAGTAATTGATGCAACGTCTTTATGGTGAATGTTATATATTAATGGATACAGATGATGCAATAGAAATGTGTACAAAACATTTGGGCCAGGACCAGAAAATATTATCAGTTTATAAAAATTATCAAATATCATATTAGGTGATCTACATGGACGGAGGATCAAATGGCTGCCAAAATTTAAACTAATCCAGAAATCGAAAGTTTATCATAGCCTATGTGCAGCACATAATGAAAAGTAGATACGGTGTAGTACCGGTACTACAGAAAGCTACTGTTGACACATGTACAATGATGTGTATATCCAGAACTTGGTATATTTAAAATTTTCTCATATACGTTTTTCTTTATATAATATAAGTACATTATTATTTTATAATTCCTTCGATGAATTTTGTCGCACAGATTTGAAGATCTTGCATGGAACGGACAATCTGTATGTAGCACTATAGTTTCGTTTTTCACGAGAATCTCTAACACAGGGGAGATAACTGCCACGCGATAACCAACGAAAATGAGTCGGGAATTTTAGAGTTAGAATAACAGATTTATTTTCAATTTAAAACATCGTCATATAAATGATAAATATCATGTTTTTTTACGTGAATGAAGTAAAATGAATAAATCTGTAATTATGTGAAACTCTTTTGTATATAAAAATTACAAAAGTACATTACGTATGTGTAGTCATGGAAGTAAAGTTGGCGGAGTATAGAGCACGCAAGCGACAAGGATACATAAATACCAACAATATTAAAAAATTCTTTGGAGGATTTTTTTTCAAAAATCAGGCAACAAAGGTAGTATTTTTCCCCTATCTATCGCAAATGTTAAAGCGTCTTATCGATTGACTTTGTTTTTTGTTGTTTTTTTCGAGTGTACTAAGAGGTTTCGATGTCCAAACCCTGTCCTGCAATCAGGGTTTTTCCCACTGTCGACTGCCGTGCGGAGATGACTTTAAGTAAAATCCAACTGTTTGACTAGGCAAGCTTTCTATACTTCAGCAGCAAGCAACTGAGAATTGCCATCCATCCCTGGACAGCCTGTCTGATTAGATCGCGGATTTGCGAGACGTAACCCGTCCGGGACTACACAGGAAAACTGCTGTGCAAGTTTCGCCCCTGTCTCTATTACAGATGCTATGGGTTTTACTGCTGAATTAGAGGATTTTTTGGCGTTATATTTAAGCATTTAAAAGATTACATGTTCAGTGAATGGAAGCGGGTAATAATGGATGTTGAACTTTCATCTATGTTTGCGCGATTCATTTGGAAAAAAAAATATACTGCACACCGACACCACGGCATTCCCCTGACTTAGCTGTTTCTATGGTGTAGCTACATGCAGCTGATTCTTAGATTAGAGTGTACAGTTAATTCCATATGTTACATCGCGTGTAAATACGAAGCTAAAGTGGACTAGTATCGGTAATAAAATGTTGAGTGCACATGCACGTATAATGATTTAAATTTTAGTTTTTTTTTTTCCTGTTGACAAGCTATCATCTATCTGTTATGCAACCCTGATTGGAATTATTTTGTTTCTTGATTAAACTTTTAACAAAACGGTCTGTACATGTTGGGCTGTAACAAGACAACATCTATAATATATAGACCTATACAGTAAAAAAAAAAAAAAATTGCTGAGACATTTTGCTATTTGGCAGAAAAGATTTCTACATGATCCATTGTCACAATATAATTTCCTTTTGAAAAAAGGTTTATTAAACTAAAATTTAAAGTGTTTGTTTAATTTAATTTATAACCAAGTTTAAAAATAACTTGTCACAGTTTTATCAATGTGAACATCTAATTTTTCACATCAAACTAAACCCGCTAAAAGTTTGGAAATTTTAATTTTCTTTTAAAGGTTTTCCAAAAATAACTAAACAGAAATTGTATGTACTTAACTCTTTCGCTGCCAAGTCTGATCTCTGGTCAGTGATAACATCCCACTGATTGCCAAAGTTGGAGATCACCGATCTAGCTTAATTTTTGCGAGAGACAATAGATGGGTGGGCAGTAGCCCTGGACATTGTTAGTCTAAGCATTGGCGAATGCCCTTGAGAGAAATTCCGAATCATCAGTTGCTGGAGAAATGAATGTTAATGGAAATAACTTCAAAAACTTTGACAGAGAAAAGGTTAATCAAACAATTTCTCATTTAGTATTTTCTTAAGTATAACATTTTAATGTAACAATCTGGATGCAAAAAAAATGTATTTCAGCTGATTTGTGAACTATTGTTTTTATTTTTAAAGACTTTAAACAGAACCTCACTTAATTATTTTCACAAAGGTAATTTTATTTGAATAACCCTATCTATTTTGAAGTGTGTATGTGTGTGCACTTGTTTTAATCTTAATCTATTCATTTCAGAATGAAATAGATTTGGTTGATCAGTCCATATCAGACTCTCTTCCTACAGAGAAATCATCTGGTCATCAAGATAGAGACAAAAAAGGGCCAGACACACCACAGTCATGGACAGTAAAATGGACTCTAATTGGCTTACAAATACTGCTTTGGTTTACTCTCTGGGGATTTTGCATTCAAAATGAATTTGGTTCAGTGTATATTTTACTTTCCTTGTTTTATTTCATTTATAAAGGTACAAGGACTGGGCCCAAAGATAACAAAAAACTCAGTGCTTATTCAGTATTCAATCCTAACTGTGAACGTATTGATGGAACTTTCACAGCAGAACAGTTTGAAAAAGAACTCAGATATGGTGCAGGAGCAGTAAAATAGCTATTAGGTTTCCATGTTCATTTTAACATTGTATTTCAATTTTTAAAAAATAAAACTGTTAGCAGGGGTTCAAGAACCTTGTCATTCCTAATCAGAATACAAAAGTCTGATGTACATTGCATTAAAAAAAAATTGTGAAGATGGGAATACCTTCACTATTATGTCCCTTAACTATGTATATGCTGTAGTTGAATTTTAAAATATCTTTAGCGAATGATAATGATGAAAAACACAAAACAATTTTTTTAACTATTATTGTTCAAAACCCTTAAAATGTTTTTATAGAAAAAACATTATGCTTATAACCAGGTTAATTTTTGTTTTTAAAAGACTGCAAAATAATTACAAAGATAACATATGCAACTGCAGGATAGGTTTTAATAGATGACTAAGCTGGTAGTTTTGATGAAAATTAAATATTTTGGTTTTAAAACATTTTAATACTTAAAATGTCAATTCATACTTTTAGTGAAACAGAACTTGCCTTTTTTTTAATTTAGAAGTGAAAATGTACTTATGAAATAAACATTCCTGCGCATTTGATAAAAAAACTATATTTTTATTGTAACTTGAAAATATAGGTAAAAGTACGAAACCTTCATCTGCTATTAGCAACCAAATGCAGAAATCATTGCTGTACATGCATTCCAAGATTAACGTGTATAAGCAAGTTATTGTTCTAACAAGATTCTCAGATGATGTCCTTCTAAAAAAAAAAGCTTTGAAATTACCAAAGACACAAGTAGCCATGTTGCATTTACCAAAAAATGTGTTTCAGAGCCAGAAAGATGTGGGAATCAAAAATAAGCCGAGGTGATGTTGCAAGACAGTTCATAGGAACATCATAAGGTCCCTTTGAAATCAATACCACCAAAAACAAGGTTCAAGACCAACCACATAATGACAATCATGTGTCAACACTTTGACAGGACTGCTATGTCTAAAACAGCCACCTTTGCAATTGCTTCCTTGGAACTGTGATGCTAAGGATTATCTATGAACTATCATATCAGTGGAAGTTTGAAATTGCCTTTGTGAATATGGACTACCCCACCAACTTGCAAGGCATCCTGTTCTTAACCAATACCATTATGCTGCCTAGCTTTAATGGAGTACTGTACTGTTCACCAACAAATCTAGATTTTCACTTTAAGGGAATGGTTGAAAACTGGTGTACCAACATCAACACAAATCCACACGTCCTAGAAATAATCTGTTTTGTGGAGGTAGTGTCATGTTATGAAGAGGCAGACTCCGACTTGTCATTATGGCTAACTATTTGATACTTAAAATTCACTTTCCTATTGTGCTGAGCTCAGATGGGGAATAAGCTCTTTAAATTATCTCAGTTTTTAATGCTATCATACAAACTAATATTATTTGTGATCTAGTTAAATTTCACAAACTATCATCAATACCTACAGGCACAAGAATCAATAGGCATTAGCATTTGGTCCTCAGTCATTTTGATAAAATGTAGCCTAAAGTTGACACTACAATTAGGTATTGTCAACTCTGGTGTAAAATCTAAAACTGGAAACTAGCAATAAATGCACTGAAAGCACAACATCCCACTCTGATTTAAAAACTCGTGTGTAAATAACCAACTCCAAAATGTGCTTGTTTATGGATATTAAAATTTTGGTAAGTTTGTGCAATAAAATAAATGTAGTGTGTGCACAGATGTGAAATTAACAATCCTGCCTTTACATGAACAACTGGCACTGTTCCAGGAGACAGGATTCTTCCTACATGATCTGTTTGGGTGATTAGCCATCTCATTTCAATTACATGCCAGGTGTATACTAGGGTGCATCAGATGCCCATGATTTTTAAAAGAGTTTGTTTTTAACTTGTCCCTAGATTAATTTTTTCCATTATGTAAAAAAATAACTCCTGCAAAATTCACATTTGTTTATGTGGGCCACCTGACATTTGAAAATTTGAGCTGTAAAACTGCCGAATTCAGCAGGTTCAGAGACCCAATTTTTAAATATTAAAATTTTTCATAGCTACTTGCCAGATATAGGCATTTTAAAAAAAAAATAACACTTATGAAATCAATAAAAGGAAGTAAATAAACAACAAATGGCAATATTTTAGCCCAACTGACATGATTTTTTACCACTTTACCAACATTTTTATGCAAATTTCATCTATATTACATTAAAATTATGTCAACTTACATGTATGGTACACTGTACATAAAGACAATATCGATGTTGTCAGATCTGCAGATATACTTAAATAATCCATGTGGAAAAGTTCTGTTCTGCTTATTTACAATGTTCAGATTGTTTATTTAGCTGTCAGTCTTTGCCTTGCGTTTTCGCAAATTTGGAAGAGACCGTCTGCTGTCTTCCACAACTTGAAGAACATTTTGGTAGTGATCCTCATGTTCTGATTTTCTCTATGCATCAATAAATAACTTCACTCCCCGCTCAGCATAGTCATTGATGACATTAAGTGCATCAACATGAGCTAGGGAGCCTTGATAGGCAGCAGACTCTGGCCATGCTTCAACAGGCTGTGTTAGGAACTTATCATTTTTCTCATGTCTCTTTAATTCTGCTTTAACACGTTCTTCACTCCGCTGAATTCTTTGAGCCAACACCTTATCACTGGGCCCAAATGTAGCAGTACGGTCTGTCTTCATTGATTGCAGAAACTGCAAGTCTTCAGGATTTTTTATCAGTTTCTCTGCATTAGCTGAAAAATTTGATCAAGTTTAGTTTCAACTTGTTCTAATTTAGAGAGGGTAGCTGGTGAAGAATGACGATTAACATGTATGCTTCTGAGTTTGTTATTATCATCCACAAGCTTTATTATTTTTTCACATGCCTTGTGCTCTGTGATCATGGGAATATTGGCTTTCCCATAGAATGGCACAATTTTTGCGCACACCCACTTTGTTGGTTCTTCGATGCACCCTTTTGAAGATGGTACATCAAACAGTGTAGTACTTGTCTACATATTGGGAATCGTGAGCCAGTTATTTGTGAATCATCATCAGTAATGCCTTTTCCAAGCCCAAATATGGTTTTTGCTGTACGTGTTCCAGGAGTTGATTGTGATGTATTATTTGGTCTTGCTTTAGAGTTTGACTGGAGTTGATGAAGGTCCAGGTTCTGCTTTATCAGCCATGGTTGAGATCAAGAAAAAATACCAATGTGCAAAAGGATGTAAATATTATAAATTGAAACCTAAGTTAAAATATACCAAAAATATACCAAATTTTTGATTTTTGGTATATAAATATACCAGTTGGTAACTCTGCCTTGATCATGGACTAATTTTAGTAACATAATTATGCAATGAAAATTCCCACTTCTTTAGATTGCATGTATGTTGCGCAATAGGCTCTATGTATTGACCTTAAAGGCAATTGGAAATCCAAATTTCTAAAAATTTCTCCTTAGTATTTATAAGACTGTGTGAAGATGTTTTGATGCACTGTTAATGGGAAACAAAACCAGAAAGGAGAATTCAATTGTAAGATTGTTTCATTTGAGTCTTCTTATTCTTATTGTAAACGGCAAAATGTATATTAAAACTATGTAGAAATGCAACAACATCATATTATCGGACATCGGTTTGGCAGCAAAACAGTATTCAATGATATACATCTGGAATTTTAGTCATTTTTCTGTAAAAAGTATTGTTTTGAATGATCATATTCGTTTCAATTAGGACTATTAATATCAGATGTAGAAATCAGTTTGACAATTCAGTAACTTTTAATTGACTTTTATGGTATGGATTTGCATATTACCTTTTAAGCCTGCCAAATTTGACAACCTTACAGTCAAAATTTTCAAACACACAGTGGCCCACCTAAACCAGCTTCAAACTGCCTAAGATTTTACTGTTAGTGTTTTTTCACTAATGGAAAACTTTTAAAGTAGGGACAGAAAAAAATCTGAAAGAAGGGGCATTTGATGCATCCTAGTGTATACTCCAAAGGTGGCCACATCAAATACTGACTATCCAAATAAACTTATGATTTTTTACTCCACGGCCTGCTGGTAGAAATTGCGACCTTCATTCCTCTATTATCATGCAATGAAATCCATAGGCTGATTTGGCTAAGAAATGTTGTTTCTCTAACATCATATTACTGTCTCTCTCTCCCTCCATATGTAGAATTAAAATGTGATGTCAAATTACAGTATCCATCAGTATATATTACAATTATTGTATGTATAACTTCCATCAATATATAATGTACATAAAAATTATCACTTAGAAAAAACAATGCATTAACAAAATTTGTAACACTTTATAGTCACTAAAAATAATACATTTTATGAACAAGTTCAAATTTATTCAGGGAAGTTTGAGCATTACCCCCAACTAACCCTATGGATATGTATGTTAGTTTTTTTGTTTTTTTTTTAAATTTGGTAACTCATGCATTACATCTTATCTCTGTTTCTTGATGCTTCATTTATTTTTGCAATAAATGATTTTCTTACCACTTTTTGCTCTTTAAGATATCTTTATTCAGTACAATGTCTATGCTAGTAAAATGCAAAACAAGGAAAATGGCAGTCTTTTTTAAATGTTATCATCTGAAAAACAAATTGTGCATAAACATTTTTAAAGCTGTTTTACTCCTAACAATTTATAATAACTTGTTCAATTGTCAATTGTACATAAGACAATACACAACATGAAAAGTTAAATTTTTTCAAAAATTCATATTTTCATGCCCTACAAGAAAAATATACTTCAGAAAAACTTATTTGCCATTTGCCATTTTTATCATAACATATTACATTTCCTAAACAAAGTGCTCAATTTTTAAACTGTAAACTTGACATTAAGTTTAGTTACTGAAAAAAATCATTGGTAACAGCAACTTTCATAAAATTAATTCATCAATTTTAAAATGTGTAAATGTTCTCTTAAACAGGCTTAAAAATTCGTGTACATGAAAATTAAAATCTGACATTTTCAGAATTCTTCAGTAGTGAATCATCAAACTTTTACTGCATTGCATTAATAAGAAATTTCAACAGTACATTTTTTAATGTTTTTATTTTGCTTTTTACATGAAGATAACAATTTTTTTTTCTGAACAAATCTTCAATCATATTCAGAAATTTATTAGTGAAAAACAAAGAGAATGTAAAGCAGTTTCAGATAAATTTAGAAATGACATGATTCTTTCCCAAAGTATTTGCTCTGAAAACTGAAACAAAATCTGTTTTCATTGTTTCATAGTCAGAAGGTATGACAAATAGACTACTTTCATTATGAATGTTACTTGAATATCATTTCTGACAGTAAATGCTTATCTGGTTCTCAATTTCCTGCATATTCTTTAATACATAAGCTAACTTGGTCTCATCCATCTCAAAATGCAAATCTCCCTGAAAAAAAAAAGGAAATTAAATTATTTTTAAAATTACACACACACACAACCATAACACAGTATAAACTCATCCAACTTGAATGGGACCTACCATGTTGGGTAAGTGAAATTCTGATTTGGATGGTGGCCAATTATAAGTGCCCCCACCACCCACAAAAAAACTAACTATGAGCAGCCTCTGGAAACATGCAGTCTGTGCAGTAAAATTTAAAATACAATTAAAATAAAGTAAATTATTCAATCTCCCCAGGTCCCCCAGTTTGTATCTGAAAGGATGCAGCCACACTTTTTCTTTTTCAGTCACTTGTGGACAAGCTCTGTAAAAAGTTTGAATGTGTTCTGGACACATCCCCTACCTGTAGTTGGAATGGCATCTTCTGTGGGCTAAATACGTGTTTCAGCTTTAATGTTCTTGCACATGCTTGCATGCGTGACTGACAGAGGCCAGACAGGAAAACCAGAATGTCAAATAAATGAGTTTCGACTGTATATAAATGCAATCATTAGGTTACTTTTATTTAGGTTTTATTTTTTACAGATTAGTAGTCTTTATTGACCTTCAATAAAAAATAAAAATTCAGTGGTCATTTTAATTGTTGATACAGGTTTATAGAACAAACATGGACTAAAACTTTGATTAATTTAACCTCCAAGACTTTTAATGTTTCTTTACTCAATCCTTGGAAATATTAACTTGTATCAAACATTTTTTCTAATAGATTAACAGACATTGGAATCAGATAAAAGCATTTACTTTAGACATTTTTATAAAAAATATTAGTTCAATTAACAATCAAATTGTAAATCTGTACAAATTTTAAAACAAAAATGAGACAAAATATCTTTCTTGCTAAAAAAAATAACTTCAGAAGAAATATATTACTAGAGCAGCAATAAAAAATTCACTTTAAAAATTGTTCTCACAGAGCTGATTATCCAAAACTATTTAAAATTTGGGTCTGCCATGTTTATTTTATATCTATAGCGGAGGAACTTAGTAGGAGTTCAAGGAACATGGCAGTGAGGCCACACTCTCCCTACTGAAACCAAAGACTTTACAGAAATTTACATCACTCCAGGGACCTCACCAAGTAATTCAAGACTAAGAAAACTGCAAAATTTGTCAATGTTAGTATTTAAAAATTTCAATGATAAATTTAATAAACCTATTTTCATAATGTAATAATACTAACTGTACAATTCATGCTTTCAATCTAATAAAACTTAAACACTAATACTGCCTTACTTGAAATAAAATTACTGAAACAAAACATGCTATCCTGATATTTTTTTTTTTTTACATTCATTCATATATTTCTGGTTTTGTCATTTTCTTGGATGTTGATTGGTAATCTCTTGACCACATGTACATTTACTGACAATTTTAAATTTCCTTTCCTTATTTTACCCCGACCTTTAAAACTCTCACTTTAATTCTGAAAACAAATCTCATTCATCCACTCTCTACACACACAAAGAAACAGATTCATCTGCAAAAACTTAAATAAATATAGTCAGTATTTAGTGTTGCTAAAAAATTTATCTTATTCATAAACTGACAGCAATCTTTTCATGTGTGTGTGTATATATACACTTAATTTTTTAAATACCAGTTTTTGCATATCAATTTTATTTATATTATTTTCTATTATTTCTATCACATCTTCCTGCTTTATATTTATAAGTGAAAATTAAACTCAAATGTTGTATAGACTGAGTAAAGATTGACTGGAGACAGTTCAAATAGCACTATGGTTTCATGTTACTGCTGGAAGTTTAACTCTACAATGATTGCAATAATCAAATTAAAAAAAAAATTAATTTTTTATTACAGTGTTTTTATACCTAAAGGAAAAATAATTGTACAAAATTTTTTTTCTTTTAAATCTGTTTGGAATTCCCAATGTGCTTCCTCCCCTCCTACCAAATCTCCGTGTGTGTGTGTGTGTGTGTGGAAATGTTTAAAATTATCAAAGATTTTGAATATACACGAGTTTTCTTTCTTTTTAGTAAAAAATAAATAAAGGACATAGTAAATGATAATATTTATAGGTTAATATGTCTGCTTAGTATTATAAACTACTGTAGGAATGTGTAATAAATTTTTAGTGATTAGTGACAGAATAAGTCAGTCAGTTAAAAATGTGATGGATACTTCTTTACTCTGAGGAGAGCCATTTTCAAAGTTAAATGCCTAGGAACAGTTTATAGTAAATGGGATATGGTTTGAGACATTTGTCCTAGTGATCAGTCAGGTTAATGTGACTGATGCTATATAACCAAAATTTCCCTTTCCTTGTAGTAGTTAGTGTGCAAAGGTACAAAAATAGGTGTGTAGTGTTTCCATGTGGGACATAAAGCTTTATCTCTTCTGATAGTGATGAAGGTACTAAAATATCTAAAATAGTAAGAAGAAACCTAACATATTTTCATCTACAAAAACAGACATTTCTTAAACTACTAACCTTATTATTTTGTTTGTTGCTAATTTTAATTTCCATAATAGCCACTGGACTATTTATCAGATCTATATGCCTTGATTGAGTTTTAATATCTATTCTCCAGGACATGCTCTTTACTGTATTATTCCATGTAGTTTGATTCACAATGCTGTCATGAATTTTTGTTCGCTGATTTTTCCAAAATTTTCTGTATGCATTAGCTTGCTCTTCTGTAATCCCTCCTTCCCTTCTTCTCAGCTGAGAAGTGAGGAAAGCTTCTAACTGATTGATGTCCATGTCAGCTGATATAGTACTCTGTAAAAAATAAAACTCCATGAATAATCTTTAGATTTTTAAAATAATGCAGTAGAAAAATAGTCAGTACAAAAACTTTTATTACATTTTTAAAGCATACAAACATGTATGAAAATAAGTTTTTTTTTTTAAATATTTAAATTTAAAAGCTAGTGAAAAAAGAAAAATGTTTGGTAATTTATATAACATTGACATTTTCACAAAATATCATCTAGGTGACCAAGCTTTATTTGACAAAGAGTGGAGTGATATACTTGGAAGCAAGATAGGTTTAGTGCTCAATGTTAATGCAATCATGACTGAAATACATTTGTAAAAGGTACATTAAATATATTTGATGTAAAAACAATATCATGGAAACTGATGAATTGAAAAACTACATTTATTTCCTATTTACAAAATAACATTATTAATATTTACTCCTTGTGAGGCAGAGTTAATCTAACAAAGCAGATTAGGAAATTTGGTATGTGGAAATGAGAAAAATCTAAAAGTATGAGAAGCTAAAATGCCACACATTTACTAAGAAAATTAACAAGAATATTAATTAAACATAAATATCAAGCACAAACAAAAAATCAATTATGTTAAAATATTTTTTTTCAACAAGTAAAGAGATCAATTTTTCTTATTTAGAAACAATAAGAAAATTATTTCCAAAAAAGTTGTTGTTTCCCTATATTGTTTAGGCTACATCTGAAATATGCAGTGATGGCATGGAAAGATATTGCCAGCTTTGAACACAATTTAAAATGATTCACTTGTATAGTTAAATGGGGGAACTTGTCAAACAAGAATGAATAAAATTGTTTAAGTTGCCAAGTTTGATAAAAAGACGACTAGAAAGAAACTTTATTTACATTTCAAAATATTTTTCAGTTTACCTGCTAATTTTGTTCAGACAGAATTACTAATCTGTTTTAAAATCTAATAAATTGCATATTTATTTCAGTAATTGGATGGTTATTTATGGAATGGTCTGTCCGATAAGTGTTTAAGAATACTCATGATAGATACTTTAGGCTTATTGGATAGTAGTATATAAGTAGATCTCTCTCTTTGAAGATAATAGTTTGTTGGTTTTTACGTTAATATATGGGACGTTCGTTTATTTGCAGATTTTGAAAACACCGAATTGATTGCTCTTAACTATCAAAATGTTATAAATATACTTCTGCATAATAATTGGGGTAAAAATTCAATTACTCGTAGGGAAATGTTTAGTATTTTAGTGTTTTTGATGTGTAGGCGTTGCTTTGACTGTCTGGTAAGTGCCACCACCTATACATATAATAAAATTATTCAAACCTTCATTAATCCTGTGCATTTCACTAAAAGTTGCTGAAACTCTGCATCTGCTAGATTTGGATAAATTTCAGCTTTTAAAATGTCATTTGTAAGTCCTGCATCATTAAAATAATTTCTTCTCGCTAAACCATTTAATAGAGCTCCAAAACTTCTCGCCGCTTCGGCCATTTTTACGCTTGTGCCGGCAGTGATTTGTTATCTTTGTTTTGATTGGCTCTTCTTCTTAACCATAAAGTAAGAAAATGGCGGTACCAAGAAGTATTTCTGGTAGTAGTTATGATAACAACTCAATGGAACAAGAACAAGATGCTAATTCTGCTTTAATGGAATTAGATAAAGGTAAAAAAAAGATACTATTTGGAGAGGTCTGTACAGTTTTTAGTCACTCCATTTTACAACAAATTCAGTTATTTTAATGAAGCTGCGTGCGCTTATTTGATAAAGCATAGACGCAGCTACCTTTTTTCCTCACAAGTTTTCACCAGCAAATGTTAGTTATATTTAAATTATTAGCGTTTGTCTCTTTACTGAAATTGGGTATTGCACAAAGAATCAGAAAGAAAGTTAATATATATTTTTAAAAATTAACAAACAATCTGAATAGAAAACAAATGTATTGTAATATAATAGTAATTATTATTATAGTACTGGTGGATTAAAATACAATTTAGTATATAAATTAGACAGGTACTTGCATTTATTTTGGTTAGTAGTTATAATCTGATGAAATATTTTGGAAAAAATATTTGTACATTTGAACCTTGTCACTGCGGACACGGCTTGAACAAACTAGGGAAAAGTGTGCCAGTTTGTAAAGTTCTGGTTAAACCGTAATGCATTAGTCGTTTACAGTCCTTTTAATACAGCGGCCTCATCAAAGACGAACCAATTTTCCGTGTTGTCTCATTTTATTCACCAACTTTACAATGAACTGCCCAATATTTTTCACAGCTTCCACAGCATTCAAGTAATTCTGAAAACTCAACACTGAAATTCCTCCCCCTATCACAACAAAAAACTGCAGCCAATGGACCAAGGTCTTATAAAAATTTGCAAGGTTTTCTATCATTATCGCTGCCTCAGGCACCTGATTGCTGACAATGATGCAGGGTATGACATGATGTGAAACAGATAGTTGCAGAATGCTTCATAAAAACAGATGATAAAGACATTACTGATGAGAATGCTGAATCAGACAAACCTGTATTTTCTGATGTCATTGCTAGTGGTGAGATGTAATATTTGGGACTTTCTTGCAGAAATGTTTAACATGAAAAACATACTTTATGAATTGGCCTAAAAGTAGTGGAATAATTAAGGTGAAGATCACAGCTGAAATAAAGAACTTAAGATCTTTGCTGAAAGAGAGGATAACTAATGGTGATAAGGCACCTATAGTACTAACTGCTAGTGAAGCCTTGGAGAAATTTGTAATCATTCATACCTTTTGAGAAAGTTTTGAGGATGTTGAACATGCTTTCCATGCTTTAGAGAAATTGGAGGAAGCTGTCTTCAGCAAAGCAGTTATGTATTTTGACATTAGTCAAAGATTGTCAAGTTCCATTGATAAAAGCAGGTTCTAACCATCAAACTGGAAAAACAGTGTAATTCTTAATTGGAATTATTGTTGTTAAAATTTTGTCAGTTTTTTGTTAACAAGGTTCATTTTTAAACTTTTGGTCTTGTAATTGTTGGAATTGTCTTTTAATGATGGCTACCATACATTAATTGACATACATTTGTTTTATAATGTGCAAACTGTGATTCATACTTATAGCATAGGTGAAAATCTTTTATATTAATTTTTTTAAATCAGCTGCTTCATTTGAGCTGTATTCATCAGAGTTGATAGCATTGTTCTTCAGTTTGTTTACAGGTAACCATAGCTATAACAAACATTTTTTTCATGTCCCCAGAAATCTTTTGTAATGAGGTTGGCCTGTATATTAGTTTTTCATGAATCATAAGAAACAGTTTTTTTTTATATTAAAAACTATTATTAGTATTGAATAAAATATTTCAGATGATGGTAAAAGCTGAATTCATACTTTTTTTAAACTCTTCCCTGCCAAAGTGTCATATGCCTTTGGGGGAATTCCAAATCATCTGTCAATGGAAGAATAAATCTGTTAATGGAAATGATGTCAAAAACCATGGTATGGAAAGAGTTAATGATCTTTTATTTAAAATAACAGGTATATGCGGTATTGGAAATAATTTTAGAAACAGAAAAAACTGAGTATAAAATGCAAATGGGATAGAAATCACATTTTATGTGTAAAAATGAAATGCTGTATATTACAGTCATGTGTTGATACAGTACATGATTGATTGTCATGCATGCCACATCTGCAGAAGTACTATAAAAATATAGGCAACTAATATTGTAATGTGCTGAATGTGAGGTAAATACTATGCCTCCTGGGAAAACAAAAAAATCATGACAAGAGTATAGATATCAAAGTTGTAGCTAGTGAAAGTTACTCCAATATGACAGATTACAGCCCAATTTCATGTTTTAGAAGCTGTATGCAAAACTCCGAGTAGTATATGGATATGCAAAACTGGTACCATCATCAATAGATGTGATTGACAGAAAAACCCAAACTCTCCAAATATGATATTAAGTACCATAGGGTATGTTCTCTATGTGATAGATAACAAACAATAGAGATCTTGCAAATGACCTCACTGCAAGTATTGGTGTTAACATTTTTTCAAGAACAGTAAGATATGCATTAGTACAAAGTGGTCCCAAAGGATCTGCAGCTGCCAGAAAACCTTTGCTGAAGAAAGGCAACCAAATGGAAAAGCTGAAATGGCAACAAAAATGAAACAGTAGGATGACTAAACCTAAAAGAAGGTGTTCTTTACAGATGAGTCCAAGTTTGAATTGTTTGGCAATAAGCAATGATGAAGGCAGATTGGAGCAGGGTATAATAATCAGTGTACAACAACTACAGTAGGACTGCATATCAGCCATGATATTGTAAATTTGCATAAGATTAAAGGTATAAGTAGAGGCAGGTTTTTATCCATCATGCCATTTCATTAGGTAGAGACATTGTGTGGAGATTACCTTCCAGCATGACAATGACCCCAAGCATACAGACTGTGTGGTGAAAAACTATCTGGAATGTAAAGAAACTGATAGAATATTCACAAGGATATCTTGGCCTGCATCAAGTCCTGGTTATATGGCTACTAAGAAAGTCAAACAGCTTGGGTGAACAGTGGAAAGTGCTAGAGGATATTTGGAGTAACTTTCTCTGGTCATACATTAATGACCTGCATGGGAACATGAAAACAAGGAGTTATGGTCTTTAAAATTTCTATAATACTGTGTAAATAATCTATTATATACATTTCTCATTTGTAATTACTTATTATTTGTACATATCTACTCTGTTTCCATTATCATTTCCAATATTATGTATGTATGTATGTATGTATGTATATATATATATAAAACAAATTTTTCAAAAATTTGTAGATTATACATTTTTCAAAGATCAAATATCAAGCATATTTTGATAAAAATTATGGCCAATTCTCACATCATATGGATACTCTTGACTAAGTAGAAAGTTCTAAGCAGGCAAGATAATTACTTTATGTAAATTACCTGATATTAATTTTAAAACTGTTCTTTACCAAGAAGAAAAGAAAAATTCTATTTGGGGATTATTCCATATCAAATTGACCAAATTTAAGATAACTTTCAAGATGACTATTTCCAATTTCAATCATTTTTTGGCACAGATTTACATCTATTTCTGTGAAGAATTAAGTAAAAATATACTCTTTATAAAGTTATGTAACAGTTTTTAGGATTATGATAAATTTATTTACTAGCACATGCTCTTACAGATTTCCATGGATGTTACAGTGTGTATGTGCTGTGAGTCAGGAGTCTGAAGGAACTACAGTTGTTCTCATCACAGCAATTTCATAGCAATCCAAAGACTCTCTACATGGTTTGTAGTATAGTACTTCATGTGCATCTCAACAACTTCTCATACCTTGACATTTGCACCTATAGATATTACCTGCTATCACAAAATTTGGTGTGAGTTGTTTTTCCACTTTCCTGTAAGGTCTTGTATGTCTGACACACTGGCTGTCAGTGATATACATGACATTGAAGCTCATCTTATAGATATGTGAACTGGGATCAGCTATGGAGAACTAGATGGACAGGGTAAAAAAAATTCTCAAACACCTTTGTAGAGACAGAGAGTTGTAATATCTCATTATGGTCTTTCATAAAAGGGACAACATGGCACTGTGGCCTTATCTTTGTATACAATTTCCATCAGGTTTCACTGTATGTACAAAATTGGTATAGTGGTTACAGGATATTCCTCTACATTATGACACTTTCTCTACCAAACCAATCAATGTGGCATGCATGGAAAGCATTCATTTCTGAGGTGGTAAACTCACTATCCAGCCCTAAACCTTGTACAATAAAACTGTCTATTGCATCTAAGGCCAAATCTTATGCCATTGCTACCATTGGAGCTGAATTTGGTTATGTGTCTAAGCCAGAATGTTTTTGCTCACAGGTGAATCAGTTTATTATTACTGGCATTGTATAAGTGGTTCTTGATAATTTGGTCAGATATCTGGCATAGCCTGGGGATATCCTAAGCCAGGCTGGTCCAGCTTTATCCACTGTGAGTCAGATGACCAATTTGCAGATGATGGGCAGGCCATGTGATTTTGTTTCTGTAAGAAGAAATGTTCAGCAAATTAATAACATTCTAACTAAAATTATAGATGAAAAAAATCATTTTAACAGAAACTTTTTTTTTTTTACATGATTATTGAAACAACCACATTTTTATCTTTGACTAAATCTGCAGTATCATTGAGGATGCTCATTGAAGCAGTCCTGAGATTGGAAATGTGTGTTTCATTTTTTTTTTGTTTTGACTTTTTATGGTTCATAGTTGCGAAGGTACTTTCACAAAGGTTTGAATTTTCAGTCTGAAGTCATTCAATTTGGGATATTAATCTCTAGGAATCATTTTCCAAAATTCTTCAGATGGAATATGCTTTTTTGCTTGGAAGAACAAATCACCCTGTATTTCTTAGTTGTATTTGATACTGGCTTGGCTCTTCTATTTTCACACTCATAGGGTCATTGAACAAGCATAAGCTGTTGCTTACTTTCTGAAAGTTTTTCTAACCTGATGTTAAATTCAGTTTGAAGTTAAAATTATTTTCTCAAAACTCTTAGAAGCATGCTTTACCAAAGAGAAATACTCAAGTTTGTTTTCTTGATGGAACATTTTTAATATATTTAGTTTGTTTTTTTGTTTTGTTTTTTTTCAAAATTTACAATGTGACAAACTATATTTGAGTTGTTTTGGTCCTGTCCTTGGAAGGTGGTTCAATATGTTAAGGTGAACAGTGATATCAGTCAAAATGGCAATGAGCAGAGAAACATTATGTTTTGAAGGGCCAAGAGCAAGGCTAGAGTTTTTCAAGCACTTAGCCATTAAACATCTGTGTGAAAAAGGATATCTTTGTGTAGTGTTCAACTTCATTAAAAAGAACAGCCTGAACTTTTGATGGCTTTGAGCATGGCTGGTTGCTGTATTATATTTGTAATTTTAACAAAATTTATCATCATATAATTAGGTCTGAGAAATTTGTCACAAAGTGCCTTCTGATTAATGATATAATTAGTACAATGAAACAGAAGACATTCAATGCCATTTTGTCTCAGAAAACCAGCTAAACCTGTTTTACCACCAGTCATGGCTTTTGTGTCATCAATAACAATACAGATGCATTTCTCAAACATACCATATTTTTCAGGTACATCTAAAAAAAAGTGTGGTAAATGTCAGAACTTTTTGTAGATACACAAAGCTCAACAAGGTCCAATAGTTCTTCTTGGGTGGCAAAACTGTTGTAAATTGTTCTTATTAAAATTATCAACTGACTTGAATTAGTGATATTAATACTCTCATTTATAGCTAACGAAAAATAAAGAAATTTTAATGAGTGTCTTCCTACTGTTTGGTGTGAAAGTGATCTTTAAAATGGTAGTTATAACTGATATTGTATTTGAGGAAGCAAGCACTTATTGGCATACAAGACATTGAGATTTTTCACTAAACACAAACAAATTGCTTTCCCATTTTGTTTGAAATTGTCTGTTTCCACTATCAACTTTTCTTTTTTTTTAATTCAAAATCATAAAAGGTCTCTACAAAATAAAAACAGGCCACATTACTGATAATTAGCATTGAAATAGCAATAAAATTCCTCGATGCTTTGCTCTTTTGTGGCAGTTTTCAGAAGACTAAGAATTTCACAGATGAGATAGAATTATCAATGAGAAAGGAGAGTTGTGTTAAGCCAAATGGTGAATTGATCACAGTGTTCTCAGGTACATGTTAGGTATGCACTTGCCAAAAATCCACAGTCAACATCAAATGGGAAAGTAACACTACTTGCACTGATACTGGGGGAAAATGATTCTAGCACGAAAAGTCACTAGCGCTGACTGTTGTACATTCAATGAGAAAAAAGTGGTTGCACAACATCAGTAGATCACGAGCACTGAATGTTCTCTAATGAAGTATGGTTTCATTAACCAACCAAATCTAACTACACAGATCATCTGGGAAACTCAAATCTAAAACAATAAAGACATTATAAAATAGCAGATGGTTTTTTGTTTCTCATTTGAGGAATAAATACACTCGTGTTGAAACACCTTTTCATTTTTCTCTCGTTTCATGGATTGTTGAAAAATGCTCCAAGGGCTGCCAATTGGACCTTGCCTGCCCTAAGCTGTTGAAATGGTAGTGTTGAACCAATGCCAAAATTATATTTGTAGTCTTGATGAACCTGTAATGTCATGAGTCTATCTGATCTTGATGTACTTTAAATGATTCTAATTTTCTGAAATCTAATCTGAGGACACATGGGATGACATGGACTTCCAGAATAGGTCATCCCAGCTTGTGGACTTCGATTTGTGGTGTTCCTGTCAATGTTAGACAAGTTCAGCATTTTGTCAACACTGGAGGAATTGTAACAAATGTAACTATGCAGTGGAGTACCTGAGATTTTATACAGTCAACCCCAAGATATGATTTCTATATGCATAATAACTGTCACAAGGTGCACGTACAGCTGGAAAAACTTCTCTTCTTTTACACATGGTGACTTGAACATTTGTCATATTGTTGGTGACCTTACTTAAAGTGCGCAAACAACAAATTATCTATATTATTATTTTTAAAAGTATATTTTATCCATATGGTATCTCTTGCCAATGTTGAATGTACAGTTTTCGAAAATGTGGAAACATTTCATATTTGAACTGAAGGAAAATTAGAAAAATTTTTCTTTTTTAATAATTTTCTTATTTTTAATTAACTTGAAAAAATACTAGAAAGTAGTACAAGATATAAAAAAACAATAATATTGTAAAATAATTATCATTTTGTGTTTACACAACATTGCACTTTGATGCTTTCATGCTAGAATACAATTTGTTGATGTGAGATTAAGGAGTCCTGCTTCAGATGTTCTGAATGATTTCCCATAATTAAACTGCATTGTTTGGTCTAAATAATATTCATGTCAGGACTTTGCAAAAACCAGGTTGTATTTTAGCATTCCATCAGCTTCTCTGAATTTCTAAATATTGTTCAACTATGTTTGCTACATGCTTCAAATCATCATCTTGTTGAAAAATTAATCCACATCCAATTAATCAAGTTACTGGTGAAATTGCATAATTTATATGAATCTTTTTGCTTTGGTAATGAATATGGCATTATCTTAGGCATAGCCATATTGAAGAATGTTGCTGTTTAATGTTTAACTGGGATGGAATTGATGGTTTGCAGGGGTGGATTTCATTATCTGTGCTGCTGATAATTTTTTTTTTATATTATAGGTTTGAGATCATTGAATATTGGAGACCAATGTGAAGCAGTTGTCAGATTTCCTCGTTTGTTTGAAAAATATCCATTTCCCATTCTCATCAATTCTGCTTTGTTGAAGTTAGCAGAAGTGTTTCGAGCTGGGTAGGTAGCCGAGCTGCAATGCTGGTTTTCCCCTAGTCTTCAGAAGAACTGCTAACCAAGGCAGGTGATACTGACAGGTTTTGCTAAAAAGATTTTCACACAGTGCTACAACTTGTTTACATTCATGCAATGCTTTACTTTTATTTTTACACACAACGTGGTTTAAACTTAAAATCTATTTTTTTTTTTTTATATATCTATGATTAGATTTTTTAAAATGAAAACTTATTCAGTTGTTTTAAACCAAAAAACTAACCTCGACACAGTGAGCACAGTGTCCACTGTCGGTACAAAAGCCTCCAAATAAAATGAAAAACAAAAAAGACTTTAAGTGAATATTACAGTCTCTTTAAATAGAGTGAGGGTAGAAAATAGAATTTGCAAAGCAATTTTTAAAGTAATATTTTTGCAACTTTGATGCTATTTCTTTATTTATGAATGTTCCACTATATTATACTATTTATTTCTATATTATATTTACCACTTATTTTCAGAGATAATGTAAGAGATTTATGTGCAACTTGTTTTTTTTTAACAATTAATTGTGCATTCAGCCTTATGGTATAGACATGGGTTTGTCTTTGGGTCCATTCTTCTTTAGCTAAAGAGAAATATTTAATTCATATTCTGAAGGAAATCCATTTCTGTATTATTAATTTGTTACTGGCATTTTTACTACCTTTTCCAAAGAAGCTGCATAAAAATTCTTTGGCTCAGTGTTCAACATCCAAATACACAATTTACTATAGAATTTGGAAAAGTGGTTAAAAACCTATCTTCCTTCACTGGTTCAACTATGAGGTGGGCTGGTGGTCAAATCATTAAATCCTTTTCTCCATAAAAAAAATCTCAGCTTTCTTTCAATAAAGAAACTTTATCCAATCAACTATTGTTATTTTCAGTTTAAAAAAAAAATTTTTTTTGCTTCTTCTACATGCTTTTTAATTTGCATTTCCTACCCCTATTTTATTTAAATGCACTGTGTAATATTCATTTTTCAGCTTCTGTGTTTTTTTTTAAATTTGTGTTGATAATGAACACAGTGTTAGGGTTTGTTCTTTATGTTTTGCACTTTTTTCTTTGTTTTTGCTACTTAAATTTAAACTGTTCTGCCAGTTTTTTTAAAAATCATTTGCTCTTATATTTTTCAACTAAAAATGTTTTGGTTATATTACAAAGTTACAACACTACAAATAAAAGTGTTTTACTTTTTTTCAAATGTAAAGAAAAGCAGATGAAAACATCTTTCTTCTCTTTAGAATACCATAATAGTGATTTTAGTAAGATGTGTTTTTTTTTTATATAACTAAAATTTTTATTCCTGCATTTAATAATTAACCTAACACAAAATCAAATATTATATTTTGTTTCAGCTGTAATTTCATCAGAATATGCATTCTTAGAGTCACCCAACAAAGTGAAAAACACTTGGACAAAGTTTTGAATGTTGATGAATTTATTCGTCGTATATTCTCAGTCATACATAGCAATGATCCAGTAGCACGAGCAATAACTCTTAGGTAAGTATTCCATCTGTATACATTCAAACCTCATAATCTCTACATATGATAAGGACCACAAACACTAATGATTTCCTAATTAGAATTTGAAAATAGTTTTGCACAACTTAAATGTTAATTAACATGACTTTTAAAATGTAATGTTTTTTTTTTTTCTTTTAAACATACCACCCTTCGTGAAATTTTGTATGGTTTTGTGTTGACAAAAATAAAAAGTAAAATTACTTTCAGATTTTTTTCATTCATGATAAAACCATTTGGATAATTGAAAGTATAAAGTTATGTATAAGAATCTAATTTTCACACATTCCAAGCTAAGAAATTATTATCTTTCTTTCACCTTTCTCCAGTTACTAAAGTGTACTTAGTTTAATAGATTAAAAATGAGAGGAATAACAAAAATATACTACCAAATTGCTTAACATGGACAAACTATTACAAAAATTATTTGAGAAAAGAAAAATTCTGTAGTTTTAAAAAGAACATTAAATTTTTGATTTAAAAAATCTTAGTGGATTATTTTTGCATCAGATTTTCTTTTTTAGCTTTTCCTTTATAAAACATTGGCAAAATACATTTTCTCTAGGAATTGATGAGTCAGTCTGCTAGTGAAAAAAAAGGAAAGATGGACTGGTGTAGCAGTTACTTTTTTAGGTTTCATTTCAATTTTTTTAATTCTGACATTAATGGGTTTATAATGTATGTATTTTAAAGACAAGGTATTTCAAATGGATATTTTTCAGCAAATTCGTTTTATTTAGCATGCCACTTTTTTTATAGTGTACTGATGTATTTGAAATTAAACAAATGTAAGACTATGTATGGCAAAAGTGAAAATGAAATATAAGTTGTCGTTGGAGAGTTCGTCCACAGAAGAAGCAAGCATCCTTTGATACTCCTAAGAATGGTTAATATTTGCTATAGCGAAATTGATAAGTAATATAGCATTACATAATGATTAGAATTTAAAAACAATGAAAAAGGATCTTTAGTATCTTGTTACATATTTAAAATATGCTAATATCCATAGCTTCTAGTAGGTGAGATGCAGCCAATTCGAAACAGCAAAAAGTATTTTGTTTTTTCTACAGTATCAAGCAATGATTTGTTAGTCCCTGCTGGGTAGATAGAAAAACACTGTTAATACTTTTTTATATTGCTTCTGAAGCTCAGGGTTTATTTGTCTGTTTGAAGCAACCAATTAAAATAAAGGTTATCTTACTCAAAAGTCATAATGCATTGTGTAGATAAAGAACTGAAGTAACATTAAGCATTTCTCCATCTCAAAAAAAAAAACTTGTCTTAGATTTGATGTTTTGATGTCTTATTAGTGTAACTATCATGTGAGATGTGCATTTATGCTACACAGAAAATGTGATCAGGGCTGGAGAAACAGATTAACTGTGTATACCTTGTTGTGTTTTGTTTTTTTTTTTTTAAATTTATTTTACAGAACATTAGGCAGCATAGCTAACATAATACCAGAACGAAAAAATGTCCACCATAGCATCGTCATGAGTTTGGATTCCAATGATGCTATAGAAGTTGATGCTGCCATATATGCAGCAGAAAGGTTTTCTGCAAAGTCAAGGTAAAGACTCTCATGGCTTATTCTGATTACATCTATTTAAAACTTTTTAAAATTTGGTTTTGTCATATTGTATTATGATGGCTACTAGGAGATTGAGAATTTTCTTTTTTAACAGAAGTATCTTAACTAATATTTGCAATTGAAAAAATAGGCTATAGCTGATATACAGTAGTAACCTTGCAGATTTCATTAGGCATTTTTTCTCCTCTTTTTTTTTTGCATGGCTGAACCTTTTGCCAACAAGCTGTTCATTGACAGGACTTTTGGCAAACAGTACTGTTGACTGACAACAATGAACTATTATTTGAATATATTAAGTACATTTTTTTTTTTCATTTATAACAATATTTTATATTCTTTTATAATAATTTTAAAATTGTTTATTTTTAGAAAGACACTTACAAGTTATGGGCATTGGCGGCAAGATAGTGCATGATATTCTCAAATTGGTAGTCTTATAAATTTTCTTCACCAGACCGATGGGAATACTAGCAGAAAGTTGTAATAATAGAAGTTCATTAGCAGCTTGATCCTTTTGAAGGATTCACAAGGCTGCGAAGTGTGGGATATGTGATCATCATAACTGAGAAACAGAACAAAGCCTATGATGCTATTGGTGCTCATGATAGCAAGCGTTTTTTTACTCAATCAATAATAAATGGTTATTGTGCAATATCAATAGTATGATGAATAACTTTAACAATTTTATATATTTTCTGTAATATAATGTGTTTTGCATGCCCATTGTCTAAAAAGATTTCTGGAGTTCATCATCGTAGATCAAGTCCTGTTGGTGAAAGGTCCAAGCACCCTTTTCTTATAACTACTGTTGGTCACTTTCTTTGTTACTAACTACTGGGGATATCAGTAATGAAGGTTGTTGTATTACTTTTTTTTATGCCATTATTTCAAAATCTTAAAATCTTAACAGGTTACTGCTTTAAATCTAATGCATTGATATGTTTATACTTACTTAGTATTTTTTGATTATACTACAGCAGGTCCTTGCTTTTATTCACCCTTCATTGTTTCGCTTTTTCATCATTGACAAATATTAAATTAAGAAATACGGTATAATAAACTTTGTATTTAAAAATACATAAAAATGCACTATATACTTTTAAAAAATGCGTGCAAATGCTACCAAACAAACTTTGTCGATGGGTAGGCTCAGTTGTAAATAAACACTAGTGCTGTAGGAATCTTGGCAAGTGAGTGTGGGTGTGGTGAGTGAGTCAAGTATATTGTTGACCCAAGAAAAGACAAAGAAAAAGTGTTAGCTACCTGTTAGATGTATTAATGCCGTTTGAGAGAATAAAGAAAAATGCTGAAGGTGTTACATCACAAGATGCATTTACATTACCAGACACCATAAAGATATTATGGAAAAGATGGAAAACTCGTTAACTTTGGGAATAATTCAGGAAATAGCTCTGAGCCTGTATGAAGATTTAAAGTGATGGGAGGGTGAAGGCTCACAAATGGAACCTTTCACAGCTAGCTAGCTATGGCTGGTTTGATAAGTTTAAGAAGTGCTACTACAATCATAATATTACAGTGTTGGGGGAAAGAGAAAGTGCTGATAAGAAAGCAGCTGAACGGTATCCAGTTGTTTTGAATGGAATAATAGAGGAAGGTGGATAGACACCTGAATAAATTTTTAATACAGACAAGACAGGGCTCTACTGAAAATGGATGCCCAAGAAAATATACATTTCCAAAAAAGAAAAATCAGCACCTGACTTCAAAGCTTTTAAAGATCACCTAACACTCCTGCTTGGAGGTAATGCTGCAGGTGATTTTAAGCTAAAACCTTGCTTATCCATTGCTGTAAAAATCCATGGGCTTTCAAGGGTTATTCAAAACCTAATTTCCCAGTCTTACGGCACTCCAATAATAAAGCTTGGGTAACTTAGCTATCTTTCATGATTGTGTTACACTTCACTTTTTCCCACCTGTGAAGTAATATTGCACCAAAAAGAATCTACCCTATAAGGCACTGCTTCTGTTAAATAATACCCCCAGGACATTGGTGAGTCTTGGTGATTTGTCTGAAAATGTTCAGGTTAGTTTTCCATCAAACACCACTTGCTTGCTGCAGTTTATGGACCAGGTCATAGAATCTTTCAAGGCATATTATTTACATCATACATTCAATAAACTCATCTACACATTAGACCAGTGATGTTTGTCAAACATACAGCCAGAGCCAGATTAAGATTTTGTAGGCACCTGGGCAGTTGTGTCTGCCTGTTCATCTAAACGACTCTATCACCCACTCTCGCAGATCCCATTATTCAACCTCATCAAACATCTTATATAAGTGTTCTATTTTTTTACCTTATTTATACCATTAAATAAATAAATATGTAATTTCAGAGAAGTATAATACCATTTATGTGAGGAAATCTTGACCAAAACTTGCTCCCTGGGAACATAACCCCTATCAATAACATTAATTCAATGATAATATTGCCTTTGCTTTTAGTAGCATTTTTCAGGAACATAATCCCAACAGAAAGTGAGGACCCCCTGTATACAAAAAAGGAATATCCTAAATTTATTTGGTAAAATTAATTACATTTAAGTTGCAGCACTTCTCCAACAAGTTGTTTATTTGCTTGAAAATTAAATTTGCACCATGATGTCATTTGGTGCACTCTGAAAATTCTATGAATTTTTTAGTTTTCAAAAAATTATTCCAAGTCATAGTTTAAATTCTACATAATTCTATATAAATTTTATACTTAGTGGAAGTTAAACTCTGATCCATTTGGATATTTTGGAATCACTTTGATAGTTGTTCAGTAATAAATCATCTTTATATCCATTTGCATCATGTATTAAAACTCCCTTACAGTAGTGGCCTAGGCCTTTTCTTCATTTAAATTGCATCATTGAGATTGCTTGTTGTTATTTTTACAACCATATACTGAAAATTTGCCAGATCATTTACAATTTTACTCTGATCACTGCCACATAGGCAGAATTTTTGTTAGGTGTTTTCAAGTTTTAAAACTGCTGTCTAGTGAGACTCAAGTTAAACTTCTGCCACTATATCTGCTGTTAATTGTATTTTAAAGAACTGTTAGTAAAGTGTAGCATTTTATGATCCTTAACTTTTATGTACCACGTCTTTTAACAATTATTTTTCTGTATATTTTGTCTTTGTTAAAAAAATTTTTTTCGAAATTATTTTTAAAAAAGTTTTTTTTTTGTCTGTTTTAGAACATTTGCCACGAACATTTGTACTAAAATAGCAGAAATGATTGAGAGAGTTGCTTCACCAGTGGAACTAAAGCTATGTTTGATTCCAGTTTTGCAATACATGCATCATGATGCAGCAACAGCAACCAAGGTATAACATCTATCATGACCATGAATTCTTATTACAAGCAACTAGATTTCCTGCTTCTTCTTCTTAAAGCTTTTGTTAACTTTTGTCTCTTTTCTAATAAATTTATTTCATAAAACATCTTTGATGTATAAATTGTGTTGAAATATGAAAGAAAATAAGTAAAAGGATGCTATTGATTTAATCTTCTATCGATTAAAAAACTTTTTAAATTAAAAGAATTGTCTTACATTTTTCCTAAGATTAACTTTATGAATGAGGAATATCTTTATACAAGTTTTTCATTATAATGCAAGTCAGCATCAGATGTTTCTGCTATCCATATGCATTTTAAATTTACTGATTTATTATCATAAAGGTTAATAAATATACATTTATATTTTGATTTTTTTTTCAGGCCAGGAAGATGTGCTTAGTTCTTCTGTCAAGTTATCCTGCCAAAGCATTTGTAACTTTAACACTACACACTATGACACATCTGGCTGCCCACTCACTGGTTGATATACAAAAGCAAGTGGTGTTGCTGATGTCTTACCTTCAGAATGATCCAAGACAAGCAGTAAAAGTAGTGTCACTGAAGGATCTGAAGATGTTAGCCAAAAAGGCTCCACATCAGTGGTGTGCTGAAACCATTGAGGTAATGTTAGTTCAGTGTACATTACGTCAGGCTATTTTTACTCTGGTAAAGATAAAGTGGAACAGTTGGAATTTGGCCATATGATACAGAAAATAGAAACTATACAATGAAATATTTAAAATTTTAAAATTTATTATGACTTTTAAAATATACATTTAGTTGCTTGTGAGCATATATTTCCTTACTCGTACAATTTTTAAATAATAAAGGGAACTACAAAGATTATAAAACAATAACAACAACAAAGTTACAAATTTAATATTTCCAAATAAATTACTCGAATTAAAGTTGTCAGGATCAGCTCATGCATAATTCTCAGATTTTAAACTGCCCATTTAAAAGAAAGAAAAACCATTTCTTTTTCTTAATGAATGTGTATATGTAACACTAGCAACTTTAAGTTATAAGATGATTTGTGTTTTTGTCTTTTTTTTTTAAGATCCTGAAAAGGATTTTAAAATTTCTTGGTACTTAACTTAATTTCACATGTACAATCCACAGGTAGGTTGATACAAAGTCAAGGATGTGGACAGTAAAATTGCTTTTTTTTGTCACAAAAATGCCATTTTTTCCAGATTTCTGTTGATAATATGCTGTGATGGGTTTAAAACTTTATTTTTATCTTTCCAGAAGCTCAGTGGTTTTGTATTGGATACACCATTTGTCAGCTTGAAAATAGGGGCTCTTCATGTTCTCACAGCTCTGTCAAGATCTATCAGCTTGTATCTTTTACCTGCCCAGTTTGGTGAGTGCTTGTTTTATATACGAGGTCTGTCGAAAAAGTATCCGACTTTATTTTTTCCCATGGGAAATAATGACATTAGGGAGGCAAAAGTGTGCATAGTGGAGCCGCATGCCATCAGTCGCTGTCAGGCAGCCAGTGTGTGAGGTGCTGTACTACTTACTCCTCGCATTTTCATTTCGCATGTGGTGATGGAACGTGTGGAGCAACAATCTTGCATCAAGTTTTTCCAAAAGCTTGGAGATAGCCAAGCAGAAACAATTTGCAAAATTCAACAGGCTTTTGGTGACAATGCCATGGGTGTTACGCAAATAAAAAAATGGCACAACATGTTCAAAGATGGCCGTATATCGGTGGAGAGTGACCAGCATTCCGGGAGGCTGTCAACAAGCTGCAATGCAGTGTTATCGAGAAAGTGCGGACCTTGATAATGGAGGATCGTTGTTTGACGGTGCAGGAAATTGGTGATGTAGTTGAGATCAGTAAAGATTCTGCACATGCAATTTTAAAGGTGCATTTGGGCTTACACAGAGTGGCAGTGAAATTTGTGCCCAAGCTGCTTTCTCAGGAACAACAACAACTTCATCTTGAGGTTGCGCAGGACCTGCTGGATACTGCCAACAGGGATCCTGAGTTCCAGAATACTGTGATAACTGGAGATGAGACATGGATGTATGGGTATGACCCGGAAACCAAAGCTCAGTCATCACAGTGGAAGCACCCAACGTCGCCAAGGCCCAAAAAAGCACGTCAGGTCTGAAGCAAAATCAAGGCGATGCTGACTGTTTTCTTCGATTACTGAGGTGTTGTGCATCATGAATATGCACCAGAAGGACAAACAGTTACAAAGGAGTACTATCAGGAAGTCCTCCAACATCTTCATGATGCAGTTTGGCGCAAGAGACCGGATCTGTGGGCCTCGCAAAACTGGCAGCTGCATCATGACAATGCTCTGGCTCATTCGTCACAGCTGATCCAAGGTTTCTTGGCAAAGAAAAGCATTTCACTCATTTGCCAGGCTCCCTACTCTCCAGACATGGCTCCTTCTGACTTCTGGTTGGTCCCAAAAATGAAGATGCCACTGAAAGGCTCCCGCTTTGAGAGCCGAGAGGACATCATGCGGAATGCGACAGCAGAGCTGAGAGCCATTCTGGAAGAAGCATTCCAGACGTGCTTTGAACAGTGGAAGGATCGCTGGGCTAAGTGTGTGGAGGCACAAGGGGCCTACTTCGAAGGGGGTTAGCAATTGAACCCCACTAAGTACGTAATTTTTTTCCCAGCCTAAAGTCAGATACTTTTTTGATAGACCGCGTATATTATATAGTAGGATTTGTTACTGTTCAGGAATTTTTCAACTAACTACAGATGCCAGAGGGCTTAAAAATTTAGCAACCATAGATCAACTTAGGTTACTTTAAAATCAAAACAGAAATAGAAATGCTTACTGAAAATTAACATCACTACACTCTAAAACAGTCTTCTACAGGACTAAACCCCCTCTGATGATGGCAACAGAGAAAGCGTTCTGAAACGTTTTTTTTTTATTTAGTTTGGTTAATACTAATGAGGGGATGCGAAATGCCCAAAGTAGCCCTCTACTCTCTATAAATAACACACCACCAATAACTTTCCGTTCTTATCTTCACTACTGAACTTTAGGATCTTGGTCAAAATACATATGGGAGACTGTAAATAAACAAATTTGATTTACTCTAAACATTGATCATGTAAATTGTTGGAAATAAATTGCTGAAATGTAACCATTGCATACTGTAAAGACAAATAAGTATGGAAACCTTTTTCCTTTGAGAAGAGTATTGCTCAGATACAAGAGGAATATAGCAGAGTTCTATCTTAGACATACATATCTGTAAACTGGGTAGTGAAGTATTTTGTAGTAAAAGCTTATACATTTGTAAACCAAGACACTACCTCTGCACTTATAAGAGTCACTGGTGTATAGTTTAAAGTTGATATTGCCTTCCACAGACCCCTGTTATAATTTTCTGGGCTAATATTATAATTTTTAAATACTAATCATTGCAAACAAGAGATTGAACAAGAATTGGTGCATGTGTAGTTTACTTTTGGTTATCTCATTAGCATTTGAAACAGATTCCATGTAAGTTTTGTCTTAAATAGTGTGGTATGTAAAAGTTTCTCAGATAGTCTAAAGAGAGCTACTTACTGTTTTCATTTCACCATTCATTTATTTTCTTTTATCACTTCATTTTCTTTATGCACTAGATTTAAAGGATTTTTACAGATAAGTATTCCTACAATTTTAAAATTCTCTGAATGTGGAGTAAACTTTTAGAATTTTTCAGTGTTAAAACAATGTTCAGATATTGTGTATGAGTATCAGAGAGAGTATTATTGAATGACATTTATGTATTTTTTTTCTTTTTTCAGTTTTATCAGGATCTAAATTGCTGGATGTTTGTGTTGAATTTAGTTACCATAATAATCTTGGTCTGTCATCAAAGACTGTAGAACTTCTCATTCATCTTGCAGTTCACTATGGCAGCAGTAAGTTATTAATGAAATTAATTAGCTGTGGAAATCTTAATTAACCATGTTTTTGAAAAAGATCAATTTACTTCTTTTTAATAGTATGCCATAAAACTGTTTTCATTTAAAAGTAATTTTGTAGATAATTTTAAAAGTTGGGGCAAAAAAATTACCACTTTATTGGAAATAAAATTTATGTGCACGTTAAAAAGGAAAAGGTGCCAGTTTGAAAAAAGGAAAAAAATTTGTTAAAATTAACATTTAGCTTGTGGCAAAGTTTTAAATTCATTCAGCTTGTGTAGAAAAAATTTTCTGTAAGATGAGATGTACTATTTTGTTTATTTAAAGATTATAAGTAAACATAAACAGGCCAGATTTGTACTAGAGCATTTTGGATTTAATGGTTTTCAGAAGGTCACATGAACCTGATTGAAAATGCCCAGGTTGCTGCAAACACACTAATTTTACTAGGATCAGGTGGTGAATCCATTGATGAACAGAATGCTCTCAAGGTAAGGAAATAAGTAAATATAATAGAATGTAGAGGTATGTTTAATAAAAATAATATACAGTTTGTTTATATAGTCTTTGGGAGGTTTTAATGCCTAATAGCTGTTTAAGTACAAAAGATGACCAAAATAAATTAATTGTGTTACAAAGCCATGAGCTTAGATTTTTATTAATTTGGTTTTTTGTTTTTTTTTCTGTTCACACTAATATGAAACCAAAATAGTAGCAATCGAGATGGTTAACTGCATCTTGTGACTTGCTGAATTGAAGTCTGTTATTGCAGTAAAATGAAAGTTTAGGTATATTACAGCAAGAATCCACCACATGGCAACACTATTAAGAGGTGGATGAAAAAATCCAAAGAAACAGATTGTTAATGATAGAAAAGACTGAAAAACTAGGCACCAATCAAGAGACAGCTGTCAAAAGAAGCACTTTCAAGAAATCTGCAGAATTTGTATTGTCATACCTTAGAAGAATTGAACAAACCATTTACGGGTACTCATAAAATTTTAAAAGTGAAATTGCATCACATCTCTCTAAAATTTAGGATGTTCAAACATTGGAAGATAGTTATGCTGACAAGCTATATATCCGTCAGTAATTTCAGATTAAAATTGTGGAATCAGTTACTTTTTTATCTAAGTGGTGAAGTACCTGTCACAACTATCATATTTGAGGAACAGAAAGTCCACACACAGTTTGGAACGTGAAAGAGATTCAGCAATGGGGAATGTGATGTACATTAAGCAGCCCTTTCTTTGATGCACTGACAGTAAATGGTGAGTGCCGTTTTTCAGTGCTCAAATACTTTTATTTAGACTCACTGCTTCGAATCTTCAGAATCAAACAATTTTCCAATTGGATGGTGCTCCTTGTCAGTATGCTTTTCTTAAAGAGGACTTTTCCAGAAAGGTAGATTGGAAGATTTTTTTGTGGCTGTCACATTCACCAAACTTCACTTCTGTAGACTTTCTTGAGGTGCATATAAAAACATTGGTTTACTCAAAAAATCCAGAACTGTAGAATAGTTAAAACAAAAATCAAAGCAGTTATCAGTTGCAATATACTGTAACATTTGGAGAATGTGTTCAAGACATTGGCAAATAGGATTGAATGCTGTATCACTGAAGAGTGCAGCTATATATTATTCATTTTTGCATCACTCAAAAACTAGGCATTTGGCTTTATAATACATTTTAATTTTTGTTCTATCTTTTTAAACAGTGAACATACTTCTCAAAGACTTTATAAATACCCTGTATTTAAAAAAACTGGCAGCACACATTGCTTTTTTCTCTCATTTAACCTGTAATAAAAACTTAAGAATATTGACTACCTTCCCAGGGTCTTGTCCACAATTGAAAAAACAAACAAACAGGGAATTAAATAGTTTCTTTCATTTGGAGACATTGGACTTTTTTTTTAAATGGATAAAGAGAATGAAAATAATTGGCAAAAAATTAATAGATTATTTTCAGACATGTCTAGATATTTTGAACATTATTACAGACAAAAACATTTCATTATACAGAACAGACCACTTATTTTTAACTTTAAATATTTTAATTTTTTATTTACTGAGAGATAATTCAGAAAGACTGCTAAATGATGGCAATCACCGATACATTATAAAAGTTTTTTTTTTTAATGTTTGATATTGTTTTATTATTGGTTTCTTTGAATAATATGAAGATTGTGGCCAGATCCTTTACTGATTTCAAACTTCAAATTATAGAATATTTAAATATTAACACATCAAAAATCTGCCTTAAAAGATAACATTTCTTATTCTTATTAAAAACTACAACTTTTTCTTTGCCTATTAATAAATTTGCATTCAAATTTTGTTCTGACACTTTTTATTTTAGTAAATTATTCTATTTATTTTTATATTTTACTAAAAATGATAGTAGCAGCAAAATAAAATTTTTAGAGACCTATGGTAAATAGATGGTCATAAAACCAGCTTCTAGAGATTCTCTCTCTCTCTCTCTCACACACACACACACACACACACACACACCACACACACACACACACACAACACACACACACACACCACACACACACACACACACACACACAATTATATACAGGGTGATTGAAAAGTAACTCCTATTTTAAAATACTTATAATTTATCCTATTATTGTAATATTTTTCTCAATTTTTTTGTGTGTTCCATGATGTATGGGAATTAAATTGGCGTGCTTGGAAGCCGCACTACTGTCAAGCACACTCTGCTGAAGACTGTGACATTCGTATGGACTTTGGGGAGGTGATGATGGCTTGGTATGAAGATTGGTCTGATCTCTAAAGTGATGAAGCGGTATTCCACATCAGTGGGTTTGTGAACCGTCACAACTGCCACTACTGGGCGGGAGAAGATCCTCGTATTACCTCTGAGTGAACTGTCACAACTGCCACTACTGGGCAGGAGAAGATCCTCGTATTACCTCTGAAAAAATGAAAAATTGGCCCAAGGTAACAGTATGGTGTGGAATGACCTCGGACAGAATTGTGGGTCCCTTTTTCCTTTGCGATACCATGAATTCCGAAAGGTACCTCACCGTGCTGAGAGATGAAATCTGGCCAGTTATCAGTACATGGGAGAATATTGAAGATTTGATTTTCATGCAAGATGGCACTCCTCCACATTTTGCTATTGTTGTTCGTGAATGGCTGAATGCCCACTTCCCTGGGAGATGGATGGGTCATTGTGGTCCGCGTGAGTGGCCAGCCAGAAGTCCTGACTTAACACCCTGCGACTTTTTTCTTTGGGGTTGGTTAAAGGTGCAAGTCTACTCTATCAAACCAACAACTTTGGAAGAACTTGAAGGGCGAATACACTGTAGTTGAAAGCCTATATACAACCTTCAAATGTAAATTGCTAAAACCTGGACTCAAAGTACATGTCACCAATACTTAAGGTTCCTGTCAGATATCCTCTGACTATCTTTCCAAGTGTTTTATCCCACTTGGATAGAAGGGCTTTTTCACATGCTACACTCTGTGACAAGTCATTGGTGATGATGATGGTGGTGTTCTGCTCATTTCTGTTGCAGAGTTATGTCAGCAAAAGAATCTTGACTGAATACAAATGTAGCAACTAACAGCAGTGCTTTATTGTGTCATCACTGTTAAAGGCCTTCCATGTCACTTTATCACAGTAGTTGGTGATCTTCATGATAATATTGGCTACAGATACACATTTCTACAGCTTATAACAGGACCTCAGGTAAATAGAGTTATTGTAGGATGACATCTCCAAGTGGTTGATATCTTGAGCAGCAGTGTAAAAGGTTTTGAATTTTGTCCAGTATATACATAATCATGCCTGAATTGTAAATTTTAGTCAAATAGATACATTGCAGGGAACTGTGTGTTGTATAAATAAAATAAAAACTCTTCAGGTTTTAGTAAAAATGTTGTTTATATCTGCAAAGAATTGACATCAATAAATTGTCATCCTCTGAGACTCATATTAGTGGTAAGCACATGATTGCAAGCAATAAAAACTGATACAGTTAGAGGAAGCTTTCCTGCAGCCATGCCACAAACAGGAGGTTCATGGGAACTCATGATCCATGATCTTTTAGAAGGAACACAGTTTGACAATGGTATGTTGGTAGAAGCCAGAGAGATATTTCCAAGATATTGGATATTTCACGTAACAGAGTGATTACTCCATTTAAGCAGAAGCTATGGGTCATTCATGTGCATCCTAGATGTCCAAAGCCAACAGAATGGAAACTGAACCCTGGCAACAAGAACTTGTATGGGTGTCCATGAAAATCATCAGACATCGTCTCCACTGCATAGGTTACAACAGAAGCGCAGCTCCACACATTGTCAGTTAGTTCAGATCCTTCCACACCCTCCTGCTTTTTGGATCAGTCTTGGTAAAGGATGTGATTTGGGCAACTGTACAGTCACTGATGGTAGTCAACTAAGGTGCCTGATATATCAACATTTCAAGAGGGACTTTTGCTTTTCTACTTTAATGTGTGATCTGTCCAAAGAGAACAGTATTCTTTGAAAATCATAGAATCAGGGTATCACAACTTTGTCATGGCCTGGCCAATCACTGGACACAAACCCCATCAAGCAGGTGTGCTATGCTTGAACAATCTCTACAAAAATTTGTCCATAAACCAACTTCCTGTGGCTCTAATGCAGACTCTTGACCAGAAATGGGTTGAAATTCTGCAGACCAGGATTGCTGATCTTGTTCATGTACATCAGTATGTGCAAAGTGCTATACCTAGGATTGCCAACTGTCTGGCTGGAATCATTGATTGGGAGATCTGTAGGCCTATAAATTATTTTTGTCCAGATTTCCAAAATGCAGTATGGCTTTATCTTGGAAATAAGCCTTCTCAAATAATAAATATAAGATGAATGTCACATTAATTCTGGAAAATTTTGTTGCTAATCATATATGAAAACCTTGATTTGAATGTGACACACTTTAACACATGATGTGCACACTGGTGTATGGTGAGCTGGATGTGGGCTGCTGGTGCTTGTACAGTGGTTATTTTTTAAAATTCATTATTGAATTGTTTGTAAATTTTTGAGTTGTCATTTAGTTATGATGAAAAGTCCTCCCAAGAAGAAGCCGTGCTGGATTTTCTCATTCAAAGATGAGTAAACTGCCAAGAAAGTGACTGGAAATATTGGATTTTATACAATTTTTCATGTATGTTTATTGTAAGGACTATTCTGCTCCATATAGACCGATGACTACAAAATTAGATCAGCAACACATTTGAAGTCAACTACAATAGATAAATTCTTTGTGAATAAAGGCTCATTTAAGAAAGCAGAAGAATTTTGGGCAGAATTGATACTGTTATGTCACATCATAAGGCATTATCACAGTTACCTTTTTCAGGACTGTGGAAATAAACTGTTTGGCTATATTTTCAGATTCCAAAACAGCTTAAAAATAAAAAATAAACTGTTGATGGACAAAAGTGGAGAACACATTGGCACCTCATTCCTTAGAACTGGTTTTAAAAGACATTAGCTTATTATTCTGCATAGCAACAGATGTATTTAACAAAGGGAGTATGAAATTGTTTCCAGTTTGCTATTTTAATAAAGGTAAAGGAACCTGCATGTTGATTATAGATTTATATGAAGAATTGGATGAAACATTGCAGACAATCATTGAAAGGCTGAAAGTCATCTCCAGAGTACATGCTTAAAAGGAAACATACTTTGGCATATGCAGCCATCATTGCCTCTGTTAACTATGAAAAGCACAAGTTTGTGTTTTGTGTCCTTGAGACAAATGCTAGATTTGCCAGACCTTATACTGGAACATCACAGTGTGTACATTTTACACAGTGCAGCCAGGTATGGTCTGAAGATGTTTTTATATGGCAGAAAACTTGGTCATAAAAGTGTTCATTGAGTTTTAGCCTAATGGGGAAAATGGCCGTGAACTAAAAACTCTTAAAATTCTTTGAAATGGAGTATGTACAACTTGTTGCTACACATTTCCTTATACTCTTTTTTTTTTTTTTTTTTTTTTGCTTTGAACTGGTTAAGAGATGGACTGTTCTGAAGTCTTTCTTTGTCATCTATGAACAAGAGAATGTGAACAAACTAATATGGAGTTTTATATTTCATAATGGAGGGTGAAGTGGTTTATAATGAGAAACTTTCGCTTCCTGAACTATGCATCATCTTCATTCACAGTAATACAAATCTCTTTAATAACAGCATAGAGAAGGTTGAAAGCAATCAAATTGAGGTTACAGAAAGAAAAATATTTATATGGCATTATGATGAGGCAATGTTTGAAAAAGTTATGACAGTACAAGCAAAACCATTTTGCTCAAGATATGCAGTAGGTCTACATGGACATTATCAAGTACCTGGTTAAGTGGTTTCATTTTGGAAAACATTCCTTTTACAAGTTCATTAGATCTCGAGGATAAGGAAGAAAAACACAATTGTATATATCTCTCTTGGGTAGGATTTTTAAAGTGCTGTGAACAGAAAATTCACGAAAAAAAATTGTTCAGCATGTTTTTTGCTGTAATTCTCAGCATTGCATTTGTTTGTGAAATGCTAAAGGAAACAGGCTGAAAGTGAATATGATGATAGTTGAACTGTTTGCTTCCTTCAACTACAGCATGACATGTACTAAGTTTGTAGAATTCATGAAAAAAAGATAAAGCAAGGAACCTGTCTTGGCAGCAAAAAAACAAGAAATTGGGAATTACAATAGCTTAAATGATGACTCAGTGATCATAATGAAAATACCCTGCAACAAAATGCTTCAATGAATGTTAATTCAAAAGTGCTGTGAATTTTCTTAAAACTTTTTTCAAAGTAAATTTTATGACTTCAGTTGGCTAAAAAATAGGTCTTAGGATGCGCTAATTGCAATGTAAAATTTCAAATATTTTCCTTTGTTGGGAGGTGGGCCTTGTATGTGGCTCACCTGTTTTTTTGGAAATGAAGTTGGTAGTTTAGCTGCACCAAAAAGCATTAATTAACTTCAATCGTACTTTGCCAGCACTATGTATAGTTCACGAATAAACAAATTCCTTTCAAAATTGGATGTCTGTTTAGTCCTGTCAAGTCTTTGTAGAATTTTGTGATGTACAGGCTGACTAATATAAATCAGTTGTATTTTACTTCACTAACAATGTTTGTTGACAAACCCCTTGTTTCAGCTTGGTCTTCGGTGTGCTGTGAAAATGTGCAGCACTTTCCCTAGTCTCAGTACCAGTTTTGTGAATACTATTGCCAGTTTGCTGCAGAATAACCAAGGTAGGTTCTAGATTTTAGAATGAGTAAGTTTGCAAAACATTTTAACTGTCAATTTACTTTAGCTCTCTTTTATAGTAAGATGTTATGTGGGGTTCCATATTGGTGGAAGTACTGTTGGCTACTGTTCTCAGAAATTTTTACATTTCCTGATACTTAGTTCTTTGTTTTCACTGGTTAAACAATAGTAATATTTGTCAGGAGTTTTCAGTTATCAGCAGTATATTTTTTTTCTTTTTAGAGCCAAATTAGTTAATTTGTTTATGACTACTCTATAATTATGTAAATGTGGTTTTCTAGCCTAATCTAACAGTTAATATTTAAATATTTTAATTTCTAGATATGCTGAAAATATTTGTTTGCATACCATTCAACCCCCATCAGAAATTTTTTTTCAGTGTTTTTAACTAATTCTATTATCATCATTATTCTAGAGATATTATTCCTATTCTTGAGAATTTACTAATTTAAAGATATAATTAATTATATTTAAAGTAGAGAATTAATTCCCTTCCAAGTAAACTAAACTAAATGATTAATTAAAGTATTTGTTTGCCAATTTTGTTTTATTGTTGTTGGCTTTTGCCATTTTTCGGAGTTCATCTTTGTTTATTATATCATTTTTAGATCTGGATTACATTTTGTCTTTTACATGTTTAGGGAAATATTATTGGCTCATTTTAAATAACATAATACCACACAAGTACTTTCATAATTGGTGTTTAAATGCTCAAAAAGCACCATTCTACAGACAATGTGTATATGGGCCTTTGTCCATCTAGTTTTTATTTTTCCTAAGTTAAATTACGTTTTATCCCATGACAACCTGACCTCAGCTTTGTTTACGTTTTTAAATCTTAATTTCCATAAACCCAGGTCAGTTCTTAGACAAAAGTACTGACATTTGGATTTCCTTCCTTTTTTTTGATTTACTCAACCATCAGGGATATTTTTCTTTCTGAGAATTACTCGCAGGCTTGGACCAGGATTCATGCAGTGAATTACTACCTTTTTGCATGATACTGAAGGAAGGTGTTTTTGAAATTTGAGATTAACTGGCAGCTTTTTGTGAATAAAAATTTTAAGTGATTTTTTGTGCTCTTTTAACCCTGTTTTTAGAGAGAGACTGTGATGAGAAAGTGAACATGTTAAAATTCTATTTTTTTTAAATCTAGATGCTCCTTGTACTTTATTAATGAAAAATGTTTTGAGCAAACTTTGCTGTGTTCTGTATTCCAGTTGTCAATGAGCAGCTGGTGTGTGAGAGTTTGGCTGCTATAGGTTCCACAAACAGTGAAGCCCTTGAGACTGTCCTTCCCACTCTCCTGACTACTCTGCAAACCTGTGCCATGTCAGACAAACATTGCCAGAATGCTGTAAGTATGATTTCCAAATGCTTTGCAAATTGAAGCTAAATGACCATAGAAACTTAGGTATTTAAAAATAACATTGACTTAATTTCTCCCTATTTTTAAAGGGATGATACCTAGAAACTTAGGTATTTAAAAATAACATTGACTTAATTTCTCCCTATTTTTAAAGGGATGATACCTAATTTTGTTATTGCTTTAACATGTTTTAATTAAAACTACCATGTTCTAGTAATAAACTCTAATAAAAATTTTTTGAAGATAGAAAATTTCTTACAATAATATTCTTTATGTATCTCAGCCTCAGATCTCTACATTACTCTTCCAAACTGCAAGGGGAGAAACCATGCCTGAGGAGGTAGAAAGAGATGTTGTTACAGCAGCAGCAAAAGGTGGAGCCTGGCAGGCATACAGAGTGGTACGGCAGGCTATGAGATATGGACAGTATTGCATTGCTGAAATCATACTGAAAGACTTAACGAAAAAAGTAAGGTTTTAATGTTGAAATAAATGGTACACTTAAGACATCCAAATCCATGGTGTGTTTTCCCAGATTTTAGGTTTAAAACTTAAATAGAATTTTAAAATACTTGAACTTAAGAAGTAAACAGTTAATCTAAGGGTATGATATCTGTTTGTTAATTTTACATTTAAAATTCTGATTGTTTGTCATAGTAGTCTTTCATCATCTTTATTTTTTGTATGTACAATTATTAAATTAATTTTGTTTTAAGTATATTTTAAGTACTGTAATTGTTTGTCGTATTAGCAGTGCACGTGTTTTGTAGTGAGATAATTACATGTAAAGGTGGTGGTGTGTCTGCTTTTCATTAGTATAAAAATCCAAAAATGAAGCTTTTAAAAAAAAAAAAAAACACCTCCATAATTTTGCTGATTTACTGAAATTTTATAGCTTTACATCAATTCAAAACAAAGATGATTTAGTTCAACTCAGAACATAAAATGAAACATTGGAAATCTGAAATAAAGTTAAGCTACTGAGTTACTGGTAGAAAAATGACATATGCCAAAATAATGTGGAAGAACTAAAAATGCAAGATTGTGCCTCAATAATTGTTTATATTTCTGAATTCATGTGTGCCTAATAAGCATTTTATAATATAATCAGTCAATTTTTTATTCTCTGGCCTTGTACCACTAATCTGTAGATAAAAACAGCCATCTGCCATTTGTCCAGTTATGTATGCAAGGTCAGGGTTTTGGGAAGGCACAGCACATCGGGTATTGGGTTGGGTTGGGTTGCAGTATCAATATGGTGTTGTTACTTTCATTTGGTTTTACAAAAATTCTGATCAAGAAAATGTGGTCTCCCAGTTTTGTAACAGAATTTGAAAAATCAGCATCATTCAAAGCATCTCTGATAATGAATAAATCTGCCAGTATAGACTGTTATTGATAGTTTCTTGGCTTTTCTAATGTGAATCTAATGCTGCAATGAAGTGCAAGGCTTGCTATGAACAAGATGGCCACCATGCACATTTTGCCAAATCAGGGTTGTTCGACTTTCAGCAATCAACACTGGTCTAGCACCAGGAATTGGGTGATCATGTCATGTGTTCAGAGCCATTGGCAGTCCGGAAAAACATTGTGGCCACTTTAGTTGAGGAAAATGAAAAGAAAAAGTCAAAGACCAAAGTTTTTTGGAATACAGCTGAGTTCCACATTCAAGAAGAGCTGGCTAATACAAAATCCCCAGAAATGTGCAGCTTAAAAAAACTATGTATTTTGAGTTAAAGATCATGCCAGACTAAGGATCCATTGATCTTGGTATGGTGTTCTTGAAATTTGGGAAAAAATTTCAGTTTATATTACACTGTTTAATATAAACAGTGCTGCCTTTTACCCTAATTCAAAAAGGATATGACTTTGGATATAAAAAAGTGTGTAAAATGCTGTAATATGTTTTTGAGTGTTGTATGATGCTAGTATAATCTTCAAACAGGAATAAAATACCAAAAATTTTTGGGGGGAAAAAACAGGCTTTGTTAAAAAATAGAATGGGAAAGATAGATAATGAAAAATTAGATTATGAATTGACCCAGATGTATTGGGAGGGGGAATCAATAAAGTGTCAGATGTCTTTAGCTGTATGGAACTTGTTATAAGTTGAGTATTGAATTTTTCTTGTTTTAAAAAAGAAAACATTGTCAACTATAAGGTCTTCATTTCTGTTAATAATTAGGTAATGAGAATGCTCTTTGATTTCTCTCAGTTTTTTTGTTGGATTAATACATTAAGAATATTCTGTCAGATCAAATGGGAAAACTGTTAAGCTTTATAGTTGATATAAATGCAAATTTGAGATAATCACTGTTACAAGCAGACTTGCTGCATTCAAAAACCCTAATATTTAAGGATGTTGTGTTTAACCAATGTTGACGTGTTCACAACCACATGGAAGGGAATAAATACCTGGGATACATTTGCTATTAATGGGTTTTTGCATGTACAAGTAATGTTTATTGTTTAATTTTTACTAACATGAGAATTTCTCTGTATCATAATATGCAAAATTATTATATCTGAAAACAATAGCTTTGTTACTTTAAGGATATCACTACTAGAGCAGACAAAGTGAAATTGGTGATAATTATTTTAAAAAAACTGTATATATGCAGATGGTATGCTATTTCTATAATTAAGTATTTGAGATATGACAATGCAATGGACATTTCATTTCAGGTAGCCTCAGAGCATTTCTTTTTTTGGCTTACTGGGCTTCATGATCTGTGTGTTGGTGAAAGTGGTCTGGTAAAAAGCAGCACGAAAAGTTCCCACATGACCAGGGCTACTAGTAAAGCATTAGCACATTATCAAAAAGGGATCTCCCAACTGAAGGTAGGAACAAATCATGTATATTATTGCTATGGCAGTATTTCCATAACAATCTTTGAACAAGATTCTGTATCAGTAGCCATTTTGTTTGTAAGTTGGTATGCTGACTGATCATGGTATACCATTAGCATTTATTTGGTATGCTGACTGATCATGGTATACCATTAGCATTTATTTTTTATTTTCAGTATATTTTTGATGTCTCATTGCCAGAATAAAATTTAGTTATTATAGATCTGATTTACTTAACTGATCTTAACTTTATTTTTCTTTTTTTTTTACTTCAAGCTGTTTCATTGTATTAACTATTTGAAACATTGAAATAGTATTTCCTTAGTTTTTAAAACAATTATTTTTCTACTTGTGCAAATTTTTTATAGTAATTTGATGTTTCAATACTAAGGCTCAAGAATGCTGCTGCCACATTCAAGTGTTGATTTTACAGTTTCATTGTTAATATTACAAGTTCAGCAAACAGTTTAATTTTGTATGTGCTAAAAATGCTTCAATGTTTTTAAATAGTACTTAGAACAATTTACTACTTCAATTTTAACTTTTTTATTTACAGCAGTACAGTGCTTATTGAGTAATGACTTACGGTTAATATACACAACGGGTTCTTTACTATCATCCTTTATATGACTAAAGATAGCACCAATGCCTAAATCACTTGTGTCTATTTGCACAAAAACTCTTTACATAGCTTATTTTAACATAGCAAATGAAAGTTCAGTTAACTTTTTTAGCCCTGGGCAAAGATAAAGATTTGGAGACAGTGCATGGTTTCTTATATAATCATTGATAAAAGCAGCCAATGAATGTGTTTTACAATGGCATAAGGACAACTTAGCATGAGAGAGATTTCATTTAGCACACCTTGGTGTGGTAGCATGGTTACATGAGTTAAGGAAGCTGCTATACCAACAGAATTTTCAATAAGAGAGTTATTTCCAAAACACCTCTAACCTGTACTTGGTTTCTTTAATCATTGTCACTTTAGCTGGGTTTGATTTTGTCTTTTTCACTGGCACTTCAGCCACTCCATAGTGACATTTTTATTAGATTTTACAATCAGCTTTGTATCACTGAGGTAGCAATACATTCCAGACATGAATGGTGTTTGTTTCAGGTGTTATGTAGATTTTTTTTTAATGTATCGTCTAGCATGATCTTTTTCTTCTTGAAGTACTTCATCAATGTCTTTGAAATGTAATGGGAATTCTTCATCTCAAATAGCATAACTAGAAACTTACTAAAGGAAGTAGTAAAGAACTATTTTTCCTAATTCTCTCTCTCCTTTTGTTAATTTATTAGCCTTAGAAATGGAATGAGTAATAGTGTTTCCATTAAGCCTTTGGTAATTAACACAGAATCTCATATTAATGTCAGGCATAGGTGCAAAGAAAAGAGCTGTACATGGCATATAGATTCTTGTAAGATTCCCATTTCCAGCATTTTGTTGACTTCTTTCAGTATTACATTTGTATTGGTTAAAATTTTATAAAGCTTCTGTCATGTCCAACCAGCATTCTTTTTGTTTTGTAACTGAAAGTCTTAGGAAATTGGTTTAACATCTCTTGAAGAACTGGATATCTTTAAGGTTGAATCCCTCTGATTTTTGTCAAGTAAATCTATCACAAAATTCTTATTGTCTTGAGAGAAAACTACGCTTCAAATTTCATTTCTTATGTAGCATGGTTTTAACATGTTAACATGATATACTAGAAAAGACATTCTATGGACACAACCTTATTAATGTTACTCAATTTGAATATAACTTTGTAGAAACCTCCTGAAGCAACATGGTTTGTTGGGTTTAATACGTAACACTGCCTTAGTCTGCGGTCATACCTCATTCTTCCTGTATCTAATCTACTGGTTGAACCAAGCTTTCTGTTCAGTTTGCACTTTGCAAAGACTTCCTGAGATAACTGCGTTTAGTCAATCTATTTCATATGTTGTGGACATAGTATATTATATCTTTGTTGCAAAGAATTATACTTAGTGGTTCTCTCACTCTGCAATTGCAATGACCCAGAGTGAATAACCTGTCAACTCCTGTGGTACTTCTCAATATGCAGATAATGAAGTGGAAAGATATCTATTCCAATTGTTAAAGTTCTTCAAATCAAATGCCTTCAACATACCCTTTGGAGATCCATTAAAACTTTTCATTAGGTCATTTTCTTGTGGATGGTTTAAGCCTTTTCTCATATGCAAGTCCATTATGAGGGTTGACATAAAGGAAAAGAAATTCTTGGGGAGAAATGACTGCTGAAGAAAGTAAATAACTCATTTAAAACTTTCACATTAATGGAAGACTTTGTCACTGCTTAGGGTAAACATTTAATGCAAGCTACTAAAGAACAAACTGGTTTACTAAATAGTCCAATGTCTATTGTGATTTACCATAATATTTAATCAATAACTGCTGTAGAATTCATAGGTGCTTTTTTATAATCACTACTTTTCCAAATTGTCAGGCATTAAGGAATAGTATCAGTAGCAATTTATACATCTCTGCAGTCTGTGCTGTTTAAAATTCTTTAGTATTCTTGATTTTTTCATTACCTAAATGTCTGGCTAATTGAATATCATGCACTAATGATATTAACTTCTTTCTAAACAGCTTTGATACAACCACTTCCCATCCTCAGGTTTCCTTGGCCTGGCTAACTACTATGCAATATTTCATCTCTTAAAAAAAACTTTGCCTCTCTTCTGTTTCTTTTTTATTGTCATAACCTCCACCATATCAAATAACTTTTGCAGCATGCATTTTAAGTTCCTATAGTGTTTGCTAGAAATTTTACTATTTTTTATCACTTCTTCCTTCTCAGAAGCTCAAAAACCTTGTACTCAAACTCTCTAGAACTATCATGGCATTTACCATAGGAAGTTACTTTGACAAAACTATTACATTCTTAAGAAAAAATTGTTAATTGTTTTAAATCTCATTAGTTTGTGGTCACCAATGTTACAGCAGCAGTCAGTAAAATATCATTTGGTATGGGCAACACCCCACACCTGCTTACAGTAACTTCTGATTCACCCCGTAGTGACCTTTGATTAGACCAGCAAGTATATTTAGTATTACGAGTCAAAATCCCAAAACATTGACCAGCATTAATTTGGCCAGTGCATTAGTAGCTTTCCCAATGGGGTCACACAAGGTCAAATTTATGTCTGTGTGGCAACTTTTAAAAATTTCCTTTACTTCTTAGCCCTAAAATGTCATCAAAAAAGAGGAAGGTGGAAATTGAGTGCAGAGTCAGTGCTGCACAGGAAAAAATGTGTTTATATCAATTTTTAAAAACGAAGTTTGTTAACCACACAGCCATTGAATGAACATTGAATTGATACTAATGGTAAATTTAAATGTACAGAATGTTAAGAAATGTAACTTTGCTCCATAAGAGCCTCTCTATAGATGACGTTTTTAGTTTTCCCTTGGGGTGAAAAGTAAAACAGATTTTTGTTTTGGACAATTCTTGAGCATCCAACATAAAGTGTCCATGCAAAAAGCAGGGACCATCCAAATTGAGGCCAACAACTCTGATTGATCAGCTGAGTGTTATGGGGAACTGGATTCTCTTGAATTCAAAGGGAGTGAGACCAGGCTCTGAGGTACTTTCATTATAATTTGAAGCTGTTAGGTCACCTATTTTCAATGAGTGCAGTGAACTAAGTGTAATTTATAAGGCTTTTGAAAAGCAGCCTTTGGTGGTTTCAAAATAGCTTTCAAGGCCAACGTGTGGTAGCTTAAAACCCTGCCCAGATTCTGAAGTTCCTACACCCAAAATTTGGGTCCTCTAGGTGCTGTGATTCAGCCATGAAAGAGTAACAAACAAACGCATAAACACTAAAAAATATGCATTAGATATAATCTGAAAAGTCACTACACCACTAAACATTCTCATTATGATAGCTTTCAAGGTCTTTTGAAAAAGGACAAATTAGAAAAATTAATGAATGGGCTGACTGGGCAGCAGACATTGTTCGACAAGAAACGTACAGAGATGGACAACATTCTACGTGCTAATTGTATTATTAGTGAGGAAACTTATAAACATTCAAAAGCTTATTCCAGTGGTGAATTTGTGAAAGAGTACATAGCATTGTTGATGTTTTGTGTCCAGGTAAAAATAAAGAAATTGCTCATGTTAGTTTGTCTCATAGAACTGTAACCAGATGAATAGACAAACTTTCTGCCATGTAGAAATATGCTTAACGGAACTTGCTTCAAAATTTGACTCACTTAGATTGGCTATTGATGAATGTACCAGTGAGTCAGATATAGCCAAACTTGCGATTTTGTGCATGGAGTTGATGCAGACTTCAACATTACAGAAGAAATGCTTGGTCTTCAATAATTAAATTCCACCACCACAGGAGAGGATATTTTTTAAGAATTAACAATGTTAATGCTGAAATAGTCTTAAACTTCATGGTGTGTCAACAAGTGTACATTGGTTTGGAGTAAGGTAGACTTAAACTTATACACGATTTCAGTGTTTCACTGCAGAATTTGTGTGCCAAGTCAATCAAATTTGCACATCTAATGCCATCTTCACTTTCCTACATTGGCAAATTACAACAAATCTGATTGTACTTCTTTTGCTGACAAGGTACTACAGCTGAACAAAGAATTCAATGATAGATTTCAATAATTCAGATCACAAGAAGCAAATCTACATATTTTCTCTTCACCATTTGATGCCAATATACCTGGCCTCCAAATAATTACAGATGGAGTTGAATGAACTTTAAGGCAACCAATTTTTAAATTGAAAATAAAAGACTGCTCATTATTGGAGTTTTACAAGCATCTGTCCAAAGATTTCCCTCGGATCATGGAGTTTGCCAGGAAGAACATTTCCCTGTTTGGTAGCACTTATAAATGTGGGCAGCTCTTTTCACAAATGAAATGCACAAAGTCTAAAACAAGATCAGTGCTGACAGACTATCACCTCTGAAATATCTTAGAAGTAGCTACATTCACCAAACATTGACATTCTGGTGAAGAAAGTGCAAGCCCAAGTTTCACATTAACATGAGGTTTCATAAGAAATTTTCCATTTCTTTTCTAATGATAATGTTTCAATTGTATTTGTGTTGAAAATATGTCGATCATGGATTTTCAGTTGTAATTTTCCTACAAATCTGTTTTAGAAATTTTCATAGTTATTTTTTGACAATTGTTAGTATATATTATAATAATCTATAATTAGAGCTCAGCCAGTGGCTTTGCTTTAAAAATTCCATCCACCCCTGCAGTCATAACAATGTTTTTGGTGAGAGGAACACTAATTGTCCTACAGAATCATGGCTTAATATTGGTTGCTTACAAGTTATTCTACCAAAGTATACATGTAAAATAATTTATTTCCCAAGTAAATTCAAATGCAATAAAGATTCAGTATTAATTTTTTTTTTGTTCAGCAGGTATTTTGATTATGAAATTTTTGCTTTATTTTATCATTACCTCATTGGCAGGAAGCAAAAAAACAATTTTTTTTTTGTGAATGACATGAGCCCAAGAACCACAACCACTACTTATGTCCTTAAATTTTGTGTTTTTCTAGGCTGCAACAACTCCAACTTTTCCACTTCACTTCCAATATGAGTATGTGCAGTTAAAGGCCCAGCTTGTACAACAGCATTGCCAACTGATAGAGACCTGTAGCACCTTCCAGACCTGTCCTCCTCCAGCTATTGCTTCAGCTTTGGCCATGTCAAATTCAAGTGATATCAGTCGTTGTAGTCAGGTAACTAATCAGGTAAGCTGCATTAAAGTAGATTGGTACAATTTTATTTCCATTTACTAAAGGTCTTGTAAAATTTGCTTTTAAAATCAAATTCTTAATTTTATGAACACTAAGTTATGGTCCTTGTTATAATTTTGTTGTTTTTATAAGAAATTCTGTTTCTGTCTGCTAGAAGTAATGTTCCTGCTTTGATTTTTTCAGTTATCCAAGTGCATGCAGAACTACACTGATCTTGGAAATAAGCTGGTGGAACTCTACCAGTCAGCATTTAATGCTGATCCTGTGTCCCTTACCAACATTCAGCTGTATCTTTTATTTTTGTGTTGTCAGCCATTTAAGAAGAATGAGATCAGTACTATATGATTTTTAGCTTGATTTAAAGAAAAAACATTTTTCTGACACTTTAAATAATATTTATTGAAGATGTTTTTTCTTCTGCCTAATATATTAGTTAATATTTATTGTGTATCAGATTTTTAAAAAAATGACATTATTGTTGTTTTTTTTTTTCACTTACCAATCTTTACACAGGAAAATACCCTGGTGGGGGGATGTAGTGTCACAGTTTTCTGTTAGATATAGTAATCTGGCACCACAAGGGCCCCAACCCTGCCATCTTTAGCAGGAAAATCCCCACTAGAATTCTTCATTTCTAGATTTGGGAAGAAATCATGCTAAAAATGTATGCCAAACCAAGCTGACCTTGGGCCACCAACCTGGCAGTCCATCTACCCCTTCATTAATTTAATCAGGCTTATTTTGTTTATTACTGCTAATAAGCATCAGTAGCATCATAACTTGGAACATTTCAGTTCTGTCAGTGTTTTCTGAAAAAATAAAAGATTCTTTTATATAAAATAATAATATAAACTTTTAAATTGAGCATTGCACTCCTATTTCCAAATTTTTATGTTTTATTTTCAGTAATGAGTTCCTCTAAAATAAATATAGATTTTTTTAGAACAGCTACCACCTCGAGATTTGCTGATTATGATTTTAAGTACACTAGACTTGCATTAATTATGTATGAATTTCAATCCCTAAAACTAAGTTGATTTTTACATCTTGTTGAAACACTGATCAAGAGAATCCTTTTATCATGTTTGATGCTACCAGAGCCTGGCTTGTCAGTAATAATAAGGCAGCAGGATATTTTTATTCTGCTTTCTCCAATTAAAAACTTTTTTAAAAATTTTAAGTCCTCTTTTTAGATATTTTATTGTAGAAAATATTATTTATATTAAATTATTTTGATTCATAAATACAATGAAGTATAATTATCTACTCGTTTTAAAGTTCTTCACATTTGCTTGACCTTCCAAAAAAGATTGTACCAGAGCAGTGAATTAATGGAAACTAGCATTGAGACCATTTTGTCTGCTGGACAAAATCGGTAAGTTAAAAACCTGTGTAAACATTTATCATATCGCTTTCAGTGGTGGTTATGCTACTAAAGGGAATATTTTTTTAAGTTGATAGCTTCAAACTGCATCTCAGAACTTTATACTTTTGTAAACATGGCAGTCAGTAATACTGCAGATATTTCTGCAACATCACACTTCACAAGTTCATATTTCAAGGTGTGTAAATCTGTTAGCTTTTCTTTAATTTAGAAACAACAATTGTGAATCAAAAGTTTGCTGCATAGCTATTTTAAAATTTAAGGACGTTTGCTATTATAGTATATTTATTGACCCTGTAAGCACTAAGGGTTTTTAATATTTTTCGCTATTATTCTTCAGATAGTAGAAGTAGAAACAAATTTATCTTACTATTAATTTTAAGTCATACTGATTCTGAATTGATTACTGACTGTTCAAATTTTGTATCTACAGTGGTCACAGAAATAAGCTCAAGTTTATAGTCTCATAAATTTTGAGCTCATGACTACAGTAGCTGATAAAATAGGAGCATCCTTGTGATTAGACTCTAAATAATGAAGATAAAATATATCCATCTTTGTTTTTGTTAATAAATCAATTATTTATACAATGATCATTATATAATATTGCCACCAGTGGTAAATGGTCAATTGAAATTGATTTGTTATTTAGCATAAAAATTCCAAAGCAAATGTTAATAATACATGCGAAAAGTTTAATCATTGCTCTGTTTTATAGTTCTGAAAAAATTGTAAATAAGCACTTGATACATTAACATTGTAGCTTACCATTTAACAATATAAAACTATGATACTTATGTGTTTACACAATTAAGAGACTGTAAAATAAAAAAAACATGAAAATTAGTATGTAACTCACTGGTGATAGAGAGATCTGAGTGAAGAAATCTCCCTTCCTTATTTTCTTAAGTCATTTTTTTTTTTAAATAAGAGACTCATACCTTTCGATTCAGTCATGCTTGATGGCTCTGTTTAAAAAATAAAAGTGAAATTAATTTCCTACAGAATGCTACTCTCTGTATTAGATGTTTAAAAATAGAGACTTCCCAGCTCTCTGGTTAGGATTTTGCTGAAATTTTTAAAGATTTATTAAATTTACCTTGGCAGTTACTTTTTTTTTTAAACTTTGCAAACAATTTACTATAGTATTATTGGTTACTAACTTAGGTCTTAGAGTGAACTAAATTCTAATTCTGATATGCATAGTTGTAGTAAGTACATTTTCAGCACAGTTGATGCAACTAAATCACTTGCCTACTGTGTACTTTAGTTGAGAAAATGTTTATTGCTGTAATAATTTATCATTTTAGTTTTTCACAGACAATGTAATCCCTATTATTTAATTTAGTTTTGCTTTTTATTTTTCCTTAAAGAACCATTGTCATTTTTTTCAGTGAACCTTTGTCTTCTGATAAAAGCAGTTACTTCCAAGAGGTGAAGGCACTTGCTTGCCCAATTAGTCGTCATTTTTTACAAACATTAGACAGTATTGGCAACAAACTCCGACAACTGACAGATACCTCTGGTAGGACCGCACTGACCCATGTCGTAAGAATTTAAAATCTTTTTACTTTTAAGGATTAAATATATTTTATTGTTTGCAAATTTTATTAACAATACATAAATCATTTCATATGATATACAAGTTCTGATCAAAAAATTCCTGGACTAAATTTATTCTTACAAAACAAAAGAGGGTCAAATCTATCCCCTTTGAAATAGTTGTCTCCTCCTCCCGATTGAACAGTAATTACAGCAGTCCTGCCATTTTTTAAAGTTTCTCTGGCACTCTTCTTTTGAGACAGCTTTCAGGTGGCATTGTGAATGATGGCTGATAAATCCTGAAATCTTTCCTTTTTGGGTGCATTTCAGTCTCAGGAACAGAAAATGTCATCTTGGGAATACATTAGGTGTGGAGTGGGACACAGTGCTTGGCCAAAAATTCTCGTGTGGAGTGTACTGGATGTGACAGTGCATTGTTGTAATGCAACATCCGTAAATTGGACCCCCATTTTTCAAGCTGCTTCTGTCAAACTGCATCTTGCATGTTTCAGAACAGCCAAACAAACCACTGATTTACTGTCTGACCTTGTGAAATGAACTCATGGTGCACAACACCTTCACTGTCAAAAAATAACCACCATCTTCACATTTGAGTGCACCTGTCTTGTTTGCTTTGGTAAAGGTGACAACAGGGCCTTCCACTGAGATGACTGGTGCTTAGCCTTGGGGTTATAGCCATGAACCAAAGTCACGTCTCCTGAAATGCTGCTGCAGCACAGGAAGTTTTCATCATTTGCTACATGATCAGAAAGTTCCTGAGACACTGAGAACCCACTGGAAAAACTTTGCTGACACCCACCTCATTTCCAAAATCTTTGATATATGCCTTAGAGGATGCCAACTTCTTCCAACACTTCAAACATCTGATTCCTCACTGTCTGAGGATTATCATCAGTGGAAGTTCAGCTTTTTTTAAACTGATAAAACCGCTCGAACATTTCATAGGTTTCTATGGCTTCTTACAGAGGTTCACACAGAATTTGATGCACACACATTGCTCCTTCAAGTCAGTCATTTTAAAATGGGACAAAAATAAACATGTCTGTGCAAAACAGCATAACACTCAAGACACAAGATGGTGGCTTCCTGCCAGAGCTGTGATGTCAGCATTGCCACTTAGGGAAATTAAGTATATTAACTAACATAAATTTAGTTCCAGCACTTTTTGATCAGACCTCATTATCATTTATTGTATACTGTCTTCTAAATTTCTAATCACCAAATATACTGAAAGCATTAAAAAATGCAATTTTAAAATTAACACTACAAAAGCAGTTCAGATTAGTGTTGTATTATTTCATTATATATGATATCCAACTTACAGAAGTGAGCAGCAGCTATCTTGAGTGATGACAAACATCACAGTAATTCAACAGATGAATATATATATATATTAATTTCTCATTAGAGGTTTTCCCAACAAGCAGCAAGACACTTGCACTTGTCAAAGCATGAGCTGACTCAGATGCTGTCCATCATTGCTATAATGTTTTCAATCTGGTAACATTCTGAAGTGGGTGGTGTTTATCTGTAACAGTTTTATCACTTACTTTCCTCCCTCCCCCACTTATTTAGGGGTTAGGGTTTGCATGCTACTACTAAATGTCCAATACCAGCAGAAAGAAAATATATATCTAAATGTGTAGTAGTAGTGAAAAGGTTTATAACACTTGCACTCAAAAAGTGTTATTCCCTAAACCATTCTACAGGTGCTAGATGGCAATCCAGTATTCATTCTAAAATACATCACTTTGGTGGTGTCATGTTTGCTTCCCGCTAGTCAGAGGTCATTTTTCCTTTTCCAAAATGTAAATTTCATTTCACAAATCTTGTTTTGAGACTGAAAATAAATGAAAACATTTTAAATATTCAAACTAAAAATATTTGTTCAATAGACTCTTAGTTTTTAAAATGTGTAGTAGTACATAAATTGAATCTACTAATTGAGTAAACTTTGACAGTGTGCACTTTTTATCACTTGATGCCTGAAAATTCATCTGCTGAAGTAGTTAAACATTTTTTAAAAATGTACAATATAGTGTGAAATTTTCAGCATCTTGTTACCCGTTTCTTTTATTTCATGGATAACTTTTATAGACAGACATTCGGCATATTTATAATAGTACTACAAAATCCCATGATTTCCTCCTCTTTTTTTTTTTTCAGTAGAGCAAGTTAAATTGGTTTAAGTTTATTGAAATTTCCATAAAAGCTAAGAATTCTCTTTTATGGAATAGCACCAGGGAAAGAAAAGGTCTGACATTTCATCTTCAAATACTAATTATTTGAACTATTGGATATATATATTTCTTTTACAGTTGATAGCTGCAATTTCTTTGTTTTTTCTTCATAATGGGAATTTCTGGTCAAATGCTCGAGAATTTGAAAAAAATCTGTGGAGTCATAAACATCAAAATTTTTTTCTTTCATTGCTGAAAGCCCTTGTAATCATACTATACTGCAGGTACAACCATATAGGCTTAGAGATTAATGTTCTTGTATGTCTCTTGATAATGGATTACTTTATAGAAGTTATTATTATTAATACCCCCTATATAATTTACCAACTATTGAAAACATATCTGTATTTTGACACCTTGTTTGCTCGCAGATATGATTCCTTATCTAGGGAACAGAATAGGAGAGAGAAATTTATATTGTCATTTCAATGAATTTATATTTTGTTTTTTAAAAAATGTTGGTGGGAGAGGAATGAATCCCAATCCAAAGCTAATTAGGATTACAACAATTTAGCTGGACCATGCTTTTTAACTTTATAAATATATTCATCTTAGACATCTTATACAACAGCTTTTGCTGCTATTAAGCTCTAGTAAGTCATTAAATAAGTTTACTTAAAATTTAAATATATGTAGTTTATGATAGATAGATATCCTAATGAGTGTTTATCAATTAACTTTACAATATTTTTCTTTTCAAACAGCACATGGAATTTTTACGTCAGTCTGCTCAGAGGTTAATCCAGACCACTCTAGGTTATCCCAGATACTTCTTCCAGAGTCTACAGATTACTGCTGTCAAGGTAATTTCTAAGAGATCTTTCTGTCAACAACATAAATGGTTTCATCTAAGCGACCTACCTCAGAGTTGTCCATTGGATATTTATTCTCAAGGCTATGCATCTATAACTGGACATGTCCACTTCACATTCATTATGTATAAGGGAAAGCATGCCGTCCATACTGCATAGATTTTCAGTCAATACAGGTCATCTCTTTTCAAACTACTTCGAAAAGATAATCAGCTGTAGTTGTCAGGATTTTGTCAGTGACTCAGTTTATTTATTGACCACTATATACATATTCCTTTTATAAAATCACATTTACAGAATAGTAATTAGCATAGATCAAAGTTCATGCAATTTAGTATGTCCAACTTTCTGCTGTTTTAGTAACCTGGATAAAAATTGGTCTTTGCATTTCAGTCTTTTACAGTGATTTTTATCTTTTTTTTTTGTAAAACATCTCAAATTCCTAGTGTGTTTTTGTGTGGTTGGTTTCCAGTCTATACCATATAAAAATGAAAAACGTTTGAATATCTGTTATTGAGAAACCAACCATTAGAGCAAAATGCCAAAAATTCAAGTGAATACACTCACCTAATATATAGTTGCTGTCATATTAACATGCTTTTTGGTATATGCAAATATATGCTGTGGTACCATCATTGTCTTCTCCCAAACTCTTAATAGCTGGCAATATCACCACAGCCAAGCAATGCTATGGAACCAGTGTCAGTACAGCTGGACACACAGCTTACCTTGAAAGTGGAAGGTGTTATACAGCATGGAACTAGGCCAGGTTTGTTCCACAATGCACAGGCTGTCAGCATATCTATCTACTCTCAACTTCAGACTAGAAGCAGCTCTACAGATGGCAAGGTAAGCATAACTATTAATATTTAAATTTTATACAATGCTAAAAACTAAATTTTTGTAAATATTGTTAGCTCTTAACTTTTAAAAAAAATTGCCAAATTAAATTATCTTTAATTGTAATAGTTATTACAAGCTAGTTTAATATAAACCAAACAATTTAAAACTAATTTAGTTTTCATTGAAGTCCTGCTGATATTTACTGGACATGATCTGGAGCAATTTTACCAAATGTCAATTCAATACTAAACATTCATTATCATATGTTATACAGATGGATATTGTATTGTATGTTGGTCTCTCTCTCAGCAATTATCATTGCAATATTTAATAAGCCTGAACAAGTGATGTTTTCTCATGTACATTCAGTCTGGATTTCTCTGAAAGCAGGTCACATAGACATCGTTGTTGTTGGTGAAGGAATTTATCACAGCTAGCAGGATTCTCCTGGTCATTATTCAAGTTTACCTGACTTGCAATTTTATAAGTCCTTCCTTATATCCACCCATTAAGCATCTCTTGTAGATGCTGCTGGTTCTCACAAATCTTTGTATTCCTTAACCCTACAGAAAAACCTGTTTTCTATAACATTTAATTTCACTTGTGAAGACAGTGTTATTAAATTTTCTTCTTTCAGTTCAAAGAACAAGTAACCAACAAACTAGTAAAAACATTTGAACCACAAAATGATTACTTCAGCTTGAATTTCTTGCTTGCATTTCCTACTGTTGGTGTCCATGTTGTTACAATAGAGGCATCATTGATTGATGAAAATGGTTCTCTCTGGAAGACTGGACCCAACACTACAATGTTAGTGAAGTCCTATGATGATTTAATCCAGCGTCAGCAAACATCAAGAATGATGTCATGGACTACAAACTCTACAGTTTTATAAGATTGTAAATAAACATGTATACACACAACTGTGAAAGATCTAGTGTTAAGTCCATGACTTTATTCATGACCTCTTGAGTTCTGAAAAAAGTAACAGTATGAAGATGCTTACACACTGAATAAATTAAGACAGGCCTGTCATACAGGGTGAAAGAGAGGTTCAGGGAGAACAAACATCTGTTGATTCCCCCACCTCTCACAGATATTTAGTCAATTAAAAGCAGCCACAGCAATTGCAGTTTTAGTAAGTATAATGGTATGAATTAACCAGCAAGAGACAGATGCATTATATCTACCCACCCACTTGACTATGTTAATGTATTCATTCAATAAAACCATTTTCTGGATTTGGTCTTGCTAAAAAAAAAATAAATAAATAAGATATTGCTATGGCATTTAATTGAATAAATATCTCACGCACCCCACCCACCCATCTCAGTCCATTGCATTGGTTGGTAGAAAATGCTACTTCAATACTACGAGAATACAAAAGACAAATTTTTATGTAAATCATCATATAGATAAATTTTCACTTCTATACAGGCCTAGGATGTAAACTGTGCTCACACCCTTGCTCACTTTCATACACATATGCTGCTATACATCACTTGTAAGTGTTCCTGACCACATGACTACCCAAGCTACTCATACAAGTACTATAACTGTGGCCAGCAAGTTGCTTTGTATCAGCTTAATTGCTTAAAAGCAAGCACCAACTCAAGACGACTTGGTTAAACTGGCGAACTGACTTCAGAATGGTGCCAGAAGAGGGGATGGGATGGGATGATCAAACTAGTCAACACTAGGCAGGTGTTGACAAGCTTCCAGTATACATCATGTCACTGTTGAAAAGCAGCACTGATACAGAACAGTCTAACTGATCAGATACTGTGGAACTGATAGCTGGAGGCCAACAGCCTAACAGCAATGTTCTCATTTATCCACGCATACATAGGTAATATATTGTTTGTGTGTGTGTGTGCACGCATGTGTCACATATGTACACACACACACACATGTATTCAGTCCAATATGACTATGGCTTCTTGGTCTCCACTAGCATGTGGTGGCTTCACTTTCAATACACGCCATGGATTCCTTGCTGCACGTTTGAAGTCTTGAGGGATTAGCTGTCTTCGGAGTTTTCTGTAAAGGAATTTTTAAAAAATGTATATATAAGCATTAAACAGCAATAAATGAGGATCATTTAAATTTCAAATTAAAAGAAATATGTGCAACATTAAGTAAGGGACTATTTCTCGCAACTATAAAAATGAACACTGGTGGTTTTAAAAAATATGAAATAAAATATTTCCATACACAAATTATCAATCCAGTTTAAATCATATTTGCTTTGGAATTTGGTCTATTAGAATACTTTATTAACAATCGAGAGTTGACAAAATATTATCTCTAGCTAGAATGGAGTCATTCTGACATAATCTGCACTAATTTAATATGAGGTTCTGGAAAAGCAGACCTCTGCATTTTCAAAAGAATCATGTCATTCGAAGATGGTTCTGCTTTGGACAAACTACACACACTGCATATTTAAGAAAAATTTTCCCAAATAAGATACCTTCAGTTGCTTTGTTCACATATCCAATAATACAGGAAGTACAAGGAAGGTATTCAACACAAGGTAAAAAATTAATTTTAAAAAGGGGGGCACAATCATACAAGTGTGACCGAGATCTACTGTAAGACTGTAAAGAAACTCTCAGATTAAATTCTTCAATGTTCTGATAAAACAAAACAAAAAAAAAAAAACTTTCAACATATGCATTATGAAAGAAAATAAAAATATGGTAAACTAATTTTCATATTTGTGTATATGTACTAAACAAAAATAACAGGAGTATTTTACATGAGACCTTTTGTAAGTGTTGTATAATACTTCATTCAACTCTCTATCAACCCAAGGCTTGAGTCATGTTAATTCTCCTGCTTGAAATGTTACCTTTGGTTGTTTGTCTGGGTGGAGTGTACCACACCACTATCAGGTGACTATATTTGCATAAAATTGGTCAAACTGCATAAAAAGTCTGTCAAATGTTAACAAACATTGAGTAAAGTGCTTCAACAATGACTTGCCAATATCTAGCAGAAGACTGATCTGGCTACTTAACTTGTTTAAACTGTTTTATCAGCTGACTTTGGCAGAGGTACACTGGTTCAGTTCACAAAACACCTCAGTAGTACTGAACATTATGATAATCGGTCAATTTAAAATTGTGCATAACTGTTTTTTCCTCAATATTAATTTATTTTATATGCATAATATCCCTATACTGTTTCTATTAGTGTATATAAAGGAAAGCATCTTTCCTGAATGCCTCAAGCAGATGTAAAATAAGAATTTTATCTCAAATATAATTAATTCTTGAATGAAAACCCTAGTAAAATTCCAATCATATCTATCTTGAGTTAGGACCACACCATTTTTCTGGGCAGTTGATTTTCATTGTTTTAAAATAAAAGCCTACAAAAAATAAATTCAGTTTCTCTCAACATTTTTTATAAACAGAACACATTGGAGTGCATTTCATACTACAAACTTTCTTTAAAAAAAAAAATTTGTAGATCAGAATTTAGAAACAATAAACTGAAAAAGTACAGCACTACTAGAAAAATTACTGGATAAGGCATCAAGACAAACATGCTTCAGTCGTTTGTTTTTTTTTTTAAACATCTAGGTTTTCAAGTATTCAATCACTTGTTTCACCAGAAAATCTAAAAAAATCATTTGTTTTTTAAATTTTTGTTTGCTCTAATAGGTTCATGCTCTCTCTCTAACTTTTATTTTTTGTTGCTGCTAACTTTTCTTTTCTATAATTGTGCAATTTTTACTTTGCTAGAAAAATGTACAGTCTTAATTCAGAACAATGTTAGAAGCTGTTGCATTACCTGGTTGCATCAGTTGCCACAAAATAAACATCATCTGGAGCGTCAATCCAGTTGATCATGTGCATCTTCATAGGCTTTGTTCCAGCGGGCTTGCTTCGCCCATTCATGCTGTTGTGATTTATGACTGTCCCTCGCTAAAACGGAAACAAAGTACAGTGGTTTAACATTTTTAAAAATACAAATAATGCTTATTCGTTTTAACTGGTATTTAAAAGGGAAAGATGGTTAGTTATCACATTTTCCATATATAGTCTTGTTTCAATATCTTCATAGAATTGTTACAGACATCAGGTTTGCTTTATAAAAAATGCAAGTCACATTGCTACAGAATTACTTTGGTCAGACAATGACTCACCTAGCTAGAAACATTTTAATGACATGTCACCAACACTAGATCTCGCTCTCCCACAAAATTAAGAATTAAATTATAGGCACAGTGATCCCTCCTTAAATTTAAAATAAACTTCCAATAACTTTTGATGGTTTGCAAATAATTATCTCTTGTCAAATGAAAGCACTTGTTTTGATCACACAAATTGTTTTCCTTTTTTTATAAAATGAATCACTTCAGTTTCTTATTAAATTTAATCATCCACTGAGAATAAATACATTAGGTGCCTTGAACATTTTAAACCCTTGTCTATGATGGAACAAAAGCTAAATACACCATAAAAGTATCAGAATTGGGCTGCAATGATAGCAATCTAATTAGTCCAATGATCAAGAAGAATGCATCAGTCTCAATTTCTCAAAATGTGTGATCAAGACTGGCAAAAGAAACTAGTTTGGCAATATTTTCACATGACAACAGTTTACTCCCACCACAAGCTATCACTAGTAAATGCCTTGCATATACAACTTTTTATAAGGAATCTATATAGTTCAGTTCTTGGGTGAATTTTTTTTCTTTTAAATATTGATAATGTTGCTGGAATCACTAACAAATTATACCATATATCTGGTGTCAGTTGCAAATTGTAGGGTAAACAATAGTGATGATTTATTACTAGTAAACAATCTGATTTAATATAAGTCAAACAATGAAAATTTTAAATTAGAACTATTCAAATGAACTTGACTAGCAGCAAAGAATTTTTTTAAATTATAAACAAAGGCCAAAAGTGTTTAGGCATACTAAATCATACCACAAATAGTCAAACGTGGCAGATAACAGAAGATAATTAAACATTTGTTATAATGAAAAGTTTTGCCTGTGTGTGTATCCAGTGAATATTCAGGCCTAAGAGGGGGAAAAAAATCACTTAGTGCACACCAGATGAATAAAATAAAATAATTTAAATTTAATGCTAGTTGAACACAAAAACAAAAAAATCATGTTTTGAAATAGCAGGTTCACTTGTATACTTGTATTTCTCATTATTCATAATATAAGTAAATATGGCAAAAACATGTATGAAAGTTGACAGCAGACTCCCCAGAAAATTCAAAATGGTACTAAACAACAGATTTTTGTGAGCAGTTTCATTTATTTAAGAGGTTCACGAAAGAATGTCAGACGTGTGTGTATCTGTCTCTAAAACTAGAGATCATTATCATTTTACCACTAGACTAGAAAATGAAAAATCAATTGCAATATTACTGGATAATAATTGTGCTCCAAAATCAGGAAAAACAAAAGATATAAATTATTCTTTGAAAGTTTAACATCACAATTTATTTATAATTTGATTTTTTGAAAGATTTCAGAAATAAAAATGTTCATTTGGATTTTCTGTACTAATGTGGTTTAAACTAGCTATTTAATTGTGAATTATAGATTCATTACGTTGCATGTCATTGAATAGTCCGAAAAAAGTTTATCTATTTTGTCAACTATATGCACATAATAATTTTGCTATGAAACTTCAAAACTTTGTCTAGTCTAGCTTTTTTTTTTCTTTCTTTCTTTCTTTCTTTCTTTCCAATGTGGGCCATTATTATATCCAAATCTTCTAAAATTCACTATGCAGACATTTCAAAATGTCCCTCCTATAACGTCAGAGCTAAGCAGCATAAATAATTCTAACAATCTCCTAAACCCTGCTTCACACACACCCAAAAATAAATAATCACAACCGGAACAGATGAGACAAAGATTAAAATTGGAGGCTACAATAGTAGTCATTCTAATTCAACTAATCATTGAATTATCAGGTGTGTTATATAGAATACATAGGTCTGAAATCTTTGTCATATGCCTAAACAAAGGATTATAAGATTTCAGACCTATGAATTTTATAACAAACATCTAAGATTGATAAATACCACCTTAACTACCTCTGTTTTTTTTTTTGTTTGTTTAATCAGTTGGAAATGCTGACTTTTATCCTGCAAAAAAGTGTAGTGTAGGTATTAAAAAAATTTCAACTTGAAAAGTCCCCCCATACTCCTTCAAATATCAGACTAACTTTACAAATATCAGCTATCTGTTATCCAGATGCCTTTTAATATTTTTTGTTAATTCATGAATTAAATCAATGTATTCCTCCAAAGTTCAAGAACTGATTTAAATACCTACTAAAAATTTCAAGTTAATTTGACCAAAAATAAAAACTTGATTGTCTTTTTTATGAAGTAGTTTATATGCTAGATCTGAAATATTAGCTTTATGCTAAATGAATAATTGAAGAACTTGTTACAAAAGTGGCAATTACAAGGTTGATCAGTCTGCTTTAATTCCAATTTACTTGCAGTCTTCAGGGAAAAAAATACTATTTTAATTATATGTACATTTATATAGTTCATACAACTTTTGTCTATCAATTAATTAACTTTTATTAACAAACAACTTTAATTTTCTTCATAATTAGAATTTGGCTAGTGCTTTCCCTTTGAAGAGCTACCAAGGTAAATTGACAAAGTAGTAATATGCTCTTTCTTCTTTGACTTTCTGTACAAAATAGTTTACAAACTTCCCCCAGTAAAAAAACTGCTTGATTAAAATTTTTACTCCATAAATCTAATATTTTAAGGAAAAATTATTACTGTACAAACATTTTCAACATAGCTTTAGTTAAGCATTTTACCATTATCTATGATAGCAAAACGATACTTTACAATACAAGCATTAAAAAAACTTTTGGGTTTTATCAGGGTATCAAAAGCATCTGGACATTTCCACAAATTTAATCATTTTTATAGAGCAGGCTGATCAATCTTTAAAGTCACTACCACAAAAGTTTACTGTAGCCAGGACAACTGATGTTTTCTTTAGGTGAAAAATATAATTAATATATAACCTAATTGTTCATAACATTATAAGTTAATTTAATGCAAAAATATTTAATTTTTTTAAAATTATTGCTACATAATTAACCTGAAATTTTGTTAAACAAACAGAAAAAACTAAAATAAAAACCCACGGGTAAAAAAAAAGATAGTTGTTTGTCAGCCAAGCACCTAGGCAAAATCAAACACTTTTAAGGATTGATATTACAGGAATGTTGTGAAAGTCATTTAGATAAAGCATGTAATATTAATATATCACCGAAAAACTTAACTTTATGGATTTAGAAATTAACTTTTTTTAAAATCATTATCATCTATCATAACACACACACACTCTCTATAGTGAAATAACTCTAATATTATATAATTACTAACGAACCTCATGACAATAATTTAAGTGAAGAATCAAAATTACAACTTTGCTAATATTAATCAAAGAAAATAAAAAACTAACTACAAAATGCTTTATTTACTAAATCTAAATGCTAAACTAAATATTTTCACATATCTGATAGTCAATTGATTGCCACTGTGTGACACTATCATTGGATAATTCATTTGTTAGTGAAATCTCAAATGTAAAACTTTTGTTGTATTGTAAAAATGCATTCCCTTCCAGAGTTGATCTCAAGACTAGCAATTTTTTTTTTACCAACTAGCCCTTTAAACAAGATTGCCATTTTACTTTCATATGCCACAAATAATAATAATAATAATAATAATCATAATTGCAAATTACCACTAATATTGCTCAAGAGTAAAATGTCTGATTGTTATTATGTTTATTAGTGATCATAATTCATCATCATTACTTGTTGGATAGTGATATCAAAAGGTAAAATGGATTGATCTAATATAAAATAATGGCTTTTGTTTTTTGTTTTTGGAAGCAACTTTAGTAGCTAAAATTATCAAAAATTATTATCTTAAATCAAATTCGTTTGTAAAGATTAATGTTTAAAAGACAATAGAAAAACAAAGTATGTACACATTTTCCTTTTTTCACTGCTATTCAAACTCCTGAAAAACATCAAACCAAAACTTTACAATTTTCACTAATTTAAAAAAAAAAAAATCTATCTTTAAAAAGCACACCAGTTATCACATTTCCTCTATTAGAAGCACCATATCAAACAGTAAATTGTAAGATACTCATCAATAATTAGATTCTTATCTACTTTTAAAGAATGAAAGTACATTACATTCACCTTTCATTAAGTTGATAGCAGAAAGATAACAGATTGCTATTAAACTTATTCAAATAGATGATACTGATTTTTTCAACTGTTCATAATAAAGCAAACATTTACAGAAACATTTTTGCTTCATTTTCAAATGCATTGTCAGTGAAAAATTCAAAATAATGCTATTAAGTTGTGATTGTTAGGAAATACAAAAATATTTTCACTGAACTAAAAAGTATGTATCCGTTTGTTTATTATTATAAAGAGATATTTAAAGTAATGGCATTCCACTATGTAAAAGTTGCATTTTTAAAATAATTTTTTATATTTAAAATGCAAAGTGCTTCTAAAAGAGGAAATGTGTTAACAAGTATACAAAGCCATGTACATAATAATTTTTTAAAAAAAACTATACAGAGATTGCAGACCATAACATCAATTTAGGCCTTGACCACTGTACTTATTCTTTGTTTCCAGTTTTTCTAAATAAATTTTGTCTATTTTTTAATTTCTAAAGCATCTAAGTAAACAGAAACTGAATATTTTTTAAACATGAAACTAACTTATTTTCATAATAAATTTAAAACAGAACAAATTCACACCAATCATGTCTGTGAACTGCATTTTCAAAACTATAGATATTTTATAGTACAAAAAATACCAAAAGTAAAAACAAAACAGACTGATATGAAAAGCAGCAGCAGAGTATTTTATTATTTTTTTTTATTTTTAAAAAAAATTTTAGATAGTATGTAAACTTACAGATGTGTTTATTCATCAGTTTAACAAACTGAAAATAAGAATTTTTCAATTACTAAAAACAAAAAACAACTCAATATACACACGCCCTTCCCTATTGCCTTCCCAGTTACAAGTAATGAATGAAGTTTATCATGCATTATTAATAAAGTATTTTAAAAAAAAGACATATTATATATAAAAGTCCTAATAGATTAACTCAAGTTTTCAGAAACTCAAAAATAGAAACAACACTTGTCATTAAGCTTCTGAAAAATGTCTTATGCACAGGAAACTTTTTTTTTTTTTCATTTTTTGTTTTAAGATATTGACAAACTACTTCATATTTAAAAAGTGATGTGTGTACTGGCGCCATCTAGCTAATGCTATGCTCTGAAGTAAGAGGTCAGACATGCTTCCTACACCTGTTTAGAACCAGTATGAATAAAGTAAAATAAAAAAAGTGCATAAACACATTTAAAAAGAAAGAAAAAAATTTATAAAGCAATACAAAAACTAAAAATTTGTTTTATTTTTGTAGAATATCAAGACAGAAAAAGAACTAGTTGAATGAAATGTACTAAAGTGTAGTCAGAAGATGATTCTGTATAAGTTCTGAGAATGAAGCAGTGGTAACTTGGCACTTTCTTATCTCTACATGCTAACAGTGACCTGGTCCTAGGAACTCCAGATAACACTGGGGAAACCTCCCCCCCAATGTTGTGAAGGCCTTCTGGGCAAGCAGGTCCAGCTACGCACACCATAGGAGTGGCATTATTGTGACTTGGGCCTAGAAACTGGCAAAAAGTTAATGCACCACTGGAAGCATGCAGTGAGAGATGCCATCAAATTTATCAATTTAAAAACTTTTAAGCACTAATCACCCAGGGTCTGCAGAAGCAAGAGACAGCAAAGCAGAATGTGTGTATGTATATGTATATACATACACACACGATTTCTGTTTAAAACACCACACTATGATCTACCTACACTACTCATAGCCTGACCAATCACACAAAGCTAACCTAACATTAAAAAAAAATCTTCTTTGAAAAAAAAAATAAAAAACATTTAAACCCTCTCCACAAACTTTTGTCACCAGGCAGGTAGGGGAGGACGTGGTCTTTCAACTGATTAAGTACAGTATAGAAAAAACACACTTGCAAGTTTAAAGAGGAGGAGCAGCAGTGCAACAAGACATTTGTACATAGTTAACAAAGTTGGTCAGCAAACCTGGGAGGGATTAGCCAATCCTTTAAACCTGGTGCTTACCATTGTAGCTGGTGTTCTAAGAACACTCCCTGCTTGCCGAATTACTCCAAAGCCCTGTCGTTTAGCAGGAGGACCTAAAAGAGAAATTCTAATTGCCAATATGGACTGGAATGTGCTCCAAATTTATGATAATATTCTAAGAAAGAAAGAAAGAAAAAAATGATCCTATACATTTTCAATTGCAAAGAAAAAAATTATGTAACTGGTTGGTAGATAAAATTCAAAATATGGTTATTTATAAGAGATTATGAAATTATATAATTAAAGATGCATTTATCAAATTACAACTTTATACTTTACAAATATAACAAGATAGATTTAAAATATTAAAATACTACATATTAAAAATTCTTTAAATGGTTGGTATCAAAAAACAAAAACATTATGGACTTCTATGCCTTTTGAAAACATACCTTTATATCAAAGTTTTTTCCTCTAATTTAATTTCAAACTTAGTAACTTGAATGTTCCCAATTATTAACAAAAGCAATACATTTAATCGCATACACAAATTCAGAAATTAAAACATAATTAGAATACTCCATATCAAACTTTTATGTTTATCTATACAAATATTTACATGAGACATTTTCACAACTTGTTTCAGAGAACCTAAACACATTACTTTAGCAGATTTTTTTTCTTTTCTTAATTGGTTAAATAAACAACTATCTGTTGTTTTGGTAATTTAGCTTTTTTGTATTTGAAATTATAAGAAACAGGTAAGGGATACAGCATAAACAGATTTCAAAAAAATTGGTTTGATCATCCAAAACAGATTATCTATCCTTCTAAATACAATATATCAACTGATCAAATTAGTGTGACTATTTGCTTCAGGATAAATCATTTCTCGTTTCTTGTGTAGCAAGCAGTTGTAAAAGATAAATGAATTAATTTTAAACAAAAAAACAAACTCAATGAAATTCAGTGAAAATAACCAGATTTCACACTGTGTGATACAGTAAATTGCAAACTTATCTTTTTCAAAACTATTTTATCTTTAAAATAACAATTTCATATTACTAGATAATAGCATCCAGAAATATTGTTTTAATTCTCTTTTTTTTTAGCTGTGTAAGTAAAATTGCTGAAAACATTCTGATGATAAATTGTCGAAAATGCCGTTTTTAAATTATGAAAATATACCAGTTTCATTTAAAACATGAAATACCATATAAACAAGCAGCTGTCAGACATCACTGACCGCATTCATTTTTAAAACGTAACTAAAGGCAGAAGAGGCTTTTAAAAAATAAAATGAAATGGAAACTCTTAATTTGAGAAAATTCAGTTCAAAACCTATTATGCATAAAAATTTATTTAAAAGTAGCCAGATTTTAGGAAAGTGGATTAAAACAATTAACCAAGAAAATCCAGCAGGCCACAAATTTGTAAAAGATTCACAACCTTAACACCAATAACTATACCAACAATGTACCAATTCTTTTGCTTAAGCTTGAGATTTTGATAATAGCTTTAAAAGCATGCAACCACACACTCCACCAATATTAGTTCTTCACACTGATGATATTTATTTTTAATCAATTATCCATAAACTGATAAATTTGTTAGTGACCAATGATAAATCTAAAAATCTACTGCAACATATACTATTAAAAGCATTTTGTCAATGCCTTTATCACATTACTTAAGTTCTCAAAGCTAGTTCTTCGTGGATACCTTAAAGTTTTTGTTTTTTTCTTCTTACAATCTTAGCAAGACTGCATTTGCTGTAGATATCTCACAAAGCGTAAATATACAGTGGGAAAGTTTAAAACAGTTCACAGACAAATACCTCATTTATTAAAACCATTTTTATTAATGAATATATTTGTTTATATTAGAATGTTCATGTAATGATATTCATAAAAAAGAAACTTCAATAAAAACTAAAGTCAAATGCAAGGAATTTATATAATGGAGGAGTGCACTAAATACACATTTACAATAGAATTTGTTATGACCTATACTGCCTGATGATCTGAAAACAAACAGGCTAAGCTGGGCACTAAACTACTCTACAGAAATACCAAGTTTAATTAAAGATAATAAAATTTATTAACTATAAAAATTGCCAACAATGTATATCCATGCAGCTATATCAAAAAATTAAAGCAACAGGCATGTAACACAATGTAAAAAAAAAAAATATATATATATATAAGTATCACACAAGGCAAAATTTTTGAAACCAAAGATGGAGTTTTAAAATAGGGCTAATTGAATTAATGATGTAAAACTCAAAATTGACTGCAACCAGGAGAATCAAAAGGTTATGTCCGAATAAGATATAATCCAAACCAGGGTAAAAAATACAGGCATATCCAGATATGATGATTTTACAGACAGATCAATATCAACCACAAAACACAATTTTCCATTAAATGCCTAAAGAATTTTGGATTCTGAACAATTTTCACCAGAATAGAAAATAACCCATTACATTAACCATATTTAGTACAAATCCACAAACAACTTCCAGAATGAAGAGAACAAAGTTGTGATTTCTGCTAAGGTCAGAAAACAAAATGCACAGCTTCTGTCTTTTGAAATGATAAGAAATTAACTTGAAGGCTAATGTAAACAAAATTCTTTCTTCATTGGAGAGGAAACAACTGACAACATTTCAAGGTTTCAGGATTAAAATTTTTTTTAAAGTTCCTGAACACTGCATAATTTAAAATGAGCCAATCTTGTTAGAAAGCAAAACCAGGCATTGCAAAAGATCAAAGGCAATTCAAATGGACTCCAAAATATATAGAAATGCCTTGAAAAAGAAAAAATGGCTCCTGAAAAATCCCAGAAGTAGACAACCATAAAACTTTAGAGGTAAAGTAAAAACCCAATTATTTTTAGGAAATTAATTTTCTACTACAAAAATAATTTATCAACTTCTCAAAAATAAGAATAAAAATCTCAACAGAATTAGTAATATTAAAAATATACTGATTTATTTACTTAGCAACAATCTAATCTATATTTAGATAAGGAAGCAAAAAAGTGAATAAGTATAGATAGATAGCATCATGACAGTATTAAAAGACAATCATGGTTAGTTTACAGTGTGTTCATGTATAAGTTAAATATAGTGTATTTTGACAGGTTATAAATTTTTTGTTATGCCAACATCATGCTACAAGTGTGAAAAAGCAAATCACCAATATGACAACTCAATTTAAAGGAAACAAGCAGTTTTTCCATAATTTAATTATAGTCTTTTTTCAAATGCTGATTAGGTAAGTTTTGAACTCAAGGATATTTTAAAAACTTGAAAGGTGTGTTTTCATTATTAAAGTATTCCTGAAAATTTTAGATTTTAAACAAAATTGGGTCAATCACAAGAGCTGAAGTAATTTGTCTTCTCATTCATACTTTTTTCCTGTTCAAAAGTTCATGAGAATCCTAAGCATCATTTTTCTCATGTTGAAAGAGAAAACTGCTCTCCTTGATAAGATCAGAGATCAACAAGTCAACCCAAGTCAAAGACAAATTTTGAACTTCTGGAGGTGCCTAAGATAACAATTGGTTGCCTCTTGAAGAAAGATGAGCCACACAAGCAAAATTACAAAGATCCTAAAGCTGAAGAGACCTCTAATAAATGGTCTGACATTGTAACCTCTTGAGGTCAAAATATTAATAAGCTGATTTTGAAATCAAAAACAGAACTGGCTGAAAAACTGGGGCATGTCTACTTTAAAACAGCCAATGGATCAAGTGAAAACAAGCTCATGGCAAGAAAGTGCCAACTAAGGGGAAGCAGAAGATTGAAGATCATCTGTTCTTCCCCAGTTGCTTCAACACTTTAATCCTGAAGATTTGCAAGGCAGACAAGATGGGTCTCTATTACAAAATAACAACTAATAGGTCATTACATTACAAGCACAACCAACGAGCTGGCTCAGAAACAGCAATGACATGACTCAATGTTCTTTTCTGCAGAAACATGACCAGCTTTGACAAGCACAAGCTCTTGGTTATCAGAAAAGCAAGAACTGACAGTATTTTAAATTCATCAAGCCTGAAAGTCTGCAAGTCATTTATCATGCAAACAGAAATACTTGGATGGTAGCAGTCATCTTCTTAGAGTGGATGTCTGACTAAGATACACAGCTCCAGAAGCAAAAGTATCACATCTTGTTGCATGTAAACAACAGCTTTGAATTTCTCTCAACCAACATGGCAACTATTATTCAGCCCTACAATGTTGTCATCTCCAAGGTGTCCATATTACAGGCCATCCAATTCCTAGCTAAAAGCATGCATGCAATCATATCTAAAATTATTAAGTATTGATATTGACAATGAGATTTTGCGATGCCAAACAAAGCAGTAAGAAATGGAAAGCTAGTAAACAACACTGACTGTAACACTTCCTGTTATGCCAACTTCAGAGATTGCAAAAACCACATCAATGTAGAGAAAAAAAACAGCGATGATGATACAGCTCTTCCTCCATGAATGACACATGCACAGCCAGCATACCACCACTTTGCAAAATTTTTTTTTGCAGCAGGATCATTATGAAATGTTTAGACTTTTGCTCTATAATCTGGTTTGTAATTAGTAACCAAATACCATGAAACAAGCTAAGGTGGATCAATTATTGCCCACTGTTAATGAATGACAAATCTTCTCACCACAAGTATTTGTATACAATTTTTTTCCCCTTTAAGAGATCATACAGTATAATACATACAATCAATTAAGTCTTCTTTTTTTTTTTTTTCAGATACATGCAGCTGTCATTTATTTCACATGTATAACAGGCCTATATTATGGAACTTAGCATCAGATAAATTAACTTATGAGAACTACCTGTATTGACAATATCAGTCACTATTGGCTATATAGGCCAGCCATTTAATAAGACCAAAGTAGGCTATGTACAAACATGGTCCAAGTAAATGGAATTGATTGTATATTGTCTAATCAATACATCCCATTAAAATAAAGCAAAATGTTGATAACTATAGCAGCAGGATTTAAACTATTGAATCTGACTAACAGTCTAATAAGAACATAAATCTAAGATATTGCCAAACTAAATACATTTAAAATACAGATTCTAGATAAATATTTCATTTCTACTTCTATTCTGTGTTTACTGAATTTACTAAGTTTTCCATTTTCCTTTCAAAAAATTTTTGCAAGATAGAAAAACACTTCTAAATTTAGTATAATTCTTTCCACCATTCAATTTGAAATTCCAGTATAATAAAAATTCATTTTGTGAATCATACCCAAAGTTATTATATATTAATCAAAATTTTGTACATTTATCAGATTTGCCTATCTTAAACTAAAGTAGAATTTACTTTTAAAGTATAGATGCAAGCAATTCTTTTTCATTTTCTTTTTTCAATGATGTGAACTTATGGAAAACAAGATTGAAAAGAATTGGTATTCAGCATAAAATCAGTCATTTTTATCTAATGACCAGAGATACTTTAAATAGCAACAGAGGGATCTCAACAAATCTGTGGCACATAATGTTACTTTGCCAGTCTAAAAATTGTGAATATCCAAAAGCTACCCATATCTGACAACAGAAACAGAATTGAGTTTGTCTGCTGGTGAATTTGGGAGTAAGATTTTCTCCATATCCACAATACAGCTGTTATGACATGAAATGTATCTTTATCAATAAGATAAAAGCAAGAATAATTTTAAAAATATGAATAAATATTATGTTTCTAACAGTGGAGCTAACTGTGGTGGTAATAATAAAAAAACCATATTAACATTTCACATCAATTATACATTCAACTTAATTTTATTTACTTAAGTTTAAAGAAAAAGCAAGTTTAAAATTGTTATAGTAAATTGATGAATGTCATTACTTTCTCTTCAATCTTTGGATCAACTGTTAATGGAAAACTTGCTTCTATGCTATAATAACAAACAGTAGCCAAGTGTTTGAAGTGTTGTTGCTAAAACAAAATAATCTAATGCTAACATGGCACACTGCAATTTTAAGACGACTTCATAATATGTTTAAGTTCTCCTTAACTGCAATATGTCCAAAAAAATAATGTTTTAATAAAAGTAATGAAGTTTGTTTAAAATAAATAATAAATACAAATACAGACAGTTCCCGACTTATGTAAGGATTTGGGTCCTCAACCCTATACGCAAGTTAGGGATGATGTAAAATCATGTAAATAGGCATTGGTGGTATCAGTATGATGGCTGATTAATCTCTGTGCATGATTACAGGGGTAAAACCTGCATGAATACGACACACGACATGCAACACAAGATATGCCACACATAAATAAGAGTAGGAACACATTGGCTCATGAGAAAGGAAGCAACCGACTACAACAGCCACAACCCTCCTATGCACTGGCAAGTAGTTCCCTCATAAAAATTGTATTTTCAGCATGGAATTTTTTTTTTTAAATTAATTTTAGATAGTACGCAAAGTCGGGGAATATAAGTTGGGGACTGCCTGTACAAAGACCACCCAAAAGTATGGCTCCTATTTTTTTCTTTGGAACTGTACAGTTGGGTAGCAAAATACAATTCTGTAAAAACTTTTGTATTTCTCATCAGCACTGGGTAATCTTTTCTGTAGAAAACAGTACATGTAGAAGTTCAAAATGGTATCTACAAGAGAAATTCATACTAAGCTAAAAGCAAGCAATAAGATGAAGGCATACAGTTAATAGAGTTAAATCAATGTACGGAAATTGTATGAAATGAGGTGGGTAAAATTATGGTGAGGAAATAAAAGACTTTAAAGATGGACACCATATCCTTACAATTTTTAGGTATTCTTTGTTGTCAGTAGGTACCTCAAATATTGACTATTCTTGCATGCATCATCACAGATGATGTTGAGTGCACTACTATGCCTCAGAAACAAAGCAAAAATTCACACAGTAGTACCTTAAATACTCTCAGCAGAAAAAATTCAAAATTAAACCATGTGCTGGCAAAACCATAGTGAAAATTTTTTAATATCCAAAGTCATCCTTTGTTGGCTTTCTGCCAAGAAGTAGAGGTGAGACATTATAAAAGCTGAAAGTCCAAGAACTCAACCCAACCTGAAAATGCAGACATGCTTTTGTATCACAACAATGCCAGACAACGCACCAGCTTGAAGTAATCATTTGTTGAGATAAACAGTGTCTCCTTAACTTGCTAGTTATAGCCCATGTCTGGCACCCATCTGTTTGGTCATCTAAAGGATGAATTGCAGGAGCATTTTGAAGATGCCAAAGCCATATGACAGAAAAGTTGTTTAACCATAACAATATACAAGTCCTCGTTAAATGCTAGCAGAGATGTTTTAAAAGACATGATGATTAAAAGTAAAGACTATGCTTGTATCAATGAATCTTGAGAAAAAAGTGAAGGCGTTACCTTTTGGAGTAACCATTTGTAATATGGTAGAGTGGTGAAGAATTTTATTTTGAAAATTGTCAGATTAACAGGTATATGCAAATATAAACAAACAAAATATAAAAATAACTTTTCTACCAATAGGATTAATTTGCATGCATATATAAGGCAAGTCTGAATACTGACAAATGTCTTCTTTTTAACTTTATTATAATTGCTGGTTTATGCTGGTTCGCATTTCTCTCTTCTGGTTCATTATTTCAAATTTTCAAGTTTTTTTTTTTTTAAATATAAATATACTATGGAATTAAATAAACATTTTAAAAATCTCATGTCAAATTACCCTTATCAACATTGTCTTAAGTATAAAAACAGTCAGCAGCCCCAGCAATATACCCTTTAAAAAAACAAAAAATTCATTGTAATAACAAGGGAGAAATGCAGTTTTACTTGGTAATCTCCTTCTCTCATACTTACAAAAATGTTTCCAACAAAATTTCAATTAATTAATGTTTTACTTATGTTTACTTTTTTATTCTTAATTCTAATTAACTTTAAAAATGTAGTTCTAATAACTTAAATTTTTCCTTTATCATAGTTTATGATAGCCTTTACACATGATTTATCATAAAAGAAATTTTTTTCAACAATAAAAACAAAAAATGCTAATGTCTCATTTGTGCAGTAGCTGTGTCAAGAAAAGTAATAGTAAATCTGAGCTGTGAACTCATTTAAAAACTATGAAATAAAAATTAGCTTGTTAGTAGATGAGCAAAACAAGAATATATACATACACACAATAAAATCTTCCAAAAAATCTAATGATTTAAAAAATTAACAGCACTGAACAAGATATTAAGTTCTTAATATTTACATCATATTTTTATTAAGAGTGTAAAAAGAAACTGTTTTAATGCATGTGTCCATTATATTTTTAAATTTATCCAAATCATTGAAATCATGATTAATGTTAATTTATTTCTTGCATTCATTAAGAAAAAATTAACTGCCAATCCATTAGCTATTGTTAAATGTGTAGTTGATGGTGAAAAAGGAAATGAGGAGAAATAGTTATTCAAACAACTATTCAAGTTACATCCTTGATCTTAGTTTTCTCTATGCTAATTTTATTTAGTACATGAAAAAAAAAATTTTTAATACAGCAAAACCTTTAGTTACAGACATTAGGATTTACTAATATCCATAAATTACAATGATGAAGTGATAATAATATATCAGCAACAAAATAAACAAAGTCCTTAATATCAACAATGTATATCTTGGGTACTTGAAAGTGTTCCTTATTAATAAAATAATTCATGTTATAGGCACTAAATTGTATATAGTTGTCTTATTTGAAACACTAGATTTTATAGAGAGAGATCAGACACTAGATCAAATAACCACAATTTTACAAAGTGAATCTATTATTAAAAAGAAAAAGAAAATATGCCATGGTTAAAATTTCTTTAGCCAACCAAGGAAATGATGGATAACTTGACTCTATAACATACGGTTTAGCAATCAGGCAAACTTGTCTTATTCTGTATGGATGCAACCACAGACTTGTCCAAGAGCTTCAGTTAATTTCTTTTTTAAAGTTCAATGACTAATGACATTTTAAATATTGTACAAGCAACTAAGCTTCTTCCTTTTCATAGTCCCAATAATATACAGAAAAGTAAACTTCTTAATTGGTAATAAAATTAAAAAGCAAGTTGCTAGTAACTTTAATGACTATGCATAGTAGGTATTCTCTAGTAATGAAGGGAAAATACTGTTATCCAAATAATTTTAGGTCAAGAGGTTTTATCTATTTATATAGTGCGGCAACTTTGGGCATCCAAATGTTCTAAATAAGATTAGAAACAAGTTTTACTAAAATACAAAACATAAGATGATTGTAAAATGAAAAGCACTGACACATACTGAATAAGTTTGATTACTATCAGCTATTTAGAATATGGAAAATAAAGTTCATGCCAAAGGTAATAATAAGCATTCTACTGCATAATTTTGCAATATCAAATTTACTATTTATCACTACTAATTTTAAGTTCATAGATTGTTTATCATTACATGTACATGGAACAGTTTGATTCTGATGCAGAGCAGAAATGATTCCAATATTTTAAAATGCAACAAATGCACAAAAGTTAAAGTGACTCTTTAACCAATAATGATGTTTTGCTGGCTTCACTTATCCATATAAGAAAAAGTTATTGTCACTTCACTTGTTCTAAAAATTGATTCAATGATAATATTCTTGTACAATCTTTTTATATTTCAGTTAGATTAAGTATATATAATATATTTGGTGGGGGGAGAGAAAACAAGCAGTTTACCACCTCTTTTAAGCTCATGGAAATTTATCCATAGCATGCCAATGAGATGCTCTTATGCGGTTATGTGGTAGAAAGTTAAAATATAATTTATGTCAATGCGCACGTGTGTGTGTGTGTGTGTGTTGTGCATGTGTTAAAATTAAAGTAACACGCTAAGCAGTCAATACATTAACTGTTTGGTAAATTAATTTCTTAATATGAAAAAGAATGTTTATACCTATAGCATTACTTTATCACAAATTTTGAAAATGCAAAAGTGTGCTAAAGAAATCTTAGTAGACAAGTTCTTTGCCAAAAACCATGTGATGAACTATAAATATTGCATTAAAAACTAGCTAAGTATATTTATATTACTTTCTTAATTCATATTCTGTGCCTTAGTTAATCAATAAAAAATATTAGCTTTGTTTGTATGTAAATAGAATTTTAGGAAAACTAGTCAACTAAAAGCTACAATAATTGTAGACAAACATTAAAATTAGTTACTCAACAAATGTCTTTTTTTTTTAAAAAAAAGTATTAAAAATAAATTTTTACATAATTCAGAAACATACAGTTAATTGCAAAGACAACTTATAAACAAAAAAATGTAGTTTTTTCTTTCCCCTCCCAAATGAAAATTTGTATATAAAAATATACATTTTGTATTTATGAATGCAGATTGTGAAATAGTTCTTCTAAGATTAAAAAAACAATTTTATATAAATTTATTTTTTGTTTGCTTTTATTTAAATATGACAAAAGAAAAAGACAAAAAATAATGCTTACTTAGCAGAGTCTGTGAAGATAGTTATCATCACTTAACCAATATAAAGTAAATCATCCATAATAGCACAAATAAAAAAATTATCATAAACATAACTAACTATAACTATTACTTTCCTTAAAATAATACACCAAAATTAATCTTTCTATCACCAGTATCAGATGCTTACTGGAAAAAACTAAAATAGTAGTCCAGATATTATCCTGGTAGATGAAAACTAGAAATTTCTTGATCTAGGCAACTAATGAATTTGCTAATTCCTCTGGTTATAGGATTAATTATTATCTAATTCAGATTATTATAACATAACCATTACAACTAGTAATGCTGATCATCTGCAATCCATTTTCAATAGTTGATATTAGGCTAAGAACAATTAATTACATTTGGATGAACTGATATCTAGGCTTCAACCACCACTTTCTATAAGGGGAATAGGTAATTGTATCCTTCATCAGCCATTCTGTAACTACAAAATCCGATCCTATTTATTATTTGTAACTAGTTGTAAGTTAAAATTATTTCCAGACATAAATAATGATTTAAAACTGCTTCCATCTTTTGACAGCCACGTCAGATTAAAAAGAAATAATACACACACCATCATCATTTGATGAATTTGAAAAATACTTTCAGGCCACTAGTGTTCAAAATGTAAATGCCTCAACAAGAAATGTAATTTTTATACAGAAAGAATAAAATTCGTTGTATTAACCAGTTTTTGTTTGTTTATTTTAAATTTAGTCTTGAAACAACAAAACTGAAATATTTTGCATATCTATATTGTTCTACTTTACATATTCTTTCTATAATAACTACAAATGTATTATCTGTCTATTATATTTTTTGCACATTATCCACAAATTTTACCTTCAGGCAAGTCTCCTTCTTACCCAATTTCTGATTAAATTCTTTATATTTAGAACTTATACTAAAATCATTCTGCTTACCTGATCAATTTCTTAGTAATATTAGCTATCTTCACAACTTCAATAAGATTTGTGGTTCTTATTCTCTCTTTTTTTAAATTGTATGTTGGTTACTATCTTAAATATTTTAAAATGGCAAAGTGTAATAAAACTAGAGCAGTGGAATGATTAGGGAAATTACAATATATCTATTTATTCAGAAAGTTATTAATACCTAATATTAGCTGAAAGTTAGTTTAGTAAGTACATAAATTATTTGTAAAACTCAATTAAATTAAATTATTTATCTTTCTGATAGAGAGATGAAAGACTTAAATATATATAGCAAATGAACTCAACCTGGTCAGTGTAAAGTTTTGATTTTTTTAAATTGTTGTTTATAAGTAGACATCATTTTTTTTAAAAATGTATCTACACTGAAGCAAGGATGTATAGATCCGAAACAAGTCTCTCTCCACCAATAATTAAGAAAATGCTGCCATCACCAACTATACATGGTCATCTCTTTCTATTTCATTTATTATAAATAGTACAGCAATTGTAGTGTCCAGAATCAGCAACATGATCTACCCCAGTATCCCCCCCCCCACAAGCAGTCAACTTTTAGTGGAGTCAAACATTCTGACAGCATCCAAAACATTGCATTGTGGGAATGTTTTATAATTATCCCCAAACAGAAAATTGTTTACTAGTCTTTTGAAGCCCATTTTCATTTTGCTTTTGAGGAAAAAATAAACACTTCAGTTTTAAATTATTCATATAAAGTTATCTTCGATGCCAAGTTTTTTAACTATTAATTGCTTAACTCAAAATCTACAAGTTTACAAACTGTTTATTAATTACGACTTGTTTAAAGTTTTTAACATATCTTGTGGGTGTTAGTGAGCAAGAGAAATAGCAAAAAGAAACAAACAAACCAAGCAGAAACATTTGAAAGCAAAAATGTTCAGTATAAGCACATCTAATTTAAAAAATGTAGAAATATAAATAGTATTGATTAGAAACTGATAATCAGTGATTTTTCATTTTTTTATAAAAAATTATGAACAGAACAAAATTATTTAAAATAGTTATTTCAATAATAATACATGCAGAAACAATCAAATAATTTACAGTTTCTTTTTTTTTCTATTATTTATAAACAAACAAATGCCACTTTATTATTTGTGCTAATCAACAGATTAACTATAATCTAAATACCTTGTAAATACAGCACTGAGAATAGTATGCTTCTCAAGCAAATCTGTAGTTTTAATTTATAAAATATTTTTTTTACTACAAAATACATACTTGGACTGTACTCCTCTAGCTTTCAATGTATTAATTTATCTTTGAGAGCAACAGATTTAATATAAGTTTTAAAGTAAAATTATATTCTCTGAGTCTGAATATGCTGTAGATGGGTGTCTAAGTGAACAGTTGAGTACTCTCATTGTGATATCTGAGAAGGAAGTAATAAAAGATAACGTTCTTTTAATTTCAATATTTGTTTCTCATGGTACACTTTATGCATTGAGAAAATTCATTTTGATAACTATATTAAATTAAAATATGGCTTTCAGCTGGTATTTCTAGTGTTAATATGCAAAACACCTCAGAACTAATGTATTTTTAAAAATTAGCAGTATGAAAACATATTTTTAAAAAATTTAGTCACAATCTGATTTATAATCTGTTAAAATAACCTATGAAAAACAGTACAGTAATACCCCGTTTAGCACTCAAGGGTTCCTGGGAACAGAGCTCCAAATGGGTCATTTTAACATTACATATGGAGATATGTAACTGAAAGCATTGTTTCTTACTTGTGAATTACGTATAAGTGCTTTATGTAGGTACTGGTAAATATAGATTGTTTCAGTACAGTATTAGTTAATGGAGTGGTAAGAAGCTTTTATCTTATCACTGTTCCTTAAAATTGTTCTGAAGGTCGACAATAACACCTCTTTTTTCACATCCAAAATGCTTCTTGACACTTTTGGCACATTCGTTGCAGAATCACTTGCACACCTTTTTTCCAGTCATTTTGGATTAATAATGTTCAAAATATCAGACTAAAATCTGTGAAGAAAGAAAGACCACAGAGCAGCATGTGTTTAGCAGCAGGGACAATTTACAATGAACAACACAAGCACTGATTGGTTGTGAATGTATAGAAAGCATCACTCTCATTGGCTGAGTGAATGTAAACAAAGATGGTGGCTCTCAGCGAGCTGTATGTATTCAAAATCTAACTTTTGACTACGTTTATGGATTTTCATAATTTTTTCTCTCTCGTTAAAAAAAAATTCTCTCAAAGAGACAAGAGCTCTATAACAAATCAGCTTAAAGCAGAGTGGCACTAAGCAGAGTCTTACTGTATCCCTAATATAAAAAGAAATCTCTAAACAATGTGAAATTTAGAGTCTTTTGTGATTGTTCTCTGATCTGATAAGCTGAAAGCAGTAAAAAATAATCTTCCTAAGCTATTTTTGTAGCACCTTAACCTAAAATCAAAATTGTAGATGCAGCACACTGAGGCTGTATCTATCATTTACTTTGATTCTTATTGTAAAACAGTCTGATAAGAAATAAAATGTGTCACAAAAGTCTTCAGAAATGACTTCTGAAATATTGCTTGATAACTTCGCATTTAAAGGATATTTGTTAATTTTTAAAATCATCAATGTAATATAGTCTAATACAAATAATCAATAAAATTTTTGATAGAAAAAAAATTGAGTTACTTTTTTTTAAATTTGTTTAAGTTGTTGTAAGAAAAAGAAATACAGCCAGATGGATAAGTTGAGTAAAGTCAAAAACATGAAAGTAAAATTAATGACATTTTCTTTGCATAGTTTTTTTTTTTTTTTATAAATTAGCATAGATACATTCACTAAAGTATAATCTAACTGTAAAATAAGTTATTTCTTATGTGTAGTGAAATCATGCACAGAAAGTGACTTTCATTACGTATTAAAATCAGCAACAAAAAATATTTACCAGATATATCAGTCAAGATGAAATTCCAATTATAGTAGTTTTACATTTTTTAATTGGCTGTTTAAATTATAGCAATATTTCAGACCAACCAGCAATAAAACTCAACATATTCATGCTAAAACATTGTGAAATATGTTGGAAAATGGTACTGTACCTTTCCCATTCATTACAAAATATAATAGATGCAATTTTTCCCCATGTTCAGATTTCTAATCATACAAACAAATAAACAAACAAACAAACAGATTAAAATGATGACTACAGAGGAACTGGATTCATGCTCAAACGTAAGTCTAATTATTATTATAAATTCTTTTTTTTTGTTTTATTTTAAGTAAAAATTTATCACTAGAGCTAGAGCAATATGAAACAAATTCAAGCCAAAGATTCCAAAACAACACATGCAAAGCAAAAACAAAAACTTACCATCTAAACCATTACTTTGTTCATAACCCCTTTTTCTCATAATTGAAGGCTGACTTGTTGAAACTCTGGCTCTCATTGGTTCTGATCTTGGTTCTGAAATGCACATTTTTATTTTAATCATTACTATCACATTTGTCAAATGTCAAAAATGCTTCATAAATATATTTTTAATCCAGTAAAATCGCATTACTGGGTGAATGCAATCAATGTTAATTAACAAAAAAAATGAAATGACACACAAAACACAGCTTGTGGGGCTTTTAAAAGGGTTGTCATCTTTACTTACTTTTGTCTTTTGAAAAGAACAAAACGAAAATTCAAAAAATATAAGCAAACTTTTAGAAATTTTTTTCTTTATTGATGGTGAAGTTTCACACTTGCTTTAGTCTGTTTAAGGTTAGGTTATCATGTCTTATCAATCAATAGCTGACAAAGCATTTTCAGATGTTCCAGGTCTTTTTGGTTTGAATCAAGAGGGAGAAGTTTTTAAATACCATAATTCCACTGGTTTAATTTACACTGATCACACTGATCATAAGGTGTTTAAAAATTTGCTATACACAACAACCACTCTTATTATTTATTAGTTGTGATTCTTTGAAGATTGGCATCTAGTTTTAGTTTTAAAATCTTTGAGCGGATGCTGGTTCTTTTTATTTCTTTTTTTAGGGGAAAATGCTTCTTTTATATTAAAGAAACCAATAAAACCACCTTAAAATGTTCACAAGACTGATTTCAAAATCAGTTTTTTAAAATTGAAATCTGGAACATAAAGATGCCAGTGCTTTTGCCTTTATCTTAATGAGCAAAAGAAAAAAAGGGGCAGAACCAGTGTTCCACAGGTTATCAGGTAACATGTATTAAACACAAAATCAATCACAAACAGATTCCTTTATATCTTAACACAAGTGTAAATATAAAAATAAAAGTATCAAATTAAAATCAGAAAAAAAAAATTTTTTTAACTGATATTTTTAAATAATTTATTTTTAATCTACTCTCCTCCACTTGTACTGAAGATTTCCAATTGATATTAAGCTTGTTTTTTGCATATAATACATATCACATGGTTAAGCAAACTTTCTATCCTGCAGGCCACATTGGATTGCACAGGGAAGGTCTGAGAATAGGGTCTGTAGTAGTAATATTTAATAGTTTTTAAATCTTTTAAAAAGCAATAATATACAATTGTTGATGCAATCACATAATAAAGGGTTTGACTTGCTGGTGCTTCTCTCTCTCTCTCTCTCTAAATAAGAGTTACTGTACTAATATCCCAGTGGAACATGTACAGCTTTCCATAAAGTTGGATCAATTCTTATGTGGAGATATGCAGCACTGATCTCAGATGTCTGTCAGTCATCTGTGAACTCAACTTCAACCTGTTGCTGTTCATCAATAAAAACATTTTCTCTCAAATATAGGTAAAAACAGACATCACCACCATTTACTTGACAAAGTCTTGCAAGTTAGAAAATTTTGTTTCAGACAGTGATGAGTAAAGCCAAGAATCTCAAAGTTGAATTTTTCTTTGAGAAATGAATCACAATTTAAGTTGAGTATCTCCAGCTGAAGTTGTTCTGGAGCTTTCTGATAATCAAACGTAAATGGACAAGACAACTCCTCAATTTTCTTCAAGTCAAAAAACCAAAAGGAAAACTCATGTAAATCATTCAACATGTTGCTTTACTTGTCAGTTACACTGAAGGTCACTGAAGCAACAGTTACATATTTTGGAAATGTGATAAATATTGCCATTCAGCTGTCTAGGTTGAGTACATTTCATGTACAAACACTTCCCTGCCTAAAGTTTCATGAAGACATTTAAATACCCTATAACATCCATGGCAAAAAGAGAGAGAACCAATCTGCATCTTTGAAGCAGTGAGAAAATCTTTATTATCAATCATTTCCAGGAACATGATATTCTACTTCATCTCCCACACTCTTCAAAAATTTTCCAAAACTAAGCCATCAAACATTGGTGATACAAAATGTAAGTGCTCCATATCAATATCTTCAAGCAAGACAATGAACTGTTTGTTGGTGATTTAGCCCCCTAGGTCAAATAAAATGCAGCAGCTCAAACATGTGGCAAGCATCATCATAAAGTTCATAACACTTTTACAAAGCATCTTCTGGTGGATGATGTAATGAAGATACGACTTCTTGATCTGGATTTATCTCTATTTCCTCAATTATCTTCAAAAGATCATTTATACTCGCTACAGTGGATTGGAGACTCATCCATTGTAACACTAGCCAACTTTTCCTAAGGAAAATTCTTTTAATACTGTTTTTCAATCTATACAACAAATCATGCCCTGTTGTTGTCTTTCATAGATTCCATAGATAGCATCAGTAATTTTAAAATGAACATTAATGTCTCTACAAGTAGCCGAGCTATGTCGCAAACATTTGTGCTATCATCCTCTGCCAACAAAAGCTTGTCTTTCTTGCAGCATTTTGATCAATATTTTGTTTATTGAACATGATCTACTAGTTCTGTAACTGAACCGAGTGTTCCTAACTTTTCCTAGTTTTTTCATCAGCTGACAGCTTACTGCAAAAGCCTGTATGTTGAAATTCTAGTGGCATCACATATTGTACTACTTGAAAACTTTCACAATTTTGTGGCAAAACAAGCTTACAGCTTGTGCCTACTTTAAGAAATACTTGTCATCCACTTAATGAACATTCTGCATTCACTTTTCCCCTGTGGGCACCCATTTTTTACAAAAGCAACAAATACAAACAATCACTATGAAATGTAAAATCCAATTAAGACTCAGTATAGTAGTGGTGAGCAGAATTTATAGTCCACTCATATGACCATTGTATACCTTGCAGACTTTTGTCACTAGCATTGCATTACACCATCACAGATTAAACCATGTAAGGTTCGGTTTTTCAATCATCAGTTCAGAGTTAATTTGCTTGAGTCATTACATAACCATGTAAGGTTCGGTTTTTCAATCATCAGTTCAGAGTTAATCTGCTTGAGTCATTACATAACCATGCAGTGTTAGGCTTTTGGTTGTCAGTCCAAACAAGTCATTATATCTACAAGCACACTGCCATGAACAGGATTGTTCAATACCCATTTAAGTTTTTGTTCTCAAAATTATTCAATGGTGAGTGGAAGATGTCATTGGGATCTGGCAGGTCATTCAAAATGTTACCGAAGGCTGTAGTTTTCCCACCCATGCCATATCATATGCAAAGCCTGAGTAATTAAACAGGTGACTGATTTCTTAAATTAATTATCAGCAAATGCATGTAACAAATATTTACAACAAACAGTATTTAGAATGAGTCTTTTTATCCATAAAATCAAATATCAGCCACTTGAAAATGGATTGAAAACAGTGAAATAAATATTGGCAAATTTTTATTTATGCATAGAGAAACAAAAATAACTAATCTTTCCTAAGTAGTTTTCTCCATCCAAAATCAACAATGCAACAAAAGAATTTGTTGATCATGTCACTGCTTTTGATTTTCAAATCTAAAAAAAAAAAAAATGGTCTTTGCTTACAAAATGCAAGCAAATTGTTTGCATGTTTCTTGTAATATGTACACATACCATACATCATTAATGTATGAAAAAGAATCCTCCATTCAAACTTTCAGCTTTAGTTGCCAAAATACAGTTTTTTGTGGTTACTTGGCTTGGCATGGTTGTAGTCCACTTAAACAGAGGATGAAAGTGGCTTGCAAAAATACTGAACTTGGTGGCAATCTGTCCAGGAAAGCATACAAAGCAAACTGCTAAGATGAAGGACACTAAACAAATTAGAAAAGCTCAATCTAAAGCTGATGACCAGGCCAAGAAAGTTTGCAGATTTCATCATGCTTAGCTTGCTCATACGAGCCTGAAGTTTTCCAGTTGGAAAATGACTCAATGCGTGTATGTAAAGCTTTGGATGCCTCTCTCTGGAACTATTAATAGCCCTTTTTCAGATTGTTAACAGAACAAGTTGAGACAGAAACAATCCTATGTGGTGATTTTACAATATATCAAGTCATACTTATACTGGAGGATAGGCCATATAGTAACCTCGCATCCTGAAGTATGACGACTAGGTGATGTTTTTATTTTCATATAAATACTATAAAACTTTCTCATAAAATTATAATAATTACAACAATAAACAAATTCCATATTAGGTTTGATGTGCATGCCCTCATTTCACCCAGGTTGTTGTAAAGCCCCAAAATTCAAGATAGTCATCATTACTATAGCAGCATTTTTTTGGATGCCACACAGTTAGTTACATTCATATTTCTTCAAAAATAAAAATCAGAAAGGAGATTTCAGATAATGGTTTACCTCTTTAGAGCCATAGAGTTTTGAATTTGAATTTGAATTTATAATGTTGGAACTTTAGGAATTTAAAAAAAGAAAATTCAAAAGATAAATTTTAATTGCTCACCAAAAAATTGGGTTTTTTCCCTAAGATTTATAAGTGTTATTATTATTATAAAATAAACTACACAAAATATACATGGCAAAATTAAATGCAGAATATTATTAGATTATTGTTGCTAAATAGAAATATTAAAAGTTTGTTTCCTTTCATGTCCATGCTTTTTGATTACAAAACCAATTTGTATTTAATTTGACATCTCTGTCCATTTCAGCAACAGACTAAACATAAAATAGAATTTTCACATTTCCACAATCTACAGAGTTAAATAAAAGTGCAATGAACTAAAATTATATTTCTTCCTGAGAGAAATTAGTGTTATCTGTTCATTTAAATAAAAAATTTTAAATTGTCTTTAGAGTCTGTACCACCTTAAATGACAATCTTTACCTAAATATTTAATTGCATCTTTACAGGATAGTGAGCTACATCAGAAACAAAACAGTAAACAATTTAAAAATTAATCACTAAATTTCACATAAGTAAAAATGAATTTAAGTCTTGTTTTGAATCCTAAATAACTGTCTAATTCTTGTACTGTGTAATTAAAACCAGCATCTGACAAGGAATGTTATTGCCTGCACTTTTCTAAGTAGTACTTATTATAAATTTATTTTAAAAAATAATTAAGTTCTACTAGTTGTTAGTCTAAAGCCATTCAATGTTTACCCATCAGGTTGGAAAATGTGGTAGCCACACTTCACATTTTCACCAACAAAGCCAAAAAAAAAAGAACTAATATTCTATCCAGAAGCATAAGTAGGTCATGGAATAACTCAAATATCACAAATGCAAAAAAAAAGTCCAGAAAATTTCAATTTACAGTGTAGAAAGCAAAAAATGCATAATAAAATCACCTGACTGTTGTCACAGAGGTGCCAATACTGATTCAATTTCTTGAATTTCCTCAGTTATCACTTTTGACACAAAGTCTGTCATCTTCAATCCAATAATCCTCTTCAATGGACAGCACAGAATTATAGCTATATTTACCACTACAAACTCTTTAATCTCTTTCCTGGTGGTGTCCATTGTCATATCTCTCTCTCTCTGAGTCTGTGTATCAATCAGTCTCCTCAGTCATGTGGTATAATGTTATAAAAAATCTTCTGGTATCAGCTCAAAGAAGAAATCCACTGAGCTGGCATCATTACAGACATCAATTTTTGATCTGACAGACTGCAAAAACACTGGCACATTGATCAGCTGCAGATGACTCACTCCACTCTACAATGACCTTGCTCTCACTCTCCACATCTGATATCTTTCCATCACTGTCTGACCAACTAAATGAAGAGAAATCTAAGGTGTGAACACTCAAGACCTCCACATCACCAGAAAGAAAATATTCAGTTTTGGATTCTATCACACAGACAGGAATAACACAGGTAGATAATGCACTAGGTAATCCAATTCAATCAAGTAGCTTGACTAGTAAAGTCACATTAACAGAAAAAGAGAGTGATCGATAAATAGTAATAAGAGGAGATAACATGAACCAGCATCCTGTTGCATGTAGTATAGTATAAACAGAAGTGATCATTAAATGAATGGTCAATGCCCATCTATATCTGACCAGTATGGTCCAGCTAGTTTTTGGCGTTTCTGAACAGGAATGGATTAAAGAAAATGCTTTATGTTAGTACTGATTTAATTCGAATAAACAGGATTTGAATAAATAAAATTTAATTTGTATGTGACGTACAATAAATAATGCATATGCAGAAAAATACACTAATCTTAAATTTAAAAATTAAATACTTTGAAGATAATACACAATATTGTTTGTTTTTAAAACCTAAGAATGATGAATAATGTGTGCACACCTTTTTCTGATAAATGCATGTTCACAAATAAATTAAAAAGTTCAGTTTTTTTAAAATCAAAACAAGTCTTTTTTCATGTAAAATATCTCTCTCTCTCTCTCTCTCACCTGTACGCAAATGAGATGAAATAGGCGGAAAAGAAATTCTTTGAGGCTGTTTCTTCTCATCACTTTCTGTCCTGTGAAATATTGCAGGTTTTTCCATTTTTATGTCTATTCCCAAACGAGACACAATTGGTTCTAGAGTTGCTGGTAGTCTGGATTTGATATTCAGAGGAACTCTACTATTACCACTTTCTGTTAGTCTCAACTGACCTGCATTCATAAAAAGGCACACATTGTCAAATTTGCCACATTAAATAATAATAATTTTTAAAAACCAAACATGCAAAGCAGTTTAAAATAAGTATAAAGTGATTCCATTCCTTCTAGTGAACCATAAATCATTTTAATGTAAAATTAAGATATTACAGAAATACCAAGAAAAATCATGTTATTCAACTCTTTACAAAAAGTTTTACTTTATTAAATATGAATTAATTGCACATATCTTAATATAAATGCAGTCTGATTAACTAAATTTACATCTAAAAAAAAAAAACTACAGTTTTTTTTTTCTACAAGAGAATTTTACATAACTGCAAGCCATGATAGTGAAACTTTCAAAATCATAAACTGTTGGAAGTTGTAGAATTCCACAAGTCTAACACTAAATCCTTAAATTTTAGCCAGTTATATTCATCCCATCAACTCTGAGAGTTATCTGAATAGATATTGTCAAAAATTGAACAGTAAGACCTTTTTTTGCATGTGACAAAAAAAATAACAACTTCAACTATAATTAACATAAGCTGAATTAAGCTAAAGCCGAGATCACAAATAAAATTAAAATCTGCAACCAGGTATTTCTGCAATGATTTTTTATTACACAAGTTCAATAATTTTCCTTAAAATGTTAAATTTCAAACAATTCCAAAATGAGATTAATTTGTTTACTTAGACATAATAGTGTATTTGTTTTCTGATCCTATCATTTTCAAAGCTTTATAGATCTAATTAAAGGCAGCTCTGAAATATTTTTTGCATTTGCATTATTTTGAAATTGTATTTAATAAAACTCACTAATATCTGAAAAAAGCACCTATCCAATATAACAATGCTTGCTTGACCACACTGTCACACTTACTCACACTATCCTGCTAATAAATAACCAGGTTCACTTTATCAAGACACAATTTACTCAAATGCAGCACTGCCAACCATTCAAAGAGATACAGTGTGACGGTTTGTTATTGGAGTGGGGTTAAGAACAACATTTATCCCAACCATATTTTATTACATCTTAATATTAATTACAAAAGTTTTGCATATAAAATATTTATACTTTTCAAAAGAATTGTGGATTTGAAACAGTATAGATAAAAAAGAAATGAAACCAGAAATCTTGAACCTAAAAAAAATTAGGAGCTGGCATTTGTTGATCAATTATATGAATAGAAGTAATATTTTTTAAAGAAAATTCTACATTAAAATATTTTGAGTAGATTATTTGTAGCCACGGGTAATGCTGTGATATATCCTAACATGCTTGCCAAAATGAAAAATAATAGTCAATACAGGATAAAACATACATAGCAGGACAATGTATAGACCAAAACACATAGAATCTATCTTTTTCATAATCAGATTTATTAATCAATAAGCAATAATTTAAAGCATAATTGTTGTTTAATGATTTATATTACAGTAGTATAACCTTTATAAACAGCTTTTCAAAGACTTCTAAAACAAAATGCAGAAAATATTAATTCTAACTGAAGCAAAGTCAATATATTTGCTAAGTATTCTTAATCCAAAAATAACATTTTTAAAAGGGTACTTATTGATTAAAATTTGAATTATCTAATATTAAATTACAATAGTCTAAACCAGAGGTCTCCAAACTTTTCAGACCACGGGCCGGATGGCATGTCTGACACACCTGCACTGGCCGGATTGGATAATTACAAAGAAAAAAATGTCAATCAAACTTATGAACGATTAATAATCTCAAACCAAAGAAAGGGTTTCTGCCAGAATCAGCAAATACTCAACTGCAGATAGGAAAAGAAGGCCATTTTTGTTCAATTGTATTTTCTTTAAGATTACAAATTTAATTAAAAGAAAGAAAGAATATTGAGACACACTAACATAAATGAACACAAAGATCAGAACAAGTTTAATGGGAATGATGGAACTGAGTCTTTGATTTCAAAATGTCCCCGTACTTAGGTTTTAGGCTTGATGAGCCAATTATTAGGATGGACGCCAAGTGTTCATCGGATAAATTCTATCGATATTTCGATTTGATATACTTCATCTTTGAGAAGGTTTGTTTGCAGAGATAGGTAGTGCCAAAGATCGACAGCAATCCCATGGCAAATCGCCTCAAATTCGGAAAATGTGCAGGATGCAATGATTTATAAAACTTGATAAGATCTCCCTCCTTATACTTGCTTTGAAGCATTGCATCTGACTGAAGATCAATTATTTCTAACTGAAGCCGGTTTGGGAGAGTTTCAACATTGCAATCGAACGGGTTTTGAAACAGCTTAATTTCCTCTGTTTTCTGATCAAGATCAGAAAATCATTGCAGAAATTGTGCTAATAAGTCTGTAATGACTTCTATAGCAAAACCAAAAGGAAATTCCACCTCTCCTTCATTCTGCAACTTGGCAGAGCAGGGAAAATGAGCCAAGTTCTTAACAAGAAGCCGTCCTTCAAAGAATTTCAATTTTTTTTTGGAAAGCCTGGATGTGCATTAAGAGATCACAAATCAGATTTGTTTCACTTTGCAATTTAAGATTCACACTGACTTTTGACGTGAACTGTGTTAAATATTTAAGTAGATAACATTCAGAGAAATCAGCAAGACTTCTATATCATACTACATGCAACAGCACAGCCGAAACTAATTCAAACATAGAATAGGTAATTGGTGCAAAGACAAAATAGAGTCACTCACAGAATTAAACAAAAGTTGCTTTCTTTCGCTGGTTAGTTTCCAGATGTTGCGACTGTTTCAACGTGCTGATAACGATTGACTGGGCTGCAGACGCAGTTTATAAACTAGCCACTGAATAATGACCATGTTAACTGCATCAAAGTGGTTAAGTTTACATCAGTGCGTGAAAGGGTCATCGATTCTCAACAAAGCATGTCTAGACAAGAAGGGCCTAAAGGTAAGACGCATGTGTGCAGATCTGCACACGTGTCTAGCCATCTATGTCTATAAACCCTTTTGAGCAAATAAAAATTAGATGTTTGTATTTTTTTCTACAGCCTGACCACGTGGTTGGGGGAAAGTCGCCCCGGGCCAGATAGAATCATGCCGCGGGCCATAGTTTGGAGACATCTGGTCTAAACCTATTGTTTTAATATAAAGTACTATAAATGAATACCAATTACTGAAGCACCTCAAACTTCGATTTTCTGCAATTAAAAAAAAAGCACAGCAATAGTAAATGGGTACATAACCATTATTGTCTGTCTGCTTCTCAGTAGTGGCAGTTAATGCATCAATAAGGTGACCTTGAGACCCATCTTGAAAAATTGGTAACCCTGCAGCTGTAAAAATTGAAGTGAATAATTTTTTTTACAATATTATAAAACATGGCAAACCATACAGCAATATTTTCTGTTTCCAGATTAAAAGTTAAGAAAAACACACATCTAAAAACATTTTTAAAGTGTGCATGAAAAATGGGATTTCCTAAGTACTATACATGTTGGGATATCAACCTAAACTTGGTAATTTTTTTTTTCTTTTTTAAATAAATCATCTGAAATTAAAATAAGATATCAGGTAGTGGCAACAAGTTGAAAAGAAAATCTGCCATATCACCCAGCTGAAAAAGTTTGAAACCAACTTCTCATGCCAAGTAATATAAGGAAATATTTCCAACCTGGAAACAGTTTCTAATTTTCATGTAGTCAATCAATTTTGTCACTGCAAGAGCCTCCCTATACTAAGTCAACATTCAGCTCAGCATTCTATGATCATTGTTCACATGCATGAGGTCTGTACATGCACACATCAGTGATATAAAATGAGAAGTGCAAGTGAAAAGGAGGAAGGTAGGTATGGAAGGCCACTTATTCCATGAAAAATTGACTCAGGAATATTTCTTTGTGGAAGTAAATAGAAAGGCTGTTTGTTTTTTTGTGCAGTGAATCTTTGGCAGAAACAAAGGTGAACCTATAATGGCATTACAAATGAAACATGGAATATATACCTATCTCCTGGAACAGCCATGTGTTGACAAGATCAAGTCCTTGAAGAAAAATATCATTGCTCAATAGTCTGTATTTACCAAGCAGAATAAAGAATTGGACAGCACTGTACTCAGTAGCTATGCAGTGAATGAACTGAGTGCAAAATACCTAAAGCCTTATTCAGATTTGTTAAAGGAGTGTTTAGTGTTGGCCAGAAATATTTTGTGCCCCATGAACAAAAGTCTGCTCAAGAGCATGAACCTGTGTTACACAAATGCTTCTGATCAAACTCAGGATGTGGTTAAACATTGAGGGGTCATTAAAAGAGCTTGAGGATAACTTTGGAGGTCTGTTCTCTCACTATGAATAATATTACAAATACTACAAATACAAAAACCAATTAACCATCTTTGTCCATAGTGTCACAAATGATTCTGAAGTCACAGAGAAGTTGGCTGCATTGAAACCTGAAGTCAAATCAACACTGAAAGAACTTTACTTAAAACATCATAGAATGAATGGTATCATTACTGACAGAGCCCCATCCATGATAGAAAGACAAAAGAAATTGTTAACTTTAATCAGGAAGGAAATGGAAAAGTTCAATCTAGACATTTATAATTTGATTAATAAATTATGCAATGACACATGCAAGAGCCTCTGTGTAAAACTGTCCAAATGAAGAATGTGACATCAGTTGTGGTATCAACTATTAACTTCAATGAAAGTAGAGCCATAAATAATCACCAGTTTGAAGAACTGCTAAAATACAGTAAATCAGAATATGGTGACCTGGTTCATTATTGTGAAGAGTGCTGGTTCAGCAATGGCAAAATGTTGAAAAAATTTTTCAAACACAAGGAAGCAAGGTTGTTTATGAAGGTGAGTTTGTTGGAAAGTTGAATGACAAAGGAGTCGGCCAACTTCTCATTCATAGTTAATATTACTCTATTTATCAAGACTAAATATAAAATTACAAGACCCAAAGCAGCTAGTTATTTTGTTCTCACATGTGAAAGTATATGAAGATAAGCTGTCTGTGTGGAAAGCCAGCTGAGAGGGGGGTAACACTACACATTTTCCATGCTCAACCAGCTTCAAAAGAGTATGAAGATGAGTTGCCTTCTGCACTCCAACAATTTAGTGGGTTATTAAAAAATCTTAAACAAATGGAGAAAGTATTAATAAAATGTTTTTGATTTCTTTTGGTATAGACATTGCCAGTGTTCCTGAACACCCTCAACTAAAACTGATTAAACTGCAAGCCAACAGTGATCTAAATCAAAATACAACTCACCACTGATGGAATTTTACAAGCTGCAATTAATTCCCCAGACAGCGTCCAATAAAAAATTGCACCACTCTCTTATGAACATTTTTTTTTCAAAAATGGAAATACAAAATGCAACACCAGAACTAGGTTAACAGAAATGAATCTAAGAAAAAAAACAATGTGTTTATTTTAGAACTGCAACTTGACATCAATGTGTTAGATAGAGATAAGCAAGCAAGTGCAAACATTGCATTAGTGCGGTAAAAGTGAACCTCAACCATGTTCCATATCACCATCAGATAAAGTTACAGAAACTGAAAATCCTATTTGACCATCAGTAAGACCATCACTGATGTAAAGGCCTGTTCCAATTCTGAACTGAAGATGTGAGATCTGTTTGACCTTCTGCCCCAGATGTGTTCTATTGGATTCAGATCTGGGCTCCTAGTGAAACAAGACAAAGTTGGTGATGGTAATTTAATCTATTTGTGTTGTTGGTATAACAAAAGCTGCGTTTTTAAAATGGCAATGTGCCCGGTATAATTGAGACATCCTTTGTCAAACAATTATTTTTTCTGTTTTTTCTCCATGCCAAACTGCAGCCCATATCATGATAATCCTGCATTCAAACTTAACCATGTACTGAAATCTGTTAGCAGAGATTATGTTGAACCATTCATTGGCTTATTTCTGTAACATTGGTGGTGTCAGCAAAAGAATCTTGAAGGTGAATGTGAATATGATGAGTAATGGCACATTTTATTATGGTATCACCATTGAAGGCCTTCCAATTGCTTTGCTGCAGTAGTAAAATTTGCCTTTGTGAACTTCACAATAATACTGGCGACAAATCTAAGGCTAACTAACCACACTGAACAGCCTATAACACGGACCTTGAGTAAACAAAAGCATCACTAGATCATCCTGTTTGCATACCTAGATATCCATAGCATACCAACAAGTAATATGTAAATTTTGTTCAGATACATTCATTTATGGAGATTTCTAAATTAATTTGCAGGGCAACATATAAAGACAGATCTGGGAGCAAGTATATGATTATTAAGATTGGGGGGAAGACTTCTCTTCTCCAAGATGGTACTTTGAACTCTAAGTTTCGTGTTAATGACATAGCTGCAGTTTATCCTAAGGCACATCCCCAGGTCATTCTTTAACCACCATCAAAAGAAAGAATCTCAAACATTTTCAAGTATACAAACACATTTCATCTGTCAATGGCATGCAAGATGAAATGGTCTCTAACTATATAATAATTTTTCTGCATTTTTTAAAATGACTTTGCATTTGTCCACACTGAATAATCTAATCCTGTGATGTTTGACCAAGCAGATTTTAGGTATTTCGTTATTATTTCAGTTGGGATGCCTAGTGTTCTCATAACATACTGCTCTTGGCAATGAATACCACCTGATATACTGTAAAAAGACAGATTTCTCTATTCCACTTGCTTTTGGCAGTCTTCCTGACCTAGGGAAAAATGGGTTTCATCTAATTATATGATCAATGAATTTTTCTGCATTTGTTTCAAATAAGACTTTGCACTTGTCTACACCAAATTTGGTGGCAAATAACAGTAATGTAACCACCATATAGCCATGAATTTTTGCAGACAGATTACACCTCAGGGTAGAAGAAAAAATGTGAAGTTAAATAATGAAAGCTCTGTGACAAAGGTAAACTACTTCATAATCACATCTAAAAGGAGGCAAAATTCAAGTGTAATAGATTTTAGAAAATCAAAATTATTAAAATCTGGTGGTGTTTAATTATTGTCCATGTGCACAAGAACTGCATAACTTTGGATCTACAAAACCAGGAATTTTGTTATTTCACTGGATAAAAGATAAAATAGCTGCACATATTATTATTATTATACTTTATGACTATCTTTCTTGTTGGTACCAAGAATAATTCCAGTCAGCTAAAACAAAATAGTGTGCAAAAACATCCTAACTGTGATAGACCAAATGAACCCTAATGAAATGAGAAAGCAGCTGGATCCAAGTGATGCCCTAATATCAATGATATGAAGGTATGATGTAACAAAGTTCATGAAGCTAGCATGTTGAGCAGTTCTGAGATGCCAATTCCACACAAAGTGAGAGTTCTCTTTCCTTTACTAGTCAACAAGAAATGAAACAAATTAACAGAAATACATGAACCAAATCATGCAACAACCACAAAAGATCAAACAAAATATCTATTCTGCTGAACCAGGACAAAAGCCAGTGTTGAGAGAGGTATAACTAAGAGCACTTTTAAGATGACCCAGATTGCAAAAAAATTAAAGATTAGATAAGTTTTCTCAGAAGTTGCTGAGCCCGTACACAAGTTGTTTAAAGCATATTATTGAGATGGACATCCAAAAAACAAACTCATATCAAATTATGTCTGCAAAGGTTTAAAAATAAATCAAAAATAATTTTGTCACTGAAACAGCAAACCTAAAAAGTATATATAGTGTGGAACACTTAAAAGTAGCCCTGCTAGCAGTTGTGTCTCACATATATAACAAAGAGCAGTAGTGTATCATGCACAATGCAGCTTTCAGTTGAATAACATGTACTGATGACAGATACATTGAATGTCAGTCAGTCTTAATTTCCGTAGTGAGAAGTTTAGACAGACAGATACCCTGATGTAAAAGTGCAAATAAAACAAGTTATACAGAAATTGGTGATGGAATGGTAGAAAACAAGTTCTCTCTTAAATAATGGCCAAGTCATGTTAGATCTATATGATGCAAAGAAACTATAGCTGATATCCAGATGGATTGTGAATAGCCAACATAAATCAATATGTTTGTTTGTCACAAGTTGGGGCTTTCCACAATATCATGCTGAAAGATCCTGCAGGTTACACAACACTGCTGAGAACTGACATACACTCATCCAGTCCCTTTGTGATATGGAAAGGCACACTTTGATAGCTTCAGGAGATTTCCTGGTGGCCATTTACTGAGCATTCTTTGTATGCAGAAAATACACCACATCGATTGAAGACAAAAAGCCTGAAGAATGTGACAGCTTGGGACATTCTTGTGATGAGGAGGTCAGGAATAACAGTAATGTGACTAGGATGGACTACCAAAGCAACTTTGCTCTTCTTCATGAAACAAATTCACACCTCGAAAACAATTTGACTGCAATGGAGCAGGATTTCCAGTTGTTCAGCCATCCTAGCATCACTAATGCTAAAACTAAAGATTTCCACACCCAACACCTTGTTGTTTGTCCTTTGCTAACCTGGCTCTGGGTTGCCATCCACCAGTGCCTGGCTAGACACCATCTTGTATCAAAAAGTATTAAACTATTGTGATTTCTCTCTGTAAACTATTTCACTATTTATTAGTTTGTATTGCTTGATTAACAGTAAGTTACCTTGCATGATGATAAAATTGGTGTGTTGTATGAGGCTCATGCAGTGTGGGACTGATATTTTTCAAAGGCACTATAATTCTAAAACCTATGTTAAATCCCTATTCAACTATTTTGTGGATCACCTGACAAGAATGAAAAGATGTATGATTATATCCAGAAAGATGAAGCTACAATGCATACTGCATGTGTCCATGGAATTTTTAAAGAATGAACAGTGCATAAAGGCTTGTGGCTGCCATGTTCCACAGACTTATCAACATGACTTATATCTGAAAAAAACCTAAATTAAAAAGCATATGACAACAACCCCTAATCAATCCATGCACTTAAATATAACATTTCTGCTGGCACAGATGCAATTATGCCTAATGAACTACAGACAGTGCCCAGGAATATGATGTAGAGAGCACAGAAGTATCTTGATGCAAGCTAATGTCACTTCCAACATCTGTTATGAAGTCATTATACATTTTGGCTCATACTTGCAAGGCTACTTTCAAGCATCTCATCCTGTAATTTAAAGAGAAGCAAAATTACTGAGGCAATCAGAAGACTTGCACCACAACAAACCTGAATGAGAAAGACAAAACTGGAAAATTTTATATGGCAATGATAAAAAGAAAACTTGCAAAAACATAGATATGAAGATAACACTTTTGCAAAGACCAGGAGAATGGTCTCATAAAAAAAAAAAAAATTGTATGATCAAATATGTAACTAAAAATTGTCCATGCATTTAGACATGAAAGAAATTTATCTGTAGAAAACACTTCACAAGCAGTTATTAATTAGCCTAAGTTATCCCTTTGACAACAACTTAATTTCATGTAGAAGATCATAAAAATTTTAGTTTGGAAATTGAAAGGTTTCATAGAAATATAAGGCCAGTAGTCTTCCAACACAATACCGTGTTGACAGCGGATAGGAAAACAAATACATTATGAAAAACAACTCTTTTTTTTTTTTTTTAGAGGGTAGTGAACAAACAAGATTTACATGACTATGTATAGTTGGTGATTTTTTTTTTTTTTTTTAAACTTGAGCTGACTGGCCAGAGGAGGAAGAATTGAGTGCCAACTAACTGCTAACATACCATTTTGAAACTGGCACAATTCTGAAAAAAAACTAAACAGTTCCAGTTTTAGAGAGATAAAACTGGTAAATTTCTGTTATATCAAACAAAATAGAATAAGTTAAATTTAAAAAAAGGATATTTTCCAGAATACATGCAGACCATTCTCAGAATGTCTGATTTACCATTTACCTAATTGGAAAAATTTCAGACAATGTATTAGTCTTTTTCCTTTAAAATATTTCCTTTGCATAACGTCAGCATTTTCAAAAATAAAAATAACTTACACAAAGATGTTGAACAAAACAAAAGAAAGTAAATAATTTAATATAAAATTATTTTATCCAGTTACTTTATAAATCTTTTAATGAAATTGTATATAACCAGTAATCTAGCAACAGAAAAGACCAAATACAAAGAATAAAAAATAATGCTCTTTAGTTTTGGATGAAACTCCAACTTACATTCTTGTTTGATTGCAGCTATGTTGATTGGTACAAACGGACAGCGAGCAGCATGCCTTGGTCGAAGGATGTCTTTACATAATCTTCTGGAGATTCTGGTCAGTGGAGTCGTAATAAGGCAGAAGGCTGCTCTAGTTTTCATCATTGGCCTAGGACTGCCTGCCCTAATAGCCAGACCATGAGCTGTAGCAAGGTGGCGAGCTAGATGAGGCTTCAGTTTAAATTCCTTTAAGTAGAAATCATTACCAAAACTAAACCAGTTTTAATTCATTTTTGGTCTTACTGCATGCCAGCATCAACCTTTATCTGCGCCAATAAAGTAATACCTTTCAGATTCAAACATTGGTTGTGAAATTGAGCAACAACCAATGCTGGCAAATGTATTTTGTATGGTGTCAGTTTTTTTTTTTTTTTAAATAACTTTTTCATTAAAAAACTAGCTAAAAGCCAGCGTTAGCTAGCTGCTTGTATTTGCACTAAAAAATTTTTAAAAAAAATTTAAAAAATGTGAATAATAGGACGACTTTGAATTTATCTAATGAGACTGAATATGAAGAAATTCTAAGAAACAATGAATACATTCAGTCCCAAAGAAGACAGTAAAAAAATTACAAAATGTAAGACTCTTTTAGACAAACTTGCATTCATAGCCGCTAGCCCAGCAGAAATAAAATGAGCAACAACTAAAAAATGCTAAAGACAAAAAAAAAAAAAAAAAAAAGGCTATGATACTGATCTTCATTGGATGATAAATTATAATTCATCACTTGCTTGTCACACATACACACACCTGCATAGTAAATTCATTCTGAACAATGTAAGGAAAAAAACCAGGCCACCAAAATATTTTTATTTCTTTTTTAACATGGACAATATGGTAAAAATAAGCATATAATATGTAGTAATTATCATATTTAAATTTTTTTTAAATGTACGCTATTACATAAATGCGAAAAAAACAAAAAGTACTCTAGAAATATAAGGTATTTTCAAACTTAAAATATCATGGAATATGTACATGCATATCTCGTAAAAGAAAATAAAAAATATTGATTTATTTTTCTGCAAATGTTTCCATATTCACTAAAGTTTAAAGCAATTCTGCTTGCTGGATTAAAAAAAACTTTCTAAATTTTAAATCAAAGACAGCAAATTAATAAAAATTTTTATTAGGATTTTGAACCTGCACAAAGTGTCCATAAAACCTGCACACGAGGGGTTGTTACACGATTTTCTAATTTATAAATTGGTTCCTGCCAAAAAAAAAAAAAAAAAAGTAAACTGCCATCAGCAAAGTGAAGAATGTTCACTCTCATCAAAGAAAACCTGGCTCTAATCTGCCAAAGTCCAACACAAATGAGTTGTAGCTTAATCCAATCTCATCTCATGTTGTGCTTATATTAGAGAGACGTGAAATTCTGGATATTTAGTATGTAGTTTAGGTGTAGCTGATTTCATACAAACTGGTCAGAAATACATTGTCTCATGGATCTGCCACAATTTGTAGTTAATGAAAAAGGCTAGGATGGTGTGGTTATGTAGAGACAGATGGGTGATGTAATGGCTATCATAATAACAAGTTTTATACCCAATTTGATCACTGTTATGCAAATTTTGAATCATCTAACAGTGGTGAGATTTTTGCAAGTACACCCCAGACAGAGCAAAGAGCAACATGCTGTCATATGACATACCTTGGATTGACAAACAGGAGTAGGAAAATATATGGTACCTACAATTGCCAGGGCAACTGAAAATAGTTGTAAACAAGGTTTCATACAAAATAACCTATATTTTTTTTGTTTGATGTGTAATTAAATTGTAATAATTTATTAAAAATACTATTATAGGCTCAATATACTATTACCTTTTCCCCTGCCTAAAAGCATTTTTTTCACCAAGCAAAATACAAATATCTTCTCTAAGTAACTATTTCTATTTCCTACTAAAGACATTCCTTCTTTGTATTTTTTAAAAAATATTTGAAGCCTAGTATTTTATCCTTTCTGCCACAACTTTGTAGAGGATTAATTCCTGAATGTATTTGCTTCATGATTTTTTAAAACAAATACCTCACATATGCAATTTTTTTTTCAAGTGATAATTTTGAAAAATATTTTTAAAATAATAACATCAGGTCAGCTTATAATTCTACCAATTTGATTAACTCGTTTTAGCACTAATGAAATTTCTGATTAGTGCCTCCTATGAAAAAAGGTTTGGCATCCATCTATGATTAGAAAATGACTTTAAAATACAATTATTACTAATTATCCATGAAACATAACAGATCTGCCCTTCAAATAATTTATGGTAGTCATTACTATTCAAATAGAAATTTAATTAAAGAATTTGTTTTCTTAAAAATGAAATACTAGATTGGTGAACAAATACCTTAATATAAATCACTATGTCCATAGAAAGCCTACACAGACTATACTTTTTAAACACAGATTTAACTGAAAAAAGTAAAAATTCATGCAAAAAAGAAAATTAACTGTTAATGAAAACAAAATTGTAGCAAACAATGACAAAATAATAACAATAAAAACTATTTAACAGTCTCAAATATGGAACAAAAAAACTGCATAATATAATTTTTGATGAAAAAAATCTGCAACTTCACTTTTATTTTTCCTTATAATTGTTGTTCAATCTAAAAAGTGTATTCTCTAATCTTATACTTTTCTCACATACAGAATCCAGAGTACTTACCTAATATTTCCTGCAGCAATAGATGATATTAGTGTTAGACAAACTATCTTAATTTAATAAAACCCTGTGTTCTATTAAATATTTTAAAATTCCAATAAAACAGCTAGAAGACATTCATGACTATGCATTCAGTATTTAAAAAGAAATTACTGAGCTAAAAAAAAATCATCATTCTGATTTAAAGAGTCTATCAAATAAATTATCTCAATTGAGTAAGTATCCAGTTTTTTTTCTAATTTACCAATGGCAACCGAAACAATATTGTGACTAAAATTTTAAAATGCAAATATATATATTTTTTTAAATTAAAATATTTTCTGTATTTTAGTGGGGAAAACTTTTTTTTTCACTATACAGATTTTGTGTAGACTGAATAATTAAAAAAGGATTCAAAGCTCTTCTGTTCTTCTGCTGCTTCTTAGATGTGATAAAGGTTTTTATTTTCAAGTGTTTTCAATTTGAAAGTTTAATTGGTTTTATGATAGTTCATAATCACTTTAGATTGCAGTTTGCTGAACAAAAAAAGTGTTACTTCTAATACAGGGTAGGGGAGTCATTTTGTCAATCTCTAGGTTTTTAAACAAATGCTATTTAGTTTAAAAGTCCATTATTGGCATTGCCAGCATTTAAGAACAGACCAACACACACATCTACATAAAATAATCTTAATTGCTTGCTTTAGTTCAATCTTTTTTTGGTCTTGTAGAGTACACCTTGCCTTTCAAAACTCTTCAAACATGAAAATCTGAAAACATTTTAAGTGTATAAATGCAGGGATCTTCCCTGGTTCACACCATCACATTTAACATTTAGGAAACCACACATCCAAACAAGAGGTTGCTTCTTCAATTGCACCTGTGTTACAGCTGATGTATACTAACATATAATCTGAACAATCTTGAAAACAACAGTCAACTTACCTTGTACTATCAAATTTACCTTTCAAACAGAAATTGGAATATAATTAAAGTCAATTTCAGGAAAAGGTTCCAGTAATATAAATAATAAAATCGTAATCCTGTACTGTTACTTGTCCAGTCTATTTTAGCAATTTAAAAAATTAAGTATCTACATTTTTTTTTTCATTTCCATCTAAATTATAAAATGTATCTCTTGATAAATAAAGAGAAGCTGTTTTTATATGATGAAAAAAATTTTTTTTGATTAAATGTCTGGATTCAGTTTACTTTCTTGTCCAAAAGTCAATTAAACAATTTTTCAAAAGAATTTTCTTTAATCAATTTATTAGATGTGATAAAGCCAGCTATTTAATATATTTTTTTTTTAAAATTCTTCTCTAATTTATGTTTCAACTTGATTAAAAAGAATTTAAAACTTGCTTTTATTTTTCTTGTGCTATCAACTTTTCTTCCTACAGGTTAGCTACAACTGTAGAAGACATGTTTTCCAAAACTACAGGAAAACTTCAATTATTACTCTCTTTTTTTATGATTTACATTCTGTAATTGTTATTATATTACTTAGTTTAGTTTTTTTTTAAATTTTCTTTTAGCTAATAGAAATTAGATTCTGCATTTGGAAGTAATAATGCATACTGACATAGTCAAAGCACACACTAACCTGGTTCTTCTAAGAACTAGAATAATTTGCTCACCAGCCTTGGAAAGAAATCAGTTCAAACCAATTCCAAATTCTTTTTAAATAGTAATTTGTTTAAAAGTTAATTTCTAGCTAATGTTTGTTTTATAAATATTAAGATAATTTAAGTAAATTTATAGTTAATACAAAACCTACATAGATAGTATCAACCATCATTCCATAATCCACATTTACTTCAGAGGAAAAACCATCAAGCAAATCAGGCAGGTTCTCACTGCCACAATATCATCAATATTTTGTTTGCTAACAATGCAAAACTGCTTGGTTTAGAGAAAAAAATTTTTGCATTGTTTTTGGTAATACTCTGAGGGAGTAATTAGACAGTATTAAAATGGGGATTTCATGACAGAAGGTTAAAGTGCAGGTGATGAGTTAGAATCAACAAATGAAGTAAAGGGGAAAACATTAGCTTCAGCCTGGCTTTTTCAAAATTCAAATAGGTTTTCTCAATAAGGTGAACAAAGTAATAATTAAATAAGGAATGCACTGGGAAACTCAAAGATCCAGATCTAGTCAAAAAATGGATAGTACCACTTGAAGTGAGTGCTATTTTAGCAGTTTTTAATGGCAGGAAATGTAATAGTTAAGTTGTTAAAAATCTAGTGGTCTGAGAGTTTATTACAAAATGATCTAGACTGTTTATCCTGGAGCCTGACTTTCAAAACATCAAACTAAAGAATAATTTTAAATTTTCAGATATCAAAATAAAGTACTTTAAATAAAGGGGTATTTTCTGATAAATTTGTAATCATGATATATCTATTTGTAAATTCTTTCAGAAACATTTTAATTCATACAGACATAAACACAACCAGGAAGTTTTTTTTTTTTTCAAAGCCCACTGTACAGTTTAATAAAATACCAATGGGACAAGTTGTATATGTTTTTAAAACTAAGCTATGTTCACAGTATGTAAAATGAAAGCAAAACTGGCAAAACGGAACAAATTTCATATTGTACATCTTGATTTTTAGGGTCAAGTACTCAGTAATACAAGGCTAAAGTTTTTGTTTAAACCATAAACTAAAGTCAATAACAGTCTACATATAGATTTTGACAACATACTGGTGTTTTGTCATCTATTACGGCACACACATTTTTTTTTTTTTTTTTAATCAGCATTTGGGGAATTTATCTCAAAATAGGCCACCTTCTAGCTTATTTATAACTAATTAACATTCTTGTAACATCTGGATGTTAGCAATTATTTTTTTATTTGTTGAAATTTTCAAAGTTTAAAAAGAAAAGGATCTTCTTAGCATTATAAGATCCAGTATGTTATGTGTATTATTTCAACTAATCTCAGTTGCATTACTTCATAAGTTGACTGAAAAAGAGCACAGGAAAGATAACTTGCTCATTCATGCCATTAGTAATGCATCAGTGAACATGTTTATTTGCATTATTTTAGGGTTATCAATTTTTTCTGAAAAGTAACTCTTCAGTTACTTCTAGCATACAAAACCATTTTCTCAAGTTCCTGGCTTCAGCCTATAATCCAATTTGACATCTGTACTTCAAGTGAAATGGACTGGTTTGTCCAAAGTGCTAAATGTAAGTCAGGCATACCAGAGGTTTAACATCCCATTAATCTTTTATGTTAGTACCACCTATGTTTCGGAAAGTTTCAAAAATTATAATATCTAATGTCTTTTAATTAAAATATATTTATGTAAATGATCTTTGCCAATAAAAATCCAAATTTGCATCTTATTGTTTTCATTAAAATGTTAAGTGGAATTATATAACCTGTGTGTGCCAAATAAATTGAAATACCACCATTCTTGTGAATAATATTTTGGATTATAATTATTGAAATTATCAAAGTATCCCAAATGAAATTACATTTTAATTTTGAAAACATACATAAAAGTATTTCTTATAAGTCAGAACTGACAAAAAACTCACCTTCCCACAGCCTGTGATTGTGCATCTGTGCATTCTCATCGCATTCAAGTGGGCAAGTCTTTCTGAAAATATCAAGAAAATCAATGACATCCAATGCATAAGAACTCAAAATTTTAACTTTGTTTTAATAAAAAGAAAAAAAATATTGTTATTTAAGTCTTAACACAAATGACAAACACTGACAATACCAAAGCAAACTAAACAGAAGGCAAGCATTAAAAAAGCATGAACTGCACTTCTCAGTGCTTAATGATTTTAAAAAATATTAAAAAAAAAAGGAAGAGACACAATGATGATCCCAAGCAAGTGAAAGAAAAACAGAGCAATGTGCTGGTTTTATTTTTTTTTTTTTTTGCAACAGTTAAACCTCTAATTATGTAACCAACATTTAGAAGATGTTCAATCTTGAAATGTTTCAAATGAAAGGAATAAAATATATCTAACCTTGTCGCTGATTTGGCGCAGGGCGTTCACCATCTGCAGACAAGGAAGGGAATTGCAGTTAAGTGCCAGAAAATTATCAAAACATATTTAGGACATGTACCCATTAGAAAAAAAAGTATACCACTATAGTCAAAACTACAGCAATACTATCTAGTATCCTTAGAATGCACTTGCAAAATTGTTTTCTAGTTAAATTTGTTAACTATTTTTAACACTAGAAAGGCCAATGTAAGATTTTTTTTTTTAATTTAAGTCAGATGATGGAACAAGACTTTATTGATATAGTCACATGATTTGTGCATGTATTTATCAGAAATTAAAATCAATCATAAGGTTTAAATTACAGGAGAAAAAGAAAAGATGGATAAACACGCTGTTTTTTTTTTCTTCCTAACTTCTAGAAACGTTTTAAAAATAATATCCAAGAAAACAAAAAAAAAAGGGGTCCCTCCTCTCCTATTTCTTTACTTTGCAATGAAGCTGTATTTGTTACTAAGGTGGTATAGTTTTTTTTTTTCCTTCTGAGCATATGTAGACAGAGGAAGCACACTGCTCTCCTAACTCTCTGCATTATCAGAAAGCAAGCATTGCAATCCTGGCATGTAGCAGCCTGCTAAGAATAGAAAAATGGCCTCAAAGATTACTGCAATTTGATTTAGAGTTTCACAGGCTCAATAGTGTTCATGTATATATGCAAAATGCAAGTAATCAGATTTTTTAATGGTTAATAAACAAAAATTACCATGTTAGATTGGATCTGGAATAATTTCAGGAATCTACTGGTATGCAGTTCAGATGTCTCAGATTTTTTTGAAAACATTAGCTAGCAACTTTTTTGTTGTTAATGTTGGAAATGTTTAAGAATGCTTAATCACTTTCTAGTAAATGCTAAAGAGCAAAAACAGTGACAAGAAATGGGACACTAAATAAATAAGACATAAGAAAAAAAATCTAAGAAAATATTTAAAAAACAAATTTTGAAAAAATAAGTTAAATATTTCTAATTATGTAAAGAAAAATAAAATAAAATAAGAATGTCTAATGTGACAAACACAGTTACTGTGTAAGATTTTTACAAAGAAAGGTAAAAATAAAGATAGACACACATACACATCATTGCCAGAATAATTCAAGTAGCTATTTCAGGTGTATGGCCTTTATTCAAACTAAAAGGTTTGAAAGTTAAGAAAACTTCAGTATCTGGTACAATTTTTTGATGCATGACTAAAAGCCTGGATGGTTTCACTTGGAACTAACAACCATGCCAGCACCTGCAATACTCCTCCATGTGTAGGTGAGTGCAGTTTTCAGCTAATTTACATTGTGTGGACAAGCCCTTGTTATATCTTCCATTCAATGATTGCTTGAGCAGTATGATTTTCCTGAAGAATGTTTCCCATTATGAAGAAAAGCCTTGGTGAACACACAGCTCATTTGAAAGATAATGAATTGCATTAACTCCACTATCAATGAACAGGTGGTCGGTTTTGCTGTTGTATCACATTCCAACCTGCACCATAGCACAACAGCCCTCCATATTTGGCTATCAGTTATAGACAATTAAAATGAAGAACCTGTCTGTATTTACTCAACCTTATGTCTTATTATCTTATGTGTATTGCTAAGATTTCAACTTAAAAGTAGCCATGCAATGTGGCTCAGTGGTGTGTGTGTTGGCTTCAGGACCTAAGGGTCCTAGGTTCAATTCTCGCTGCTGGCACATTGTTGTGACCCTTGAGCAAGGAACTTTACTGGCATTGCCCCAGTTGCTGCTGGGGAGTGGCCTGTGTAGGCACTCAGACAGAGGAACCAAGGGTGGGGGATGCTCTATAACCATGACAGAGGCAAGTCTCCTATGTCAAGGAAAAGTCAGAAGAATAAACCACTGCTGCAGATGGAAGCACTGGGCCAGAGTGCACATAACGACGGTGCAACACATCCCACTCTTATGAAAATGAGTGATCGAAGAACTTAAAAGTAGACAAAATCTCTAGAACCGACTTTGTATATCTATCATGCAATTTGCCCATGCTTTTCTGCAGGCTTTGTAGGAATCCATCAGCAAGGGTTTTCTCCAAGCAAGTTTTCCATGATAAAGTACTACATAAACTTGACTGAGTCATTCATTGATTCATTTTTACACCTTTAGCAATCCAAAATTTCCTATGCTTGTAGAAATTTGGTGAACCACCATCTGCATTTTTTTAAAATGTTTTTCCAAAATGATACTGAGCCACTACAGTATTAACCTTACAAATTTGTGCTGAAGATTCATCAATGAATCTACCCTTTGATAGTTCTGAATCTTTGGTAATGCATCACTCATTGTGACTAGTCTTTGAACAAGTATCCCACACACAAACTGGTTTTGACATTCTCATTGCATGGAATTACCATTTTTCTCCTCATCAACATTTTATAGCTGAGGATGCAATACATTATGGCAGTGTATATATATTAATCTAAGAGAAAGTTATGCAACAACAATATTTTCAAAGATAATTTCAATGAAAGCTAATATCATCAGTGAACTTTTGTACATGCACTATTTTAAAGTCACCATCCACATTATTTGCTATTATGGAAAAGGGAAAGAAAAAAGAGATGGCATTGGACATTAGATGATTATTCATGTCCATAATACACATGCACAAAATAGCTTAGTTTTAAGTGCGTGTATCATGTAATAGTAATGTTTTGCACCTGTATAGTGTGTTTATAAAATAAACAGCCCAAGTCCAAAAATCAACCACTGCCTCTCAACAGCATAGAGTATACCTTGGTTATCAGAATCCACAATGCTTGTATCCAGTCCTGTCAACCTGAGCATGCTTACATTTTGACCCAGACACATGAATAAGCTTGCCTCCAAACAATGTGAACACTGGGAATTGGCCTCAGATACAATAAACAGTACTGTACAGAGTCAATGGTCACCAGAGAGTTAATACTCTACAACTACATACATCACAATGACTGATTCGAAGAAAGTGATATGATGTTGAGACTAATGTTTTATAACTACTGCACCAATCTTACATAAATAAAGAGACCTGATAGTCATTACATGCAATGATAAGATCCTACAGTGACATATTTCACTTTATGCAGATCCACAGTGACATACAATAATGCAACAATACTCTGCCACACATCAATAGGGCAATCCAGAATTTTCTGCACACTGCCAACCAACCAGGACATATCTCATTCTCAATACCATAACCTCATCAAATAATTTTGGAAAAGCCCTTGTCATCAAATAAAACATCACTGAACACACCAGGAATCTTTTCAGGTCTTACATAAAGAATGGTGAGAGATCTTATACCAGGTTCTACAATCATTGGTAATTTCTATGGGATGCAGGTATCAGGCTATGATTAACTGCCATGGTGCATACACACAGTTCTAGATTCCAGATAAATTTGGAGTTGTATAAGTCTGGTTTCTTTTGGGATAAATAAATCATGACACACACACACAATGTAACATCTATAGAAATGTTTAAGGACAGGCGTTAATCAGTTTATTATGACCCTAAAAATCATTGTTGCATAACTTTTTTTGAAGTGTATACACAAAAATTAATTTAAAAGATCCAAACAATGGAAATTAAATTCATAGAAATTTTGAAAAAGAAAAGAAAAAAAACACTCAAGCACCCTTAAACATAATACTTATCAAAATATTGAATAATTTAATAATAAAAAACAAAGAAATGTCATAATTGCATACCAGTAAATTCAACTTTCTGTATTATCACCATGGAGCTTTAACATTTATGATACCAAAAAAAAAAAAAAAAAAGAAGCAAATTGCTTAATTTGCAAGTAATGCCTGTAAAATTAAATGAAAATACTAAACAGTATTAAAAAATGCACTACCCAAGAGTTTCTCCAAAAATTGTTTAAAGTATGCTGTCCATCAACAACTGTTTATTTTTTTTTAATGTGTAGACTTTATGAACAAATTTAGAAACCACTAAACAGTAGTATACAGAAAGTGGCAGAAAGTTTAAAATTACTAAGAAAATAACTAACTAACTAGATTGTAGACAATGAGGATTTGCTAACAAAAGAAGAAGAAAAAATTAGACTTGGGCATCTTTTGGTTAGTTGTACCCTGTATCACATCCTGCATTAAAAATGTGGCAAAAAAGTAATACTTGTAATTAAATATCTATGGCCTACATAGTAGTAGACCAAATATTAAAGGATACCTTTTGTTGTTTTTTCTCTTCAAGTGGACTATTATTTACTGTTGAATATTTCTGCAAGTTAAGCCACTGTAGCACATCTTTCAATTGTCACAATGTGTTGCAGTCTGCAGTTTTGATTGTTCAAAAACTGCTTGTGATCAGAGTCATGCTTGCCAAACAGAACCATAAAAGGGACAGTCATAATGGATACATACTATAGCAGGGCTTTTCAGAGCCAATCAGCATACAGAAAAATTTCCTATACCAATGCTTTGTCATTCATCTACACAATTTTTTTTTTATCTTATAAGAATTAATTTTTCCACATTTCATCAGAATGAGCATTTTATAATTAATCTAACCTATCATTTCAATTGATAGGTTTGCTGCTATGATAAACAGTTTTAGCTGATATCCTCATATTTCTCAAGTACAGATTAAACATACCTTTCAACAGAATATATCACCTATATCAAAGTTCAGGAATGCTGTATGTAATATTCTAATTATGATCAAATGAGTCTATAATATTTATCAGCTATTAGTTCTCTTACATCAGTAATTTACATACCACCAAAAAGAGAGAGAGAGAGAGAGAAAGAAAAATTGCACTAAATCATTTATTTTGAAGAAATTAAACCCATTCAATGCGTGGTGCATTTTTTATTACTGTTCAGTGTAAATTTATTTTGACACTTAAAATGCCTGTAAAATTGTGAAAAAATGTAATGTTATTTATAAGCAGCAATGGTCTTTTTCTATAGCAAAATGATTGCTAACTACTGCATTTCAGTCAACAATATAATAAGAGTTTAACTACTAGAAATATATATAAGAAAGAAATACCTTAAGTAAAAACTATTTAATTTTCTAAAGCACCATTACTAAATAAAATATCTATATAAACTTTAGCACTTATTCAATTTTTTCTTACCATAAAATTATTTCTCGAGTGAAATAAAACAATTTAGAACATGAAACGTTTACTGACTAATCATTTTCTAATGAATTTTGTAATGTTTTTTCTGACAGATTGTTTTGAGAACTACTTAAAGTATTTTCATAAATCTAAAACAAGGGATGCTAACTTAACATGGCAGATAAAAACTAATTTAATGATGTGAAGAATACTATCAAAACTTACATTATTTCTAAAAAAAAATGTGATCATTAAGTTTTAAAAAATATATATTATGTAACAATTTCAAAATTAACAGAACACCACCAATAAAAATGCTAACCAATAAATGCTTATAAAGTTGGGTTGCTTTTAACCTGCATAAACATTTAGTAAAACAGTTTAAACTGATCACTTAAATACAAAAACAAGAGAAGGGAAAATTATTTTGATACCTAATATATTGTGCTGAATAAGCCAAAAGCTACCAATTACTTAGTTTTTAACCCAATATGTAAAATAGTTCATTTAATTTTGAGAAATAAGTTTATCAAAGTATAATTAGCTTAGGTATACTTAATATTTATTGAATATTCTGTAAACCTTTTGTAAATTTTCATTAGAAAAACTAATTTTGATAATTTTAATGACAAAACTAAATATATTTAGAATTATAAAAAAAACACCCACTTTATCTTTTTTTAGAAAAGTTTACATCAACAAAAAATTTTTTTTAATTTAAAAAAAAAAAGGCGCTTTTAGGTTGTGGAGCAAATAATGCTAAATTTTACTATAAAAATAAGTACCATGAGTATTTTAGTAATTCGAAATCAGAGTCACATTCAATTTATGAAACACCACTTATTCCCAACCCCCTCCCTAAACTATTTTTGGATGTGTTGGTAGTGGCAACCAGACAAAACATTTTACCAAAAATAAATAATAAAATAATGATTTATAGTTTGCAAGTATTTACACATGCTTTTCTTTGATTTACTATAAACAAAAGTAATTAGCCCTATTTCCTCAACCAAAGTTAAGCTTTTCAAATAAGTATCCTAAAATGATTACAGACCCAATTTGAAAAGTATAGTACATTAAAACAAATAAAAATAAATGGCTAACAAACACCTATTTTTAGTAATTAAAAAAACAGCACAATTATCATTTCAATTATTACAGCAAGATCAAAGTTAACCATGTTCAGATTAATCATGGATCTCTCCATTTAAAAAAAAAACAGAATGAATGATAACCAGCCACCATTATCCAACATCTCCTTTTTTATCCACCCTCAAAAGCAGCTAAAAGAAACTGACATCTAAACTAGAGAATTCAAAATAGACATTGTGATAGTTACACAGAATTCAGTGGTTTCTCTGCTGTTGGGAAATGCATTTCAGTTTTCTCTCTCAACTTATCACTGCCAACACAAACTAAACCTTTTTCTTTTTAATTATAGTAGATAAAGTTTAAGCAGTTTTATTATCATTGTTAAATCCTCCTCATTTACCACAGTATACATGCATCCACAATAGTATAATTTGTACCAATGGAAAAACATCAAAGAATATTGGTCAGTGATTTTAAAAGTTTGACTGACCAGTTTTTCAACCTGAAATGAATGTTCTGCTGCATACTTATATATATATAGATATATCTATATATAAAACTCAACAAGCTAACTTCATTTGTATAAGATAACACCTGCCTTTTAAATAAACTAACAGCAGAATGACTGAGCTTCACCCATTAGAAAGTAGCATTATTTTTTTAATTTCACTTTATGTTGCACACTACTTGGAACTAAATAATACTTATCTTTATTTCCATCTTATTAGAATATACAATGAGTGTTTTATCAACAATATAGTTATTGTTGAAAATATGCAGCAGAAGATTTTGAGAGAAAGAAAATATTTAAAAGTTAGCAACCAACCAGGCAAACTTTTAATTTCGGTGAACATTCCTTCTTGATATTTTTCCATTCCTGCATAAAAACAATAATCATACAGTTAGAGGGATAATTATAAATGCATTTCTGACAAAATAAAAGGCTTAAAATTTTCTGAAATAAGATGAGTTAGTTTAACTATATCTCCCTATGGCAAGATTAAAAACACCAAGATTCGTTGAAACAATCATACATATCTAAAATATCAATTTGACTGATATGCAGTAATATGGCATAGTAATTTAAATATTTAACATTAATTTACCTTAAAAATTCTGTAATAAACACTACTGAGCACACATTTTCAAAAAGAATAAGCAAGTTTCTATAGATCCTTTCATTTGTTTTTATTTTATATCAAGATTTCAAAATTCATTTTGTGTCTGCATTTTAATTTGGTTAAACATGCTATGAAAATAGGAAGAACGTAATCAGCACTCTCATCCAATATTTAGTTATCCATCCATGCAAGAATACAGAAACAAACATAAATCTTACCTTTTTTTTCTTTTTAAAAAAAATATATAAATGGACTTCCTACCACCCACCCACTCTTATTTCTTTCATTTATAAAGTCCTAGAGAAAAATAATTCTTAGCAGTCTGTACATTATTAACTAGTCAGGAGGATAAACCTACAAATATTATATCATATCAAGCAACAGCACTTTTAAAATGCTAAGTGAAAAATAGCAGCAGAACTATTCAACAGCAGCTTTAAATCTAAAACAATAAAACCTGACTAAAACAACCACATAAAAAAGTTTCAACCTTTTAGAAATTTATCTTTTTCATAAATAATTTGGTATTCGTATAACGTGGTTTATAAAACAAGGTAAAAGTATACATGTAATGTTCAGTCTTAACAGTCAGTATAAAAGTTTTGATCATTGTTTATAAACATGCAAAGAAACAAAAATATAAAATAAATGTTGTTTCAAAGTTCTAACACACAGTATGCCAAAGACTGTAGAACACTACCAATCAACATCTGCAAGATGAGATCATACCAAAAAAAAAGTGTAGAAGATTGTGTAATGAAATTAGCCTCTTTGGACAACATTATATGCACATCAACAATTTGTACAGGAATATGCTCAACATCAGATTTTTAGACTTATCATTTTCTCAGATAAGTTACTTTAATACAATTTAGTTTTCCAGGTTACTAAAATGTCCACAGGATAGTTTACAGGACTGTTTCATAAGACAGCACAACAGATATGGCAGTATGAGTTGCCATGAACACTAATTTTCAGTCATTTCATGGTTCTGAACCAGAATCAGAGACCCCAACAGTATGCAGACAATATTGCATATTATGCTATGGCAACATGGACTGCAATTGTCATTCCAGCAGGAAAGTACCTGCATCCACACAAACCTAACAAACCTTTTGAGACAAAAGAAATGTCAATATACTTGATTGGCCACCCAGATCTCTTGATCTCAAAACTACTGAGCATGTTTTTGATGAGTCAGAATGTAATCTTTGCCAGCATAACATTATACAATAAAACCATCAACAGCTTGCCATAACACTACAATGCATCTGCCAGAGATAACCATACCAAATACCAACTTGATGGAACTTTGGTATCACATCACATCATTCAGAGAATTGTCAAATAACGAACTACTAGCATGATGTTCAACAACATTTAAATCCATTTTGGCAAATTTTCATATGTCATTGGCACAAGCAGTTAACTACCTCTTATTTTTTTTAATTTAATATAATCCTCCTGAAATATCCTGCAGCCTATAATTCTACTATACTTAATTATTTTAATATCTCATAACCAAAAAACTTCAAGATAACAGAAGCTAGGTTCCTTTCCACTCCCTCTCACATACCTCTCCTTACCTTCTGAAGGCTTTTTTGAAGAAATCTGTACCAAACTTTAAAGTATGTCTTTGCATTTGCTATATATTTGCATAAAAGATCTTAACATTTTTCTATCATTTAAATTTTTAGCAAGTAAAATTTGTATTAAAAATATACAAGTTTCTGGTGTATCAAGAGTTTATTTTGTTGTCCCCCCCCCCTAAACAAAGGGTGAGTTGGTTTTTTTTTCCCTTTATGAAACATCTGATTTTTTTTTAGTTGGTCTATTAAACATAACAAAAGAATTCCAAATGAATAATCCTACTAAAAATTTGCAAATCATTTCAGTAATTAAAACCTATCATTAAAATACATATTATGGAATGAAAATATGCAGAATTAGAAAAAAGGCCAAAAAATTGTTTCTCTCTGTTCCATTTAATGCTACAGTCAAGAGGCTCATTCTAAGAAAAAAACATAAATGAGCTACATTTAACACTGATGCGCGAGCCAGCCTGGGGGGTTTTCATGAAACACCAAACAGGAAAAATTTGCAGAACTACACAATTGGATAAAAAAATATTTTCCTAAATTTTGATTGATTCTTGAAACGGCCAAATCCAATGAGTTTTCTTCATTGTGCCATCACCAAGGCCAAATCAGTCCAGTTCTACTCATTCATGAATCCAGAAGAAAATAAAAGCATTATACTACAATGGGCATTTCATGCACCTGCCATAGTGCTAAATGCTATAATTGTTTAGAATGCAGTAAATGCACATGTAGGTGCCAACTGATCAGAAGGTGACAGCCAAGACATGGTCAACACAAACAGATTTACAGAGAAATTGACGACACCAACGTAAAAAAAAAAACATCCTCATAATCCTGATTCATTAAAAAATAGTAGTATGGGTGCATAGTAATAACCCATCAGAGTGCTTCAAATGACAAACTGATGATGAACATGAAGACGTTGATCAGCAATTTGCACAAATGGAATATTCAAAAGTGTATATTGCTGACTCCAATATGCAAAACTTTCAAGTCAAAACTGTTGAAAGAGATGTTTGGTATTGGTGAAGAGTATGTAGCAACTTCCAGGCAAAATTTCAAATACATAGCTGAAGTTGATGCACTTACTGTTGAAACAAGATATGTAATGCAATACAATGAATTGACATTGAACAGAGCTGTCAAATTTTTACTGCATGAATCAAATGTACACATGATACCTGTGGAACGAAAAAGATCTTATTGGACAGTAATGAAGCAGATTTTTCAAAGCTGATTCAAAGACATCTATTCAGATTCATAGTGCAAGCATACTTGGACAAATATCCAGATCCAATTGATCGAATCAGTGTTGCTTTACTATTGAAAATAGTCGATACTCCAGTATTCAAAGACATGAAAGCGAAAAAGTGTCAATTATGCATTGGCAATTCTACTGAAGGATAATTTTGATATGATAAATCACATTGTATCCACTTCAACCACTCATGCTGTTGAACTGAAGAGGTTAGTCTGTGCCTTAAAAACATTTATGAAATCAGTGTTTGAAAAACATGTGTCAAAGTGTGGCTCAACATCAGTGGATTATAGCAGTTTAACTCAACTATTTGTGAAACCTGCTGCCTGCCATTCAAAGCATGTTAGTTTATCAAGGAAATGGTCAACTCAGAGCATGAGCAATTATTACTAGATTGCATTGATAAGATTAAACTCTACATGGGACATAGGATATGAGGAGTCCTGTTACCAGCCCTGGATGCATGTGAGATTTTTTTTTTAATTTATTTTTATTATATCATGAAACTGGTTTGTGTGAGAGTGATAGGAAATTCTGGTGGGACAGCAAATATCAAGCAGTAGGTGTATAGACATTCGAAATAAGACAACAGATTTCTCAACCAACCAAGCAACCAGAGGGACCATATCCAGAGCAGCTTTGACTGTTGGCAACTTCAGATAAGTTTTCGTATTGGCTACCCTATTTATTGTATTGTAGTGTTGGATTGAGTTTAGTTACCTGTGAGTAACATATATCTGGATCTAATTGTATTAACTGTCCATGATAGGATTGTAATAATATCACTGTTGGGTATAATATATTTTTTTGAAGTCAAAGTCATTAGTGTTTGCTGTTTGTTGGTTTATACTGACAGAATTCTAGTATCCCTTACTTGGAAACAAGTATACTCTGCAATGGATTTCAAGATGAAGTTTGAGGTGATGTACTTTTGTGAAATAAACATAGATCACTATGGCAAAAAGGGGAATTCTTGGCATGGAGTGATGATCTATACAAGATACAATCCAAATTTGGAAAACCATCACATCATTTATTACAACCAAATTGTATCAAATGAGACTAAACAAATTGGTTGGCAGTGTGAGCCTATTTTGAAGCAGCTGTAATATGTTTGAGGCATGAATGCCCAGAAGTAGAAAATATTTACAACCAATCGAACAACGCAAAGTGCTATCAAACGCAGTAGTAGTGTATTTTATTAATGTGGTTGCAAAACATTATGGTTTGAACATAATTTCTTACATCCACATGGATACTCAGGATGGAAGGGGTCCTCTTGGTCATTTTGCTATCACAATGAAAATGTATCAAGGTATTGCAATATGGGTAACAATGTCATCACCGAATGCGATTTGATTGAAACTCTACATTCGAATGGGGGTATAAACAACTCAGTTGCGGAGATGGTTTGTTCCAATCAAAATCAACTGGGGCAACTTTAAGCGGAACACGAGCATGTTTTGCAGTGTTTCAAGTGTGTGACCCAATCTAACAAGATCTGTGTTGAGCATGACAGTAAAAAAGTATGTATTTATGATTATTCAGAAATCGGTTTGGGCAAAATAATTAGCATCGATGCTGAAGCTGTGGATGATGGTAGAGCTAACGATAAAGCTAATAGCATGTCGACAACTACAAATTAAGACTACACAAACCAATCTTAATGCAACAGAAGCATTTGGCAACATAGAGGAAGACCCATTACAGCGCTCAATTTGTCAGAGGCAGTTCAGCTCTGTTGCACAGGTAAATTAGCACACCTGCAAAGGAGTTACTGGACAACGGGATTTAGTAGACTATGCATTGAAATATGCAGTCACCCAGATTCATCAACACCAAGTTGAATATGTTGTTGTGACTCCTGATAGACATGATATTGATGAATTGAGCTGCGTTCAAAGTATTGTGTGTTCAGAAGACTTTGGACCAGGTTGGGCTTGTAGGCCATCCTGGGGGTAAAGTATATGGTAAGAAATACTTTGAGGATTTCAAAGCTGATGTTGAGATGTTTTTGAATAGGGTTCGAAGCAAGTCACTGAAAATGAGCTCTGGTAGAATGCGAGAGAAACTATTGCAAATGTATCCTTGCCTCCTAGATATCCCTTCGGAAACTGAAATCAGAGCAGCAATTCAAATGTAAAACAAGTTAACTACCAGTCATGAGAAGGTATTAAAATGTGTTATTCGTTTACCATAAGTTACTTGATGGATGACGATTAATGTAAATCTCCATCCATAACTACATAACAAGGACATTTCTGGAGAAAATAAAAGTATCTGCGTGATCAGAATGGTCATAACTTTCGTTTAAAACACTAAACAAGACTTTTTATGCAGTTTCCGCTCAAGTCAAATTCTGACATTTTCACACCGTGCCTTTAGACTCCCTGGACTGGTGCATGCACTGACTGTTAATTAAATAAAATTCACAAAAAAAAAAAAAAAAAAAAATGCAAGAATGAGCAGAAACTGTTCATAATCTCTTTCTCAAAATAATAATTCAGTTAGAAACAAACAAATCTTTATCTAATAACAGAATTTTAGAAAAATAATGATCCTCTTCCACCCATTTATTAGGTTGGTTCACTGAAAATGAAAGAGACTCTAAAAGCTGGAAATATCTGCACATAACTAATTTTTAAGAAAGATGGAGGCTCTTTTATCATAATATTGAATTAAATCTATCTTCTGCAAACTTAAAAAATTTTGTTCAAAATTTCCAATCAGAAAAGGGTTCCCAAAAAATTTCTAACGCAACTTGTAGATAGGCATGGTTATTACCAAGGCAATATTCTGACACAAGTGAAATTATGAGTCAAGCACCTCTGAGGAAACCATGTAACTAGCAAATTAGCTAAACACTAGTGGACATAAGCAGCTGACAATCCAAAATACGTTATTCCAGGTAAAATCAACTGACCCAAACTACTACTACTACTACATAGACTTAAAGAAGTTGCAGTCTAAAATATTTTCCATAGGAATAAACTAAAGTTGAAATGTACTGAATATTTGGTCATAATACAAAATGAAACAAATGCCATAAAAACAATCATTAGATCCCTTTATTAAGAAATCAGAATCCCTTTGGAATCTTGATGTTAGGACAAAATCTGGCAATCAGTTATTTTAAAAGCAAAAATAAATAACTGTTTTGATTTTAACAAATATTTCCATAAATTAAGCGTGAGATTCAATTTTCACTATGTGAACAATGAAAGATAAAAAGAAATTTATCAATAATAGTAATAATTGAAATCAAAGATTATCAAAACTAGTATGAAATATCCAGTGTACAGTATCCAAATAATAATAGAACCAATTATTACTAAATATATCAAAGCATAATCCTCTTACAGTAAATAACAGAGTATCCAAACACCTTGAAACTTGGAGTTGTTTAGACAATATAGTGGTCCCCAGGTATATAGAAATAAAAATTAACTTTTACCAAAAGAAAATAACTTAATGTTTTAGCTATATATACTCACTTAAAAAATATTTTGTAGTACCTCTTCTGATCTTAATATATTTATAACAGTTTGAGTGCATTACTATTTAAATGTAGTAGTAGTAGTAGTAGATGCTGTAAATATAGAATTGTGTTTCATCTTGATCTTTCTGTATTGATATGTTTAATGGTATTGGGAAAAGATCTATTCTTGATAGCTGCTTGATGAACAAGAAACTGGTGGTAGCTTGGCTAGTATATTAAACATTTCTTGCAAGGTAACCTCTTTCAGGTAAGATCTCTGATAACTTAAATAAGTATACAAACAATTTTGACCTAAGGCATCTTTGTGTGGATAATTTACTCTTCTCTTGATTCCATAAAGCTAATTACTTTTTCTAAAGCTCCTTTAGACTTTCTTCCCCATTGAGTCCTTTTCATCATCTTTTCCAAAGTCTGGTTTGATTTGTGACCATATCAGTTAGATTATCATCCATCAAATTTTCAGTTGAAGTGGCAGCCACATCAGCCAATCCACTTGTCTATATCCTTCTCAAGATTTTCAGATTTGAGATTCTGGTTGAGTTCTAAATTTTCGGTTTCCCTAACATAATCCAGTAGCTATTGGGTGAACTTTTTCCTCAAAACTTGAAATTCTTCAAATTCATCATGATCTGAGTAATGAGGGCAACTTCAGGGCAGACTTTGTGCCTTGCATTCCATAGAATAAAGTTTAACATAATGCCAGGCCCCAGCTGTGTGCCAAATAGCTGTCTTAAAGGTGAAAGTTTTATTAGATCTCCCAACCTCTACTAATTTACACTGGTGTAATTCAGCTGCATTTGCACAGCACAGAACTGTTACCCTCTTCATATTCTGTTTGCAATTCATCAGTATGGGGCATTGTTGTTGTTGGGAGCATACAATAAAATAACCCAGTCTTGTCCTCACTGCATATTTGATCATAAGTCAAATTTATTTTCACTAATTAATGTAGCAAATCACACATTGCTTGGCACCAGTTGCACCAGCCAAGTTTTTCTCACGAGAAATCCAAATATTTCTATTTCTAATACCATGTCCCTTTTTTAAATTTCTCAACCATCCATCCAAGGAGGAGATAAGTAAACTATGTTCTATCTTCTCACAGAATTCCTAAGCTTTATCTATCAGCATCCAGCCAGCCAAGAGAATTCGACTCCCCTCAGTCCGTTTACTCTTGTACCATTTCCACATAACTTCATCTAGTTTCAAGTTTTGGCTTATTAAGCATTTTGTTTACTTATGCCCTTACCACTCTCAATAGCATAACAAAACTTAAACAGACCATGTTTTTGTTATAATATTCACACACAGATGATTTTCTAATATTTAACTCACTACAACTCTTTGCTCTGGGATTACCACGCTCCATCCATTGTGTCTATTTTTTGTTCAAAACTGAGCACTTTCCACATTCTCTTCTCTTTGGTGCCTGTTGAACTTGTTGAATCTATGTTAGTGTTTTTATTTCTCACTGTAAATGGATTAACTCAATTTTCAAACATGATGCAAAGGCAAGACTAGATGCAACTCATATACCAACCAGTTTGAGAGTTGGCAGCTGAATAAATTTAAAAAAAAAAAAAAACAACTGGTGTCCAGCGTGTGAACCTCTGCATTTAGCAACTAGATGTACTTTCTTTTCCAAATGAGACCTTTCATAAATAAAATGGATAACGGGTCTTTTCAGATAATAGGTGTTCAAATATTGTTGTTGTTGACTGTAATTTTGTTAATAGGTTTTTTGAACTGACAAATCCAACTGTCAGTGAGGTTGGTGTTGGACTATATGCCTAGATAAGAATTACTGTTCTTCTGTGAAACTAAATGGATATTTTGCATTAAAATTAACTATTGCATGTCTAGAGTGCATAGATTTAAGTACTGAAAAAAAACTTGTCAGCAGTTGTCAAGCACCAACAAGAAAGACAACACTGCTGTCTACCAAAAAAGTATTGTCAATCCTGCACCACAAGAGGTCTGCCACTTCAGACTTTAGCAGAGAAAGCCTGGAAGGAAACTAAAGTACCCAGAAGAAGCCCAGACAGTCAGCTGGTGAAGAAGAGCAAAAAGAAAAAAAGTCAGGAAGGTATGATGTCAAAATGAATCAGTCCACTACAGGAATCAAACTCATCCTTCAGCCATAATAATCCAGTAGTTTATCACTGGACCACTAAGCCACCCATTTTTAGCAGTGAATTGCTAATTATAGTATTCATTATGAAGTAAAGTTATATAAAATCAAACTTCAATTTTGGTAAATACTTATACTTCTATTTTAGTAACGAACAGAATTCAGTCTATGACAATTTAAGACCAATGTACAGTTTGGCATAAAATAATCTAACAGTCTACAATTTAATTTCATATGAATCAAATATGTGGTACAGTATCATAAAAGAAATTAGAAAAGGAATATCAGTAGCTCTAATGAAATAGATTCTAAACAAAAGTCAATTTTTGAAAAGAAACAGGACAATTTAAATAATAATGCTAAAATACTATATATTTTTTCAAAACACTTATTCAGTGGTAACTTGCTATTTAAAGCAAAAAAAAAAAGTTTTTAAAATTTATTTGACAAATCAGTAATATTTTTCTTACTAAAAATTCAAAGTAAAACAGTATGGTAAGTCAGTAGGTACATAATATATTGGATAGATTGTGCGTTTTTTGAAACTAAATTTTCTATTTAGTAAATTTAAACTTTTATAAGTTTCGTTTCTAAGATGTTTTGTTGGAGATCAGACTCTTTTTTAATCATGTAATTCAAAAATGTAACTAGGAATTGGAAGTGCTCTCACTCGATTCTGCAACTGTAATTATATTTTTAGCAACCAAAACAATTTAAATCATTTCAACTACTACATTCATTAATTTGTCTTACAAGAAATTCAAAAATTTAGTTTTCTGAAGTATAATACTTTCCATTTTTACCTGGTGATACAATATTATTTTTTCCTCCTTTCAAAACAATTTTTAAACAAATTCATTGTCTATATCAGATCTACAGAAATAGTAGAAATCAGTTTGTCATCTCATTCACGCCAAGTTTAAAATACAAACTTGCAATGCCTGAAGAGCAAATTTCATTATTAGCTTTGGGAACAAGATTACACTAATTAAGACTCAGACTTAAAATCACCTTTCATCACAAATGCATGTTTCAAATAGTATTCATTAAACTTTGTTTATTCAAGAAAAAAAAAGCTAATAAAAAAAAAGACATTAGTTATTAACAGAATTGTTATCTCTATTTCTCTGTAACAAACTGAATTTTAACAAAAACACACATGCACCACTAAATAGCAAGGAGGAAAAAATAAGTAAATTATAAAAACAAAAAAAAGAAGACATATGAACTATTAGCATTACGTGGCTATAAATTAAAGAGTAACAATTCCAAAATGTGGCGAGTATCTTTCAAATTAGATTTACTGTCAAAATTAAAAACAATTTGGTTTAATAAAAGATTCTCCCTTCCAAACAAATATGCAAAGTGTACCTCTCATTAATGCACCTGGCTTGACATCCAGTCATACCTGTCTGAAATGGGAGTTCAATCTTTAAACGAAAGAAAGTTTACCAATATCTTTAAAAAACAAAGGATGAAATATAAAGTTCTAGAGAATAAAGGGCAGAAACAAGCTTAATAAAGACCTGTTTAACCAGATTGAATGAAATCCTAAAAAAAAAGAAATATAATAGTGAATTTCTATTTGGTATACCTACTTACATACTTGAAAATAATTTTAAAAGTACTTTATATGCAATATGTTCTATTACTAATATCTTGGAATGCCATTTTCTAAAAGGTATGGTGGAAACAAAAAAAAAAGAAGAGAAAATTTGTATATACTATATAATGAAATAAAAAATAAATTGGAATTATATGAAAATGGAATGAATCTGTCCCATTTCATTTACAGAATACACAGGGGTATTAAATTGATTATCTTAGTCCATAAAATGTCAAAGATCACTTTTCAGTGTCCACTACTCAATGGAAACTGTAAATCTGCATGTAGTTAATTAAGATATTGAGAAGAATGAATAATCAATCTTAAAAAAAATTATAGATTAACATATGTTTACATTTAATGATCGAAATGCTGATCCTAATGGGTCACCTACATGAGTAAGACTATCAGTCAAATCCACAAAAAAAAAAAAAACAACATCCATCTAAAAGTAAAGATTTTGCTTTACTAAACCATATTATTTTTAATTCTAGTCATAAATTGCAATGTCAAGATACTGGCCACAAATTGTTCAGATTTTAAACTGCAGATTCTACTCATCAAATAACAATAGTTCATCCTTTGTTTTAGTATCTTGCATTTTTGTTGATCTAATTTCTTCCAACACTAGTTATTTAATGGTGAATTCACACATGTACGCACAACCTGTCATCTGAATTCTAAATGTTTGTTTGTTTGTTTAATTTTTGTATGTGTTTTTCACTGTCTTTTTTGTCAGTTTGCCTTGTTTTTGTTAGTTAGAATTTGCTGAAAAGTTCAATGTAACAAAATCATAGATGTACAAATTTATAACCAGAAACTAGAACTTGAAATGCTGGTGGAAATGCCAAATTTGTGCTTATTTTTTACTGATCACAAAACTTTTTCCATTTTAAAACATTGTGCAAAAAATATTGTGATTTAAAATTTTACAAAATGTGATTCCGCATATTAATCTCACATTTCCTATGAAACCATTAATTAAAAAAAAAAATTTTTTTTTCAATAAGCCAATTCTCCAAAGCCACTGCATCTTTTGCTTAACACTAAACAGGATCACAATGGGATTGTAATTGTTTGACAAGAATCTTTGTTTCTGGCAACAGACTATTCGGTAATTATTTATAACTTATAAGATTTTAGCTATTCTGAGAATGCAACAGAGAAAACTGTTTAAATTATAGTTTATTCTGCCAATCTAATTTTAGAAATTTTAATTTTACACTAAAACTAATTCTGTATAAACAAAGTTCAAATGTTTAAAATATTTTTTTTTTTTCCTTTGAATACCAATATTTGCTGTTCAATAACATGCTAAAGACAAAACCTTTGGAAAACTATTCATACAAAAATCAGTGTCATTTAAATTTTGCATTTTATTCATTCTAAATTTAAAAAATTTTTTTTAGAAATGACATTTTCAATTGCCCAAGTTTACTTAACAGATAAAAAAATAAATGTTTTTTTTTTTTTAAATTATATCAAGCTAATCCTCAAATGTTCTGCGAATAGATTGTTCAGAACTGTTTTTGCTATTACTGCATCGTGTCTCAGAGATCAGAGCAAGCCAAACAATGGAAAGCACATTATTAAAAATATTTTTAAATAAACACCCAACTACACCAACTGGTTTAAAGATCACTCGTCAAGTATTTTTCAGTGTAACTAAAAAAACTTTTTTCATGGTTTTAATCTTCATTCCTAGCAATATACTAGTAAATACTGGTGCTTCATTATGCATGTGATCATATGCAGAATCAAAATTCTTGAAAACAAGCTACATTTTTTTTTCTTTTTTAAATATGAACTTGCAAATTCCAATATGTTAGCGTAAACAAAAATAGAAAAAAATTGGAAATTAAAGTATTAAATGTTTGACCATAAAAATCTAGACACACTAAGTAAATTGATAATGCTCTGATAAGTGCAAAATGCAATGAAATACATGCAAACATGCGTGCTTAAAAGTTCAGCCACAATAGTCACCAAGCCAACAAAATGTTCAACCACCAGAAACAGAACAAGTACATTTAAGTTAAAAACTTTTTCTTGAAAGTAAACAGTGAATGCTTCAAAATGACATTTACAATTTATTTCCTGTAATAATTCATTAAGTGCAAAAAAGTTACAAATATGAAAAATATTACAGGACTTTTCTGGCAAAATTCAAAAACCACTCTTTAAAACTTCAACATGATCAATGCCAATGTTTGCTGTATTTTTTTTGTAAAACAATTTTTCTTAGCATCATAAATTAAGTACCATATTAAAATCAAGGACACTGGCGTATACAATCAAAAAAAAAATATTTTCAAACAATTTATAACCAAAACCACATCTACAAACTGTTAACTTACCTAACCGTGTAGGCATTTTGAGACCACCATATTTTTTCCAGTAAATCCAACAAGAAGAACACAAACGGCATTGCATATGTGCAGGGCCCCATGAATACCACTGATTGGAATGAGCAGCTGCAATAAGTTACAAAAAAGTAAATAAGTAAATATATTTTTTTTCTCTCAAAATAAAAACATAGTAGTTTTTGTTTTGTTTTTTTTTTTTTTACTCTAGTTTAAGACTGATAAAAAAATTTATTTCCAGATACATCTGTGAGAATCTGTTTTAATCCTTTTGGCGGATAACTTGGACAGTAGGCTGCTTTTGGTCAGGCTGTAATCAGCCATTTGATGATCGCTTCCACATTCTACAGATAACATACACAGGAGGATGCTGGTCCCCATTATCACTTCTGTCAATTTTTATCACTTCTTTTTTCAGTGAAAGCGTATCTACCTGTGCAAAGGAAATATTTGACGTATGCACACACTGTCTCATCATTCAGCTGAACTGATGGTAATTCAAACACATCATGGAATGCATTTGATGTTGACAACAACAACAAAGATGGTGAGGAGAAATGGATCAAGTAGAGTTCAGGCCATCTGTGGCCAAGCATTGCACTGGCATGTTCCGAATCCAATAGTCCAAAGATGAATGATTATTTTGTCAACTCATTCTAGAGAATTTTTTTCCACATGGCAGAGCAGAGGCAGCCAAAACAGACAATACCTGAACAGACATCAAGATAGGCCTTCATTCAATTTCATCCATCAACAGACTGAATGTGGCAGAAGTGTCAAAGATCACAACACTAAAGAGATTCAAAAAACTGAATTAGTATTGAACCTCTGCAACAATAGTTGAGCACCTGGATTTGATGATCTCAATAGAAATCCAGATGTTCAAAATTAGACCACTCCTGTTTGTGCCTACACTCACAAAGACTTCAGACTGGATGTTGAGGAAAGTCTAAGGGGTGGCTTCTGCTCCATGAAACTGAAGCCTACCAAAATAAAAAGTGACAGTCAGGTGCACCCTGATAACCAAGACTATCAAATTCTGAGGAGGATAGAGGGGTGAAACAAGACCTGTGCTGTGCTCCAGGGGTGGCTGCAAACCCCATTCTTGTCATGGAGTGGAGATTCACTTCTACTACACCTCTTTATTACTTCCCTGTCCAGGATGGGATGTTTCGTTGACTATATGAACATACATTAACTGATCATTACCAGGTAGTGATTGATTTCACTTAAAATTTTTAACTTTTTGCACTATAAATTGAAATATTTCCTTTTCATTTGGATCACTGAACTGTGTGGTAAGTTGTTTATGCCATTTGAGTCATTGCCTGCCCTTTTAAGCATGTAAAATCTAAGAGTTGTACACCTTAGAAAGGATTTACTGCTAGATTAAGACATTACTTCCATTTAAGGATAGGGTTCCCAATCCAAATAAATCACAGGAAGTGTAATAAATGTCAGAAAATACACTGGGAAAACAATTTGATGTTTAGTAATACCCTGATATGCACAAAAGATAGGTTCCCAACAATTTTGTGCTAAGCGATATTCACACTAAACAAGGTCATTAATACATTGTATGAATACGGATAAAATGCATTATAGTAAATGGATAATATTAATAAAAAATTTAGTAATTTATTTTAATCTTCCTGCTGTGAAGTCCCTGGCTGTGGGTCCTTGGAAGAGGAAGGTGCCTTGAAGGTATCAAGTGCAAGTTGTGTCGCATTCTTCTTAGTCATGTGGAATTTATTCATAGCAGCTGACACCTTGGTTGATAATCTTCTTGACAGCAGAGATGAGCTCCCAACTGTCATCATAATGCTCTAAAACAGGGGTGCCCAAAGTGCGGCCCGCGGTCTATTTTGCGATTTGGTTTTTATTTAAATCAGGTGTAATGAATAGGACTTGTCTTGAATCAAATCTCTTCATGATGTACATGAATTTAATCTTATCAGATTTAAGATATGCATGCATGCACTCAGAAAACTAATGCGGGTTTAAGCATGTCTGATCTTCATGTCTTGTATGCGTATAGCAGCAGCAGTATACGTACGTACGCATGCGTGCATGCACAGCCATTATTGAGTTCATTTGCGGCAGGTATCTGTGTCTACTGTCTGTGCGCGCCTGCATGTTGTGATCAGTGCCGTGGCCCCTTGAGACATGAAAGAACATGGAGCTATTTAAACTAAACCTATCAAGAGAGCCACCAAATTGCTCAGTCTGCCTTTCTTATCATGACGGAACCAAAAAGGCGATGACTTGAAGAGGAGGGTCGACGATTTCAAACCCGATGGACGGAAAAATATTTTTTTGATCTCATCAATGGCAAGTGTGTTTGTTTAATCTGCCGGGATCCTATCGCCATGAAGGATTACAATTTGAAACACCATTACGAGTCCAACCACAAGGAGTATTTTCTTCTCGAAGGTTCCAAACGGATTCAGCAATTGAAGGCTTGCCTAAGCTCTCAACAACAGCTCTTTTATTGTGCCGACAAAAAACGCCACCACCGCCAGTTACGTAGTCGCTCAACTCATAGCACAGCATGGTCGACCGTTTGCTGAAGGTGACTTCGTTAAGGAGTGCATGACCAAGGTTGTTGATATACTCTGCCCCGAAAAGCGTCTCGATTTTGAGAATGTTAGCCTATCCAGAAACACAATAACGCGCAGGATTGACGACCTGTCTGCCGATATTGTTAATCAACTCTCGGAGAAGGCTGCAGAATTTGAATTTTTTACAATCGCCTGTGACGAAAGTAATGGCGCTACTGATACCGCTCAACTGCTCATATTTTTGCGAGGCATTGATAAAAACTTTTCCATTACGGAGGAGCTGCTCAGTCTTACCAGCCTTAAATCTACAACTACAGGCAGAGATATATTCGATGCTGTGCAGGGTCACAACAGACGGAGCTCCAGCCATGGTGGGAGAGCAATCACCATGCTATTATAGTACATACACACCATCCAATACGTAAACCTTATGCAATGCTAGAACAATGCCACCATATTTAGCTATTTAACTGTTTTTTTGGATGTGTCATATTTATAGGACAGAGGGTCTCAGTGATGTGTACTTTAGTGCGGCCCGCGGCCAAAAAAGTTTGGGCACCCCTGCTCTAAAAGGTCCAGACCTGAACTTATAAGAGCCAGTCAGTCCTACTGAGCTTTGTTTGGTGGTAAGGATATTTTCAGCTGGAGCTTTATCAGCATTTATACCCTAAGCCCATGTCATGCTGATCCAGCTCTGCATTGGTTAGAGACTCTCTATGGCTGCAGCAGCTCCTCAAATCCAACAAAGTCGTTAACAATGTCCAGCCACAATTTCTTCCGAACACCATTCATACAATTAGAACTGACTTCCTGTCAAGACTCATTGATATCTTTCATTATGTTATGTGCCTTTCACTAGTGTGTCTTTAATCAGCTGACTAAAGGTGCAGCATAGATAATAAGCCTTGGAGGCAGCAGTGGCACCTTGGTCTGTGGGCTGCAGCAAGGAAGTCTTGTTGGTGGAAAGAAATACGAATATTAAGTCAGTTTGAAGTGTGTCAAGAGTTTGAGAGTAGCCTGAGGCATTTCTAGAAGTAACAATGCCTTTGGTTCAAATACATTTCACTCAATAATTCTTGACAGCTGGGCAGAAACAATGGATGAACCAGTTGACAAAAACATCCATAGTTACCCAAGCTTTAGTTTGACTGCAAGATGACAGGCAGCTGTTCCTTTGCGTCCCTCTTCATATGTTGTAGAGTCTTAGAATGGTACACAAGAAGAGACTTTAGCTTTGCCGCCAAGGAGAAGTGTGAAAACCAGACAAGCCACTCTTCTTTCAAGATGAATGCGCACAGCAGCATCTTTTTCCTAAAAAGGTCCAGTCTCATCCAAATTAAAAACAAGGTTTGGAGAGAGAATGCCATTTTCCACAACTGTCTTAAATGTTTCAGGGAACTCACTAGTTTCCTTCTAATCTGCACTTGCAGCTTCACCAGTTATGCAAACATTATGCAGATTAGAGAGATGCTTAAAGTGATCAAACCACCCTCAACTGGCTGTAAATGTTTCTGTGATGAATTCCTCTCCTTCCTGCTTCTTCAGGTCAGCAAATAGTTTCTGCCTTTGACAAAATCACTGCCTGACTCATATCTTCTATCTTCGCCACTAAAACTCTCTCCATTTCCTCCATAACAGTGCTTCTCATATGAGTAAATTTAGTAGCAGTGACTGGAGTGTCAGACTGGCCTGATGCTATGATTTTGTCCTTACTTTTCAAACTTTTTCACAGATGACTCGATAAATCCAAATTCATATCCCACTGCAGAAGCACCTGGTCCCAATTCCAAACACATCAAAACTTATAATTTAACATCAAGACTAATGCTCTTTCACTTTTTTTTTTGGTTCACCTTCTGTATTGTCACTTTGTGTGTGTTTATTTAAATTTGGCCGCATTTTATCAATTAAAATAGGTCAAATAATAACTGAGCAAATCAGAGCTAGCCAACATGATTGATTTCTTCAAAGGGGAGTGATTCAGACTGCATTTGAATTTGCAGAGCATGCTCCATTTAAGTTTTACTTACTTTGTTTTTAAATTACTGAACAAAAATGATTTCTTTAAAAATCTATTATATAACTTTGAAGCAAGCATGTCCATTTTGCTAACTTTGAACCATGTTTTCTACATGTATATTTTTTTTTGAAAAATAAATTCATACTATAACAAATCTGCAAAGAAAAATGTTACTGTATTCACAAGAGGTTTTCTTCTAATTTGTCCAGATGAGAGATTCTTACCTTAATTATATGGCAGCAACAGATCAGATTTTAAATCAATATCAGGAATGTAGTCAGATCCTGCACTGATTCAAAATTATGGAATCTCTAATTAAACATCCTCTCTCTATACTAATGAAATTTTTTCTGCCCTTATCATAATTTTTAACTTACATAATCTAATGCTCTGCATACCTAAATGCAGTTTCTTGTTAAATTTTTTTTCATTCTTGTATATTTGGTGTAGTTATTTTTGATTGAAAATGGATAGTATTATCTGAAAACTTTCTTTAGATATGTATTTTTCCACCTCTTGTGTTTCTGTTTTTATTAAAATTATTATTTTATTTAGACCTCACAAAGCAGTTAAACAAACTTTGCTACAAACATTTCTGTATAAATGGTCAACCCTTAAAATTTAATAAAGTTTAATTATGACTAGATTAATGCTGCTTTATGCTACATTTTAATTGAGAATTTAATTCTTTTAAAATTCATTATGTATTAAAAAAAACAACAGTGATGGGGATCACACTGCAATAGAATAATCATCAAACAAAGTAGTTCATTTTATCTTGTAATGCAGAAGAATGATGCTTGTTCATCAGCATTGAAACAAAGTCATTCTTAACTTGTTATGACAGAGTTGCCAGAATGTCATTAATTTTTTTCCTTTTTGGCCATACATATTTAAATAAAAAAGAATTAAGGTTATTTAATGGAAAACTAAAACTTACCATAACAGCTTTCACAAGCCCGCCCTGACACCTGTCCATCTACACCATTCACTTTGCCACTAATAGCTGCAGGATTAGGTTTGTTACTGTCAAAACAAACATTTCCAATTAATTAGAAAACTATGTAAATGTTTAATTAATTTGTATTACATACATCTGCATTAACACTACCAAAAAGCTACATGTCTAACAGATTATGAAATGTATTTCTAGTTTTCTTTACTTTTACCCATTTTAACACAATCTATCAAGCATCACATATCCATCTATTAAATACACATACCAATAAGTTCAAAAACTTTGTTTAAGGTGTAGAACATAAGTTTTACAAATGGTCAAAAAAATGCATTCCAATTTTTAAAATTCTAAATTAAAGTATTTAGCTCTGACATTTTAATTTCTCATGAGCCTACTGAAAGAATTATATTTTAAAATTATATTTAAATTTCAACATTGCAGTCATCTATTCCATTTTTTTTAATTCAGTTGCAAAAACCCAACTATAGTAGTTATCTTCACTTATTTCAAAAAAGTGATATACTTTGTCCTACAAAAAATTTTGTTCCTACCTTTTTTTTTTGTTCTAAAAGTTCTTATACCCTACCCAGCATTCAAATGGCACTCCCTTCCCCATTCTGTTTTAAAACCCACAATTTAGAATATTGATACCCACTATTTTTGCCACTTCATGTTAAGTGTAAAAAATAAAAATAACAATAATAATAGGCCTCTTAAAATTACCAAAATTATTTATCAGGTTACGTCTTCTTAACTTATACCATTCATTATTAAGCAATATATTTAATACAGAATCTAATAAACTATTTAGATAAATGTCATAAAAAATCTAAGTAATTCTTTATCATGGCATAATCAGAAAAAAAAGCATTAATTCAACATTGCTTACAATATCAATTATAATAGCAATAAAATACAAATATACTATAGTAGTGTAGAACCAACCACACAGAAAAAAAAATAACTTTGAACACACTAATCGGGGCCATTTACTGTATTGGTTCTAATCGCTGCACATGCTCAAATGAATGTCTGTCTACTTCAGCTCCAAAAAGCTAGTAAAGAAGTGTCCATTTGTCAGCATTCACAATATTCCAATAAACATCCATATCGTTTGTAAGGTGCATTAACACAAATATCATCTATCAATTAATTTAGTTAGTAGATTTCATAACCTTTGATCAATGCATTTACAGATACTAAATAGAAATCAGCCATCTGTTTAAATCAGTTAAAGACTACTTCAAAGTCCTTTTCACCACTCTGAACTACCCATGCCATTGATAAAAATTGTTCATTCATGATATTTGCTTATTGTTTCATGCATCTCCCTATCTACCTACTTATACTGTGTGCATGTAACATTTATGGGATAACACCTTGTCTGGTAATATTTTGAAAATGCCTTGTTTGGGCATGTAATAGTCTGTATTTAAGTGACAGACATAATCACTGTGCATGATCTTTGCTGTGCTTTTATCATTTCTACTACACCAATTCTTTCCCACACATTCACTCATTTGTCATAAATTTGCATAACAAGCATTGTGGATTGGGTCTGCAGTAGAGTTAGAATGCCAAAGCTAAGCTAAGCTACAAAATCAAGTTCAAACTATGCAAAATCTACAACAATTAGTGAAATGAAAAAGAAGTTTTGTGTGAACAGAGAAAAAGAATTCTACACTCAATACAACAACCTGATAAGGGAAAACTCATTATTGACCTGCCCAACATGAGAAAGTGGCTTCTGGGATAGTGATTGAAACTTGTCAGATGCTGAAATAAATCAACAATATTTTGACTGGTTTTTCAAACATTGTTATTGTGGCATAAGAATCACAGGAAAGACAGAGAAAAATTTTGTCTTTGTTGGCTACAGAGATTTTCATACACATTCTCCATGACTTTGCAAATGGATGAAGCGCATGCCAAGTTTATGAAAAAAAAACACTGCTGCACAAAATCTGCCTCAAAATTAATACATAATTAGAATGCTACAACTCTGCAAGTACTTCATTACATTTATTGAAAACATGGATAACACAGTTGTCTATTTTGACATGCTGGGCAATGCAACTTGCATCAATCTAGGACAAAAACAGTCTCAGTTAAAACACCACTGCTCTTTATTGATAGAAGTTTGTTAGGTGGTGTAGTTGTTGGCTGAATGAAGATATTTCTTACTGAATGTGAAATGTCTGGGATTTGTCACACCCAATGAAAACTAGTAATTTAGGATATAGGACTGAGATAAGACAGACACAAAGTTTAGTTCCCATATAGCAAAGCATCAACTGTTTTTCCATTAAAAGGTTTTGCTTTCATTTTTAAACAGATTTTGGTTTTTTTTGTCCCAATAATCACACACCTGACAACTCTTCAATTTTGATAAATTCTAATAAACACTTGGAAATAATTAGAACCAATACAATAATATTTAAACATTTCATTTATTATTTTAAAAAAAAGTTTAACTATTTTTTTTAATCTTATCTAGAGATTTTCTATATGTTGCACAATAACAGTATAATAGTATTTTTAAACAGGTATAAAAGATTAAAGTACTTGACTAATTTGTTTACTTTCTTTTGCCAAATTTGGTGCAAAGTTTGTTTTTTTCTTGCTGCTGCTACATTTTGACATCAACAATGCTTTTTTTGTTGTTGTTTTTTTTCTTGTCACTAACAAGATTTTAAATTTATATTTCTTTCTTTCTTTTAATATAATGAAAGATAAATCTGTGCATCTATTTGATACAAGAAACCCAGTCAAAAATGCAAGGGTAGATCAATGTATTTGTACCCTTTCATGCATTAATTATCATTAGGCATTATATGCTAACTGCAGACCAAACAGTATTTAAACTTTTGGGAAAATGTAGCATGATTTTCTTCAAAGCACACTAGCAGGTGTGAACTAAGAGTGCATTAAGTTGAATAGTTGGTAAACTCTAATGCATGCCTCATGATCTGTATACAGTGAGAATATGTTTTCAATAAGAACATTGAGGTGATAGTGCCATAAGCAAACAGAATCCATGCTGTGGTAACCAAACATTTGCAATGGTTTGCTTCTGTGAAACTGGTTGAATGTGTCAAGACTGCTGATCAAGCTACGCCCTCAGTGGAAACAATTTTCCAGTCAAATGAATTTTCAGAAAATCAGTTGGTTCCAAATCACTCTCACTCACTCACTCTCACACACACACACACACACAGAGAGAGAGAGAGAGAGAGAGAGAGAGAGAGAGAGAGAGAGAGAGAGAGATATGCACTGTTTTATAAAGCTTCATGCAAGACATTGGTGCTTTCCTCAAAAGAATCATGATAAGAGTTGGGTGCACATTTATATCCCAGAAACAAAATAAGCCAGCATGCAATGGAAACATGCAGACTTCCCACTACCAAGAAAGTTTAAGTGGAAAGGCCATGGTTACAGATGGGATATTTCCAAAATGATTTTGAGTTCATGAGTTACGGGAACACCATTAATGCACAAAATTTCTCCTATTGCCAAAGAACATTCATCCTGCCATGCAGAAACAATGGCCTGATTTAAACTATGCATGGATTGTTGCTACTGCACAACAATGCATGTCCACACATGGCATGTCAAATCCACTAACAATATTATGAAATTCAAATAGAATACATTATAAAATCTATAGTACAGCCTTGACTTTACCCATTCAAATCTCTTAAAAATCTTGACAGCCTGCATTTACATAGCAAAGAAAAGAGTGAACTTGTGTCCAGAAGCAGATGACTGACAAACAAGATTTCACTGCATAACTTAGTTTTTTTCTTAAAAAGTAAACTGGAACTCCACTCCTATTATAAAATGTAAATATATCTAAAAACATAAGTTCGGTTTTGACAGTATAGAATGCACCCATTTGACATGGGTGGAGTAGTTCAGTGTAACATTATATTATAGTTAGCTTTGTGTTGCTCATCTAATGTGACATGCAGATGGTAGTCTGATACTATGAAAATGAAAGAAACTTCAATGACTGTTCAGATTATAGTGCACATTTTTCTCCAGTCATAGACTATGTACCTAATACATCAACGGATCTTAAACATTATTAAACAAAATGTTACAGAATAAATTTGTGAAAATTATTTTCAGATAGACTTACATGAAACAAAACAGTATATTTAGATGTGTTATTAAGAAAAGTTTGGATTTTCCTATTACCTAATGGATTACACATGCAAAACAATCTCAGGCTTAAAGCAAAAAGATTCTGCAAAAATTGGGTGTTTTCTCTTGGGTATAACTAATGGACAGTACAAAAATTTATTTTACTATAAATGGTACACAATATACAAGCATCACTAAAGAAATACATGTATAACTAAAATGCTATTCTTTAAATAAATCATTTGGAGTTTGTTTTTTGTTTTTTTTGTTATTTTAATTATTAATGAAACTATTGTGCCTCTATATTTTAGGCCTTTTCAACAGCTGCAAAGAATTATTTTCTAAGGAAATCAACATGCAAAAAGATAATTACAGGTGGATCTACCAAGTGACACAGACTAGACATCTATTCATAGTGTATGAAATTATGGTGTAAAAGTAGAAATTAATACAACACAATAACCATTACATTATAGCCAACTAAAACCTACTTCAACCAATAAAACATAAATTTGTTACTTAAAATAATGTAGCAAAAAATAAAATCTCAGTGTATACTTACTAATTAGGAATGTACACCTGCTTTAACTTGCTTTCTGCTTCAGCAGCTTTTATTCTTTTCTATATATATAAAAAATACAGCACCTATTAAGTAATAAATATACTGTACATATACAGCACACTAGCATTTATAAAAACATCTGCATAATAAAAATTCTTAAATGTTGGCAACAAATTTCTAAATATTTGCATTTTCTTAAAAATCATCTAGGAAATGTAGACATTTTAAGTTGATTATTACCAAAAACTTTTGCTGATTGAAACTGATAATTGTATCACTACCTTTGACTAAATTTTAAAATTCATTAACCACCTTTGTCAAGAAAAAAGTTACTTTATAAAGTTTTATTAAGACATGAATGTAATTAATTTTTAAACAAGCAGTTATAAAACTTTACCATACTCTTGTTTCACTTTATATTCTCAATATAGTCTGTCTTCACTCCTTTTATCAGAATATTCCTTGACTGTCTTTCCCAACTCTATAATTTCATTTGGATATTTGGATTCTAAAAACTTTAGCCATTTTATTGATGATATCAGCCAGCAATTTGTGTTTTGTTCACAACTTCTGCTTTGGCACAGTAGTTAAATAAAGCAAATGTAATATAGAGAGCATATTCCTATTGGCTGTTTATTGAGATTGAAAGCCAATGAGAAATAACAACTGTTTGGAGAACATCTTTATTTACTTCCAAATAGGGTTTGGGGGTCACATGCAAGCTGTAGATATTAAAGAGCTAGCAATTAGTGGAATCTCTCCTCTTATTCTCCCCCACCCAATAAATACAAATTGTTTTCCCTCAGATTTACATTTGATCTAAGAAATGGTCCTGGTGGATCTGAAAGCAGTAGCAAACTGTCAAAGTGGCAAATTCATGTGCCTGAAAATGCTGCAGCTTCATAAACTGTAGCACACATTATTTTATCATATCTACTGTAAAGAATTCTAAATGAATACTAACAACATTGGAAAAAAAAACAACACTTCTAATAGTTTTTTTCTTACCTGCTGTACATATCTATCAGTTGTCTTCCACATGTAATAGTATTCAATAATACTTTTTAAAGATTTCCATGGCAACTGAAAATAAAAACATGAAAATCTTGATAAATCTTTTTAAAGACTTACTTTTTCAATTTTTTCCAACATAAACAGAGAGACAACAATAATAAAGCAATTGCAAGATATTTATTATCAGAACATTTAAACAATGTAGAATTACCAAGAGATTCTGGCAACTTCTAATGATTACTCCCCAAAAAACTCCTTACCGCATCATTTACCAAATTGTGTCTTACCACTACTAAATAGTCTCATTGCAGCTTAAATTTCATGTGATATGAAACATATTTAATAATAATAAATTTTCTTAAAGTTGGAAAGGTGACTGAGCTATATAGTTCAGTCCAAAAGCTAAACTAAAAATGTCAAGGATTTTTAGATTAATCAGAGCACATATATACATAATTGTAATTATAGGCAGTTGTGACTAAAAATGTTAATTAAATTTTACAAGACAAAAATTTGAATGCATTAGATTTCCTATTTTATAAAAAAAAACTGTTTCTAAATAAACTGATACTAAAATTAACTCAACATATTTGTGAGCGCTATAATTTTTTTTTTTAAAAAAAGGTTAACAATTAAGAAAATGGCAAAAGGTCTAGATCATCAACCACAACTCTAAAAAAAAAAAACTTGACTTTTGCAGGAGCTTATAAATGTTATAAAATTGGCACTTCATAACAAAACAATTAAAACAGACAAATGTTGAAAGACTTAAGCAAAGACAAAACAAATATCAGGAGGACATTTCATCAGATATCTCTTAACCAGTCATGATCAAGAGATTCTCAACAAAGGACTTCATATTGTTAATACTTTAAGTATTTCTGAAATATATTTTCATTATTTAGTTATAGTATGACTGCTGTGTTGTGTAAAAAAAGTAAAATAAAGCTCACATGTAAAGCAGATCATGGCATTTAGTCTGACAAAGTGCAAACCTAAAGAACTGTTCTAAGGATACAGGGGTTATTAAATTAATAAGCAAACATTTCTCTTGAATACTTTGCTTAAACAGCCAACTCCACAACACATCAGTTGGTTGTACTAGGCTAGAGCAACTGCCCAGCATATGCTTGCTCACTGTCTCTTTTACCACCTCTCTATGAGCCCTAAACAACTTCCAAACAAGTAGTTTTCACTGGTTGTGACAAATCCCAGACATTTCACATCCAATAAAAAATCTTCATTCAGCCAAGATTGATGCAAGTTGCATTGCCCAGCATGTCAAAATAGACAACTGTGTTATCCACGTTCTAAATAAATGTAATGAAGTATTTGCAATCAAATTTCTTTTTCATCTCACTAATTGTTGTAAATTTTGAATAGTTTGAATTCTAACTCTTCTACAGACCCAATCCGCAATGCTTATTATGCAAATTTCTGACAAATAAGTGAATGTGGGGGAAAGAATTGTAGTAGTAGAAAAACCTAATACAAAAAAGCACAACAAAGATCAGACATAATCACTGTGCATGTCACTTAAATACAGACTATCACATGCCCAAACAAGGCAGTATCCAGTGAATGCTACATGGACATAATAAGCAAATATCATGAATAACAGTCTACAGAGTTTATACAGAGTTGGCCAATTAAAAGCCAAGGTTTTATCAACAACAACAAAATTAGGAGACACATTGTAATGCATTAATTTTAAAAAATACAACCTAACCTAGCTTTTAGACCTATAAACAATTTGTGAATTGTAATTAAATTAATCTTTTTTGAATTATTCTGCCAGGCCAAACACAGAGACAGATGGTTTTCTTTGCTCTGCAGGAAGACTCACAAGTGATTGCACTGTCCAGAAACAATGCTTGGAAAACTTACCATACCTTCATTTGAGTTGAGACTAATACTGAATATAGAATCCAGAAAGTTTCAACTTTCAATGTAATATTCCTGTGAACAAAATTTATAACTAAACCATGTGTGTTAGTGTTGTCTGCTTCCTTTGATGGGAAAAATAAAACAGATCTCCATTTTCATCAGTAATTGCCAGTGGAACAGTTCTAGAATTGATTAGCTTGTTTCTTGTGTGTGTTTTTAATACAGTCACTTTCAATTTCAAAATACTGCCAGCATGTTGTGTTTAGCATTACTTTGGTGGTTGCTGCCTTCTATACAGTTTCAGTACACACACACCCCCATTCAGCTTAAGCCAATAAATTTGTTACACACACAACAATTTGTCTTGTGTGTGACTATCTTAAATTCTCTGACCCAGTAAAACTCAAGTGGTCTCCTCTACCACTTTCAAATGAAGACAGTTGTCCAAAATAGCAAATATTTAATTTTCTTGATTAGTATATCATATCAATAATACTGTGTTCTTTTTTCATCTTGCATCTAAAATCAAAAATTCTAGCAGGGACCTCCCACAAGTTGGTTAAATTTGAAGCAAAACGAGCACTTTTATGCTGACTATAGTTTCTGGTATTATGCACCCACTTCCCTATCTGACTAGTATTCCGGATCCAGGCCAATGAGAGAACAAATGTAACACACAATAAAACTACAACTGTATCTATTGCAATAGCTTCATTAGTACAGAAATAACTATCACAATCAAAAGTAAGTGAAAATAATTAACCATACGGAAAGTTGCTCATTGGGGATATCCAAGCAAAATTATCTGGTATAGAAATGAGACTTTAAGTACATGCAATATTTATATTTACTTCATTTCATTTGACTGTTTTTTCTATCATATTTGATTGTTTTAAAATCACTTTTCCTATTTTTATTCTTTGGAATAAATAGGTAAAGAAATTCAATAACTTTTCAAGGCAACCACTCAACTTCAAAAACATTTCAACACTAAGTAAACTCTAATCCATGTTAATCACTGGTGAGGTTATTTCAATGGTGAAAAAACTTTAAAAGCTACCACAGTAAATTCATTAAAAATTAGAATATGAATTAAACTTCAACAGATTTTACAGCAAACTGAATGTTGAAATATTAAAACCTCCAGACAACAACTCAATGAATTAAAATAACCTTTGTTTTTATATTTTCCTGTAATATGCTTAGCAAACTATAATAATACTGATTTTCTTTTAGGCAAAAGCATTAATTCATAAATCAATCAGATTTATGAAAAATATTTTCAATATTATAACTGTCATTATTCCAAAATTTCAAGTAAAATGTTATGATTTAATACAAATACTAACAAAAATTACTGTACTCTCATTATTATATTCAAAAAGAGACTGCTGCATTAAATAGAATGATTCATGCTTAGGCAAGAGTACATTTAAGAAAAACCAAAAATATAAATTTTTGGTTTTACTTCTAAAGCACCATTTAAAATAAATGAATAATTTATGATAAAAAATATTTTGATTTTATACTTTTGGTAGTATTAAAAATAACAACTTCAATAGTTTACCATTCAAAGCTTTGGCTTTGGCAAGTTTAATTATAAATTCTGAAGCTTCCTAGATTTTAAGCATAATGAACAGTTTCAATTTCAAGCACCAAATTTATTTTTCAATTCTTTGCCACAAATAAAGGTTTAAGACATAGCCATTGTTGCAAAGTTATTTCAGTCTGTACCTTTCTTTGCTTCAATGAAAAATAAACAAAATTATCTCTAGCAATACTTACAAAGTCTTGTCGAATATCATTGAAGTCTTTACCATATTTATCTAATGCTTCTTCAAAAAGATTTGCTTCAGATGCTGACCACTCTTCCATTTCATCGCGACACAGTACTGGACCACCTTGAGGGACTAAACTGGTAACAGCCTTAGCTATATCATAACCACTTCTGTGTAATGTATCCATGGCATGAAACTGCAAAGAAAATAAAATCTGATTCCTTAAAAGTAAAGAAACACACACATTAAAAAAAATAAAATAAAAAAGTTTTATTCTTAAATATTTAACTACCCAATGGTTACATCAAAAAAAAACAAACAAACCAGGGGTCAAATGCTACAAACACTGATCAAAATAAGCAAAAGTTAAGAATTTAACTGTTCACTTTTGATTATTAGTTAAATACATCAAATAGAAAATAAAAACATTATATTAGTATAAGTATAGACCTTAGTCTGGAAAGAAAAGAAATAGCTTTGAGAAGCTTTCTTCTTTACATATTAATTAGTGTATTAGTGAAACTTTTCAAACCATTTTCCTCACTTTCACTGGATCTAAGCACTCTCCATTTCTACATTTTAAGTTGTTCATATACATAATCTGCACATTACTGAGATGATCAAGAAAATATTTACAATAACAGACTTTAGGCAGCAATTTTTGTAATTCTGACTATTCAGAATTTCTGCATTCATCTGTAAACAGCCTTTACACATAGTTGCATAATTTGTCTTTTTATTCCCTAAACAAGTGATAACCTGTTTGTGACATATAGTGAAGACTAAATAATAAATATTCAAAATTATATTTCATTGTTGTTTAAAATATTTAGATACTAGTTAAGGCATGTCTTTTGACATTAAGTATTGATACACTAATCTTAACAAAACTGTCCACCACAGAAAATAATATTAAAATGTAAAAAAAAAAAAAATATTGAAGTATTTCACCTTTGATTGTTTAATGTTAAATATTGCATTTTATTAACCATTTCAAATAGAAAACAAATAATGAGCTCTCTAGATTCTATTAACTCTAGTGTTAATTCTGATATAAATCTATCTATAATCATAAACTATATAAATAACAACCTGTTCTATCAGCTTAATATCTTGCCAATATAAAGCTCAAATAATAATAATTTCAGATATATGCTATCACACTATCATTAAAGAACTACATACACTCATCTGAGTTAGTTACAATTTTGCACTCTTCTAAATTCTATTGTAAATGTCTGTTGAATTGAAAGCATGGTGTTTTACTATACAGTCGACTCACGCGTAATCGCAGTTTGGCATTTGCGGCCCGGTTATTCACAGAATTTTCCTTAGAACCTAACTAATAATTGTTCGTGGAAACCCCTGCATATTCATGGAATCGCAAATATCTTCCGCGATTTTTTATGGCTTTTTTCGTGGCAATATATATTTTTTCACGCTTTTTAACACTAAATTATTAATAACAATATAATTTACCAATTTTGTAATATAAATGCTAACGTAAATTCAGCAAAATATTAATATAAAATAAACGCTGTTGGCTGGAGATTTGAAAGTAGCCAATCTGAGAGCATTATTCATTTCTCCTCGCTGCTGATTGGCTGCTGCCCACGAGGCGCTGTCTCAGGCAGATGCAGCCCAGCATCATCCCAGTTTACCGCATGTAGCTATCTCGACTGTTTCGCTGAGTGTTGTATTTTTATTATACATTTACTTATATATTTTTAATTATATTTTACGTTATATTTTGACATTTATAGGCATTTTTATGGACCAAGTCCAATATTCGCGGTTTTTCACTCTTCGCAGGTGCTCTAGGAACGTAACTCCCACGAATACCAGGGGACAACGTCAGAGATCCAATAGAACAATTTACAATAAAATGATAAAAACAGATTCTAAAAATCAATACTGTACTGCCAAATATAATTATCAATAATGCAGCATCTTTTTCAAAGAAATATGGGGAATACTCAAATTTGGCATTTCAAACCAATAAGAAATTTATGATACACTTGATATTCAATTAATGTGTGTTCATCAATTTATTATGATTGCTATGGTAGTGTAACCTCTCAAGCTTACTGAATATGTAAAAATACTGGGTTCTTTTTTTCCTAATCAGAGTTTTTTTTTAAATTTCAAAGTTTCTTGAATCCAATATCATAGAGATTTTGAACATTTTTTTAAAGATATTTTCTTAATTTTTACAAATCACAAATACAAATAAACATTTCATACCTTCTCCACTATCAACTGAATATCCGCTTATAAATAAAGTATACATCTAAAAGCTAAGAAATATCACCTATTTTGCAAGGAAATGGCCTATTCTTGCAAAATAGAAAAAAAAATATTATTCAACAATTCCATGGCTATTGATCTGTCCTATATACAGGCTTGCTGCTTTCTCACCCTCCCTTCTTTCTCTTTTGTTGGATTATCTCAAGTACAGACACAGTTCTCACATTTTGTTTTCCCCTTAATGTCCCGTGTGAGAAGTCACCTAAAGTAAACTACAATGTTTCTATTTTCAAACACTTCAAAGTATTCGTATGGCTTCCTTGTTCATCACTGAAATGATAAACTGCAACTTTTCTAGCCTGCTCCACAGTCATCATGTGTTTATATTTTGGTTTCTTAATTCTTCTCTTAGGTCTAAATTTTTAATTAATGTTATCCATGCTGATCAGAAATGTTTGAATAACTTGAAAATGTTGTTTCAACAATTTATTGTCAGCCACATTGAAATTTCAGTTTTATAAGCTAATCTCTTGATTGTCTGAGAGCTCCATTTCTCTGGACATAATGTCCATCAGAGAACCAATAAAATCCATTGTTGAATCAATGTTGAAAGTTTGGCTAATGTAAAACCAAAGTCTGCAACTTCAAAATGGTTCTATAATTAAGTATGTAGGTTGATTTCTAACTGAGATAGTGTTTTAATTAGCTGGCATATTTTTAACTTATAAACAGCCATTAAATGATGATTTTTTTTAAAAAATATCTTTGTTAATCAATACAAAAAACAAACATTAATCACATAGCAATTTTAAAATTCTACTTTCAGTTCTAGAAGACCTTACTTAAATTTTTGTTGCTGCTTTAAAGAAAAGTTAGCTTTTAGCAGCTTCAAAACTTGTATCACATTTTTTTTTATCTTTAAAATTATAAAGACATAAGATACTCACCAGTGTCACATCTCGAGATGCTGCAGCAGCACTCATGTGAAGACTAGGTTGCCGGACTGTGCTTGTACAGTCAAGAGCTCTGGCAAATGTTCCCACAGATCTATCACACAAATGAAGTAGTTCTTATATTAGCTAACTACAAAAGGTTCCTTTACTTATATTTGACAGTCTGCTATTAATATAATCTTACTTTCATGTTTTTATCTTCCTTTGGCTTTAATTAATTGTTTTTTTTTTAAAACATAGAACATTAGCATTATTATGAGAAAAAAGTGATTGCTTAATTAGTTCAACAAGAAATTAGGGTGATACACAGATAAATATTTAGCAGTATATAACTGTAATATATTTATTAGTTTTCCCTTACTTATCATGACATATGTTTTTAAAGCAGGTAAGTCAATCCGAGGGTAAACTTGGCATTACGCTCCAAAATATAAAAATTGTCATAATTAAATATTCAAACTGCATGCTCCATTATGAAGAAAAGAAACAGTATTACAAGAAAAGGTATTTAGATTAAGTAAATAATACCTTGCCAATATTAAAAATTGGTCTATTTCTTTTGATGACAATGAATTTTCAGGAACCCATGTTAATTCCTCTAGTTCTTCAAGATTCCTTCCATCATCTTCACCTAAACAGAGAAAAGTGTTAAATATTAATGTCTACCTGCCTGTCTGTGAGCATGTGCATACATATTTCCAAATAGTTATAATAATAAAATACATTAAAAACAAAGACTTCAGTCTACATTTACCCTTGTGCAAGCTACTAATAAATGCAAATTATTTTGAATATTTCTTTGGTAATATTTTAATCTCCATAATCTTTCAAATAAATATGCTCTTTGCTTTTAAAGACCTATACCACTGCCAATAAACAATATTTTATTAAACTTTGTGCTTGAAATCATAGAATAATACTAAAATAATTGTTCAGACCAATAATTAAAGCTCAAATAATCCACACTTGACATAAGTAAACAGACCTCCCTAAAGGCTAAAATAGGCCATTCTAGTCATGATAAGCACATGAATATAAGCTATACGAACAGGTTCAGGACAGAGGAAGCTCCTCAGTATGCAGAAAACCAAATTAAAAACAAACTCAAAAGAACTAATGAACTTTGAAATGGGATAGGCATAGAAATCAGCAGGAAATGATCAATGCACTAAATAATCCAGCTAATTGTTAATAGTGACTGTCCAGATCAAGGAAAGCCATAAGAAAACAGAAGCTACTGGACCCAATGAATTTAGGATCAGCAGCATGTTGCACTAAAAATCTGATATAAGGACACAAAAATTGATGGGATTTCTAGAAAAGGTCAGCTAAATAAGGCCCAAGAGGCTCACATCCCATGAAATTGCCCAATGAATATTTATGACTAACCATGGTCTAAGCTGAAATAACACTTGTGTGAAAGTTTAGAGAAAGTGTCCTTGTAACAAAGTTTTTGATACAGTCAGCATAACATAAGAGACATCAAACCAGGCAAAAACAATACCAAGAGCCAGATTTGATCTGAAAAAAAGGCAGAAATATAAAAAACTTCTGGATTAAGAGAAGTAAATTTGTTATTTGCAAGAAACCTAGATAAGGTTGAAAAGGTCAACAAAAGACTAATTATGAACAAATCTGGGCTGGTACAAAGTAAAAACATAAATTTTACTACTCACCTACCCAAGGTGACAGTGCATAAACAATCAGTTCTAAGTATCAATATACAAAAGGGAATGGAGGGGGGGAAAAAAGATCAGACATTTGGCTACACATAGCACTAAGTCAACATTTTAGCGTAACAACCCTTCAAACTCAATGACAACAAAATTCAAAATTTCGAATATAAGTAAAATGCCAGTGCATGGCCATGGCCAAATGACATCACCCTATATTTGCAGTAACAAAATCTATTTTCAAATCATGCTCATACAGCTTAACCCTCATGACCATTTCTGTCTACTTTCAAATATTTCTAATTGAGGCATATTTGTCATCATGGCTTATAAGGTCTTTTTAGAAATCCTTAATTTGCATGTTAGTTTTCAAATTGTCAGATTTTTCAGTTTTGATAATTTTCCCATTAAACATGTGGAAATATGCAGTTCAGTATGTTAACATAGCATTATAATGCAAATTCAGGTTTTCTTACACTTTATCAAACAAAATTAGACAATCCTAGGGTGATGCAAAACATGGCCATAACCATGGCTATAACTCAATATTATAATCAAATTAAGCAAGGTGGCATTGAGCTGGATATAACAGAAAGAAAGTTTATTAAGTTAATCTCTACTCCAACTTGTACTCCCAATTAGTGACTATAAGAGTGACAATAGTACTAATAATTATAAGGGATAAAAGAACATAAATGTAAATTTCTTAGTAGTCATAAAGAATGAGTAATAACAAGTCACCCAAAATGAAGTTAGCAATCTCATTTATCCTGATCATTCTTAGTTTGTTTATTCAAGAGACCCTTTGTACTAAAAATAAAATTAAATAAATCCACTCTGCCAGCTCAAAAGAAAGGAAACAGATCCTGTGTCACGCACGCACACACCAAAAGACATATTGCCACTTCCTATCAGATAATCATAGTAGTGGAGGTGTGCAGTGTCTCAAGAGCCTGTTGCAAAGTGGAATCTAATAATAACATCCACATATGAAGAGGAATCAGTGAGATTAATCCCTTTTGCATTTTCTTTACCATTAATAATGCTTGCAAAACATTCAGCACTTGATTCAACAACAACCTATCTTTTTTGGTTTTATGATCATGCCTTAAAAAGAGAAGCTCTTTGGTTTTCCTAAAAATAATTACTTTTATCAAACATATCTGCCTACACTCAGTACTCACATTTCAGGCATTCAAAACAACAGTTTTATATTATTTTATTTTTTAAACAGACTTGATCAAAGGCTGGTAACTATTGGCATCTGGGCCAAATGTCCTACCCAGCAGTGATTAAGCAAAATACAAAACCTCTTCCTACTCCAGTAGTAGTGATGTTGCATGTGCTTACAGCATACATATACATATAACCTCTTAAACCAAAATGTGTGCTAATGGTGAGTTCTTCAGCAGCTGTTTCCACTAACTTACTGCAGGCAAATGAGTATCCAGAGGAATAACTGGATAACTAAGCAAAGGGCAAACTAGTCCATTTAACAAATAGCCAATCTAAGAAAAGCATGGAAAACTCAGCCATAGGATAGAAGATTGGATGATAGAAAATAACCTCATTCTCATAAACCAACCACAGGATGAGTTGCCAAAGACCAATCATTCTAAACATCAATAAAACATTTCCTAGTTAAAAAAACAAACAAATGGAACCAAGCTGGAACTATAAAAAGGAAAACTGGAAACCTTACAGACACCTTTTTCATTCCTAAAAGCCTTTCAAACACCAATCTCAGAATTACTGCTAAAAACTTCACAAATGCTATACTCTAAAGGAATTGCAAAGGAATCAATCCCTAGGGATGGACTGAAAACTATACACACCCTACTGGAATAAAAGAAACTGCAAAAGCTACATGGTGTAACCTCAAATGGAAAGACAAAAGAATGTAAGAAAACCCCTCTGATTCAAATTTCACAAAGAAAAACAGATAAAAAGCCACCTTTAAAAAAGAAAAAAATACAAATCAGGTAAAACTGGCATGAAAAGGCTAAAATCCATAAATTTTTAAAACTATGGAAACTAACTAGATCATTAAATGACAAAATAAAAATAAAAAATAAAAACTGCACAACAGTGGAAGGTAGTGAAAAAAACAACAACAAAAAAAAAACTTAAAAGACAAGAACAGTATCTGCCAAGCATATCAGATAACTATAATATGAATAAACTTCAAAATGCCATAAGAAAGCAAAAAAGAAAAAATGCTAAAACCCAACAGTATGACAAATGAAATGATTCAGCACACTAAAATCAAGATTGTTAGAGAACTTTCACCAATTCTGGAATAAATCAATATCTTCAACAAAATTTGAAAAAAAGCAGAAGTCATCCTAATTCTAGAAAAAGGAAAACTCAAACATGATAAAGCAAGCTAGGGTAACAATCAATTAATGACAGAGCTAAGGATGGAAAAGGGGATTGCTCCTCAAATTATTAAATCACAAAGCAAAAGATAAAATGTTCTAGCAGATCCATAGGTTTCCATCAGATTCCACTGCCATGGTCAAACTGGATAGAACTAAAAAGCGACAATCTAAAGATCAGAGGAGTTCCTCATGGTAGGGCCATTCCCCCCCAACCCTCTTCTACATATATTAATGACCTCCTAAAAGCTCTTCCTAAATACATCTCCAAAATAGTACATATTGACAATATAGTAACTGGACTGAAACTACAATATTAAACAAGCAATAAACCTATTAGCAAGCTGGGTCAAAGCTTTGGGAATCAATATCAACAAAACCCTGACTGTTATCATACTATTCTCATTGCCAACAAGATGGAAAAGTATGACATCAAGCTAAATGGCAGCAGTCTTCCAAAAAATAATACAATCATGTATCTTAGAGACAAACTGGAGCAAAAAAAAATGGCAGTAGAGGAAACAGCTCTGGTAAAGAAACTTGCTGAAACACAATGGAGAAAATAAATCCTCAAACAGGTGGTATATGTAGGAAACGACCATCCAACAGTTTAATATGCAATGCCAGCCTGAACAACAGTAAAAGCAGACATCAACTAATTGAACAATATCCAAAAACACATCCTTAAGAATCATTACTGGACATCAACAATTGCCATAGAAACCAACAGTAAGTGACGTCAAGAAAAGATCTTAAAATATTTAATCTTTTTCTTTTTTAAATTGAAACTCAAAAAACATGAAGATTCAAGAACTCACCAAAACCACCTTAGAAGATTTTAGTTTCAATGTCCTCAAAAATAAAAATTAGCAGCCAAAAATCAAGCCATTATCTCAAAAAATCCTCAAGAATAGGAACCACTGATAACCTCACTACTGAACTGCTCTGTGACACTCAGACAAAAATCTCTGCAATCTATATATAAAAAAAAAAAAAAAAATAGAGATGGCGTTAAAAGCAAGAATGATGAAATTACTAGATGAAAAATATAACTAGATTCATGTTTACACTGATGGCTCATCTGAGAATGCAATTAAAAATAGAAGGACAAGCATCTATATCCAAATGACAAATGGTATGCACATCAAGAAAGCATCAGAAACTGTACTACTGTCTTCAAATTAGAGCAGAGAACACCAAAGCAGAGCAGTGCACTCTCATCAAAGCATTGCCAATTTTTCTGGACAAAGAAAATACCATAACAACATCTATCCAACAGACAGCAAAGACATCCTGCAATGCTTTCAAAATCGAAAATCCAACATAAATATAAAGGAACATGGCTACTTACTAAGCACCCTCTTCATCCAAATCATCATTCTACATTGAATCCCAGCACAATATGGCATTAGAGGTAATGAATACAGAAAACCTTGCAAAATCAGCAACCAAACAAAACCAAATCAACCAACCCATATCCTACTAAGAAGTAAAAAGAAAAAAAAAAAAAAACTAATCAAAATAAAATATAAAATGTATGGAAACAACATACAACAATCAAAACCAACTTAAACATCAAACTGGGAAACAAGTGATCATATTAAGATTAAAGATGAACCACTGTAGACTACTTGCACATCTACACAAGCTAAAGCAGGTACTCTCCAAGAAATGGCCAATCCAAGAATGCATTCTTCAGGGATCTCCTTGTACAAGATGCCAGAAAGGCATTGTAACCAAAGGAAATCAACCTCTCCACCATACTGAGGTCAGCAGGTTATCTGCTATACACCATCCACTTTATGTCAGCAACCAACCTGTAAATCTACAATGCATGGTCAGCCAAACATTAATAAATCCTCCTTTCCCTTTCAAGTAGTTCAGGCATTCAAAACAGCCAAAACTGGCCAGGAGAAACTGCCCCAAAATGGCTGCAAATCATTTAACAATCACTTCCATTTATACTAAAGATGGTACACATAGAAAGACGCTGGTCCACATTATTGCTTCTTCTGGCTATTTACATCACTTCAAAAATTATTCTATTAGTCAAATTACCTAATGCATTATCTACCTCTACATGATATAATCCAACACTGAAACCTTTCCTTCTGGTAATATGGAGGTCTCAAGTGTTTATACCTCAGATCTCTTATTTAGCTGGTCAGACAGCAAGGTCATCAAGAAAAGTTTAGAGTCATCTCCAGCTAATTATATGCCAATGTTTTCAGTCTGCTATCAGAGCTGATATTGAAAGACTTCTTCCATCATGTGGCTGCTTGGTGTAACCACTATGGCACACAGATCCAGAGGATCAGCAAATAGAGCTGACAACTACTGAATAGATAGATACCACCAGGTAGGCGATGAAAATGTTTGTATTGGTAACCTATAATTCTATCATCCGTTGAGAATTACTGGATTGAGGATATACTTAATGTCAAAAGTAATGACAGTGAAGAAATTCAAGAAAATTAACAGTATTGGCACCTGTAACAGTCAGGGGATTTTACTTTGCTTTGATTATTATTTTTTTTTACATTATCATTTAGATTCTTTCCTGGTTTTCTACTCTTCATACAGATTACTGAACTGTGTGCTAAGTCAATCTATGGCTTTTTGATATGTATTTTTAATTATTTAAATCAGGAAGGTCCATTCTGTGCAGTCATCTCGCCATCTGTGAAATTGTCTGAACATTTGTGCATGTAAAATATTGCATTTCCCGAACAGTAAAAGTTTAAAAGGTTATGCTGATAATATATTACATAGCATATTAGCTCATGGAATGTCTAATGTTAAATTGTTTACAGTTGTGCCAAAAGTGAATTTCTGTTGATGATTTCTTTTTATTGTATAAATCCCAAATGGAAAATGTATGAAGAAAGCTCATGATCAAAATTTAAATGACAGAAACCTGGAGAATTTCTGAAAGTTCCTAGAATTGTACAACCCCACATCTCAAGAACATTCATGTGAAGTGAAGTCATATATACAAATGAGTTTAATTAGCCAAGAGAATATGGTCTAAGCTGAAATATTACCAGTGTGAAAAGACTAGTAGAAAATGAAAATACAACACTGAAAGTTCTGATGCAATGAATGTACCTTAAAAAGACATTAAACCAAATAAAAATCGGTGATAAATGAAAATCAGACATCAGACACCCCAGGCTATATCAGAACATGTCATTTATTTGTATAAGACTACAGAAGGCAGGCAGGTGGGGGGGGGGGACAAGGTAGTAGTAAAAAAAATTTTTTTAAACCTCATTTTAGTAGCAAAGGAACCAGAGAATGAACAGTCAAAACAGATAATAAAAAGATGCCATGACCAAAAGCATTTCTTGAAAATTTTGCATTTTAAAAGATTTCTTTTTGTCGCATATTTCCATTGAATTTGCAGAAAGTACAGTACCAAAAGAACATTTTAGGAACAGTGAAAAAAAAACAAATTTCTTTACAAAATGTTTTGAGATTTTTATTATCAATAGAATTACTAGGAACCCAAAATTAAAATATTCTGTCTCACCAACAGATCTATCTATTGGACAATATTTTGTAAATGAAAGCTTACTAGATTGTTTTTTTTTTTATTTACTTTGTTGTTGTTGTTTGAGCCATTATTCTAAAATCATAAAGTTGTGTATATGCACACACACACAAGTGTTTGTGTCTGTTTGTTACTCTTTCATGGCCAAACTGCACCCAGAGGCTTCAAATTTTTGGTGTAAGTACTTTCCAAATCTGGAAAAATAAGCTACCGCATGCTGGCCTAAAGCCATTTTCTTTCATGCAGTGCATAGTACCCAAACTAGTACCAGTATACAGTAATACCTCGAACATTCGCGAGGTTAGGTTCCAGAACTCATCGCGGATCAGGAGGAATCGCAAATGTTTGGTACAAGTCACTAAAAATGCTAATAAATGCTTATTTCTAGAGTTTAAACCCTAAATATGACCTAAATCATGTCCCCAAAGTACTTTAATTTCATTTAAAAGTTAGCTTAATACATTACCCTTAAAAAAGAAATGGTTGATGTAAAAATAGAGTACAGTATCGCCTAATGGGTATTTGCCACACTAGTACCGTATACTAATGTTAACCCTATACTAATTCATTGGCAGCCGTTTTCTTTTGCACTCACAGTAAGGTAAAACCAAGTAGCGAATGGGACTGTAAACTTAATGACTGATGTTTTCTTTGTCATTGTCAGGAAGGTAAACTAGGTAAACTTCATATGTCACAGAAGTCATATAACGAAGGTACAATTCAATAAAATAAAGAAAACCTGTATGTACTGTACGTAGAATATTGATTGATGATGATGAATTAGTTGTGCAGTACGGTGAAAATAATGAAAATGACTGCACAGCATACTTGAGGAGTTACAGCCCCTCAGAGTCCCCCTCTTAAGGTAGAGGAGACTACTTCTGCCGGGGCTTCTTTGGGTGGGGGTTCGTGCGAGGGTTTGGGTTTCTGATCGAAGAACCAAATTATTTTACTCTGCTGCTGCTGTTTTTTCATAGTGGTGTAGAGGGTTCTGTATGTCTCCATGACTGAATTTAAGCCATTTATCGTTTTCAGAGCACATTCAAAATAGGGATCCCACTCTTCTATGTAGGATTGCAACTGCTGTTGAATCCTCATGATTATTCGAAGACGTTCAATTGAAAGACCCTCTTCTTCCTCTTGTTGTTCTTGAGCTGATTCCCCCTTCCTCTTCACTTGCTCAGCTCAAGCAAGTCATCATCTGTCAGGGGGTCAGAGTGGGCATCAATGTGTGTTGACTTTTTCTTCAGTGCAATCATCAAATCCTTCACCCCCAAGCAATTTTGCCAGTCTCACAGCCTTGTTGACAGCCTCATTGTGAATCTCCTCCAGCGAGAAGCCCTTGTAGTCGTGGACTGCATCTGGCCACAGTTTTTTCCAGCATGCATTGAGTGTTTCACTTTTCATTTCTTTTGAGGGCAGGCTGAATTATTGTAAGGCATGATGCTATGGTGAATTTCTTCCAGTATTCTTTTAAGGTGAAGTCCTCCATCGTATCCATTGCATTGACCAGGTGTTGCAGAGTGTTACGCGTGTAGAGGGCCTTAAATGCACAGATCACGCCTTGGTCCATAGATTGTATGAGGGAGGTGGTGTTGGAAGGGAGGAATTTGATCTGCACACCATCATATGACAGATCTAGGGGGTGCCCTCCGGCATTGTCCATGAGTAGCAACACCTTAAATTCAAGGCCTAGGTTGAGAAGGTATTTCTCCACTTCAGGGATGAAACACCGGTGGAACCAGTCGGATGCTATGACTTTGGCTATCCAGGCCTTGGGTTATGCATCCAGTAGACAGGCAGGGCATTCTTGTTCTTGAGGGCCCTGGGGTTTGCAGACTTATAAATCAGGCCTGGTTTGAGCAAGTGGCCAGCAGCATTCCCACACATAATGAGCGTGATTCTGTCCTTTTGTGCCTTAAATCCAGGAGCTTTGGCCTCTTCCTTCATCAGGTATGTTCTCAATGGCATTTTCTTCCAGAATAATCCAGTCTCATCCATGTTGAAGACCTATTCAGGCCTGTATCCCTTCTCCTGGATGATTTGTTTGAAGGTCTCCGGATACCTTTTTGCGGCTTCTACGTCAGCAGATGCAGTCTCTCCATGCAATCTCACACTCCTTAGGTTATAACAGTTTGAAAACTTCCAGGGTGTGGTGGTGTCGATGTTCCTGGCTGCGGGTCTTGTGTATCCTCTTCAACAAGCTTCTTATAAAGATTTAAAGCCTTCTCCCGAATCACGTTGCCCTGCAAGGGGATGTCCTTTTTACGGCAGTCTTCAATCCATAATGAAAGGGCAGATTCCATCTTAACAATGTACGGGTATCTTTTGGTCGAAACCTGCTTTACTTCATGCGGGTAGCTCTTGGAGACAAATTTTCTAATTTCGGCCTCTTTACCCTTTATAGAGCGTACAGTGCTTTCATTCATGCCATATTGGCATCCTATGCTTGTAGCAGTCTTGCCAGATTTCAACAAATCTAAAACTTTTACTTTTTCCTCTAGTGTTATTACCTTCTTCTGACGCTTAGGAACACTGCTAGGAGCCTTTGAATGCATGGAACGTTTAGGCATCTTGAGGGTTTTTAGAATTAAGTAAAAACTAAGGAATAAAGCACTGAAAACAGTTATCACATTTGTACGGAATACGCGCGTATTGAACTGAGATGCAGGAAGATGAACCGCGGCTTCACTCGTACACTAGTGACAGTACATACACAAGGCATCTGAGCTACAAGCCAATCAGCAACAAGGAAAGCTGGTACCCTGCTGTGTGATGGGCTACCTCCAACCCTTCCAGCCAATAGCGTGTTGTCATGGAGCCTACGTCATCACCCAAACCCGATACAGTATGCATTTGCTATGAACACTAGCAGAAAATTTATAATTTGTGTTGAATTTACATTTATTAACTATTACAAAATAGTAAATTAACTACAGTATTTTCTAATAATTATGTAACCATTAGCGTTCCAAAGGGAATAAACTTTGCGAATGGGTATCGCATCTTGTAAAGGTACAGTACAGTGCTTTACATAAAAAGGAACATTTCCATAGGAAAACGAAGGAATTTCTTAACTGATTTCTTGTATGTCTTTAATTTTCCCCCAAAAAACAGTAGAATTTTCATTAACAAAATTTTTCTTACCAATTTTACACTTAAAAGCATGAAAACTTATAAATTACTTCAAAAATTAAACAAACACTTCTGCAGAAGGATTTCACAAATTTCGCAAACCTGTGAAAAAATCGCGGGATGCAAATTAGTTAGGTTCCAATGAAAATTCCGCGAATCCAGAAACGTGAATGCATGAGGTATGACTATATATAAGATTTAATTATTAAAATTTTTAAAATTGAAATAACTGTTTCCTATTTTCTTAGCTCATAATCTAAATAGTGTGATATATTTGAGAAGTTGTGTAGTTCACTTGCATTGGATATTTTTCTTATAAATTTACAACCATTTTAAATAGAATATACAATTCTGAGTTGATTTTTTAATGTTACACATGTTACATTCAGAGATTCCAATACAGGGGGGATCATACAATAAAACTTCATGTTTTATAAAGTTTTTATTATATTCAACTATAATGCATAATCTAAATATGTAGTAGTAGTTAATGTTTTCAGCATTAAGATATTTTTCTCACAACTTGACAACATCCATGATCTACATCCTCATAACTGTGTTACATGTATTATCCTATTTTGTTGAGAGTTACACTTCTGATTATAATTCTACTTTTTCAAATTACTGTGTTTTTGGAGAGATCATGTGACCAAGCACTTGAAAGGTTAAAGTCATTAACTAAACATTCCTTAAAGCCACCAAGTTAACTGATACTGATCAAGCCACAAGGAAAATAAGTATATTTTAATATACATTTAAAATACTAAATCAATCTTAATATTTCTAATATAATAATTTAAAATTATTTTTATGCTGTTGAATGATTGCAATCACCATTTTAATGAGATGCCTATTTAAATAGTGCCTTAGACAGATTGAATACCATTTGACTTTTTTTTTTTTTGGATACTGCATATATGTAACTCCAAAATTAAGCATTAAATTGCCTATTTCATATAATACTTAAATCTGCTCTTGTTAAAGGTAGTATTTACTCCATCTATAGCAGAACATTATTTTTTCCATTTTCTTTGTTTTAGGTTACAACAATGCAGAGTTGCAAAACACAGACAAAAGTGTAAGTCTGAAGATCATGATCTCCAGACAGAGGAAATTAAACAAATAAGAACTCTGCAAAGTTAAATTCAGCAATATGACAGATGATGAAAAATTTAGCATATGAGCTAAGGAAGAGAAAGAACTAAATTGTGTAAACTGCAGAAGAAATTACAGAAGAGAAAAAAGAAAAAGGCTGAAACAGATACACTGACATCAACATCTTCTTAAAAAGGGTTTAAAAACTCTAAACCTCTGGAGAAAGTTATGAAAAGAATAGCCTTTCATCTTCTTGCATCACCTTCAAAACAAGCTAAGTCATACAGAGAGAGAACCACATCTCATTTCTGCTCTCAGCTAGGAAATAAAATGACCATTAATTAATACGCGAGGACGACCAGTGTCTCTGATGAAACTGTGGAACTTATGAAAGAAATTTTCTTCAGATCAGATATCACCTAGATTGCACCTGAGATGAATGATGTAATGACTGCTTAGATTGGAAATATGATGCGAAAGTAAATTTCAGCAGATACTACCTAACCAATGTTTCTGAGTTAAGTTTACTGACTTCAAAGATATCCATCCTGACACTGAGTTTGGATTTTCTAAATTTCTCTCTTAGGCCACAAAACATTTTTACTTAAAGATTAGCCTGGTGATCAATGTAAATGCCAAAATCATGAATTCTGAAACTAAAAACAATGCATGTTGATTGCACTAATCAGTGTGCATGCATGCATGCATGCGTGCGAGAGAGAGAATGATCTGAATGATAGTTGCTGGAAAGGAGAAAACGAGTGCAAGAATGGTAAGAATTTTGTTCAAAATATAGAAATTTAGAACAAAGAACAGAAATTTTGGTCAAAGAATGGTTCAAGATTGAAGCTAGAAATTAAAATTGGGTATATGGGTAAGTATAATGAAGTAATTAATTATTTATGGTTTTCCCCATATTTCAGAAACATCTAAGAATGAAAAATTTAGTCTAATGCCTTTATTAGAGATAAATCTGAACCCAATGTGAGTGTAATTCGGTGTAATTTGCTATGGCCTACAGCTGCCAATCCCAAAATAGGGTGCAGAGTGCACTGTGGACACAACAAAGTGTCAATCTCTTCAATGCTGCTGTGGATCTTTGGGATAGACCATGTAAATAATATTTTATATTGACTGATAACCAGGACCAAAAAGAAGAGTATTTACACTTCACATGAAACTAGTTTCTTTTGTAAATTCAACTAGTTTTGGTAAGAGCCTCATCATATACACTAATGAGCCATCATCTGAATTAAAAAACAGGTTCAGTGTAAAAATATTGTATAAGTTAGGCAGAAAAATTAAAGTGAGAATCAATTGGGATTATTTTCGTATCACACATATCAAGGGCACTGTTGATAGGATTGTAGGATTGGTGGGAGTACAAGTCGTCAAGTCATGAGTAAGGGTGGTGTCTTAGTACAAAAATCAACAGACTTTGCTAAGATGGACACTCAATTGATGCCAAATGATCAGTACTCCATATCTCCCAGATTGAAATTAGTCTCATTGACACACAAAACCCCTGGTCTGACATCCAAAAGATACTAGACATGAGTAAAATACGCCACATGCAATGTTGTGAAAAGAGTATTGTAAAGTTTTACAAAAAGATGTGTATAGCTTGACAGCATGCAATGGTGAATTGGGAGAATGTAGTGTGGTATGGTATTAAGGTGCTGTCAACAATGACATAAAGCACTATTCAGGTGAAGTAACAGATGTCATATGGGAAAGTGAAGTGCATTATGCATAGAATACTGTGGCAATTGTAAATGACTGAAATATGAAAATGATATATTCTATCATGTGAATGGAGTTGTCAAGATTAGTCCACCAATCTCAGTTGGTTCATGCAAACAGTTCAGATTTCATGTTAATATTTAATTTTAAATTGTACCTTTATTTTTAAAAACTGTAGGACATAGACAATTATAGTTTTAATTTTTTTTAAATTATTGTAAGAAATATATTTTAAGAAATAAATGATCATCATAGAAATAGACATTTTCCCTAATGAAAGTTGTTACTTGATCTGGATAGCAGTGTATGAATTGCTATAAAAGTGAATGTAACACATAATGTTACGTGTGTTACACTTCTTTCATCAAAACTAAGAGAACCATTTTAATCTTTTTTGTTTAACTTTGAATACTGGAATTATGATGGTAGTTTGTGTGTTGCTTTGATGATGTGGTGATGTTTTTTTCTGCTTCAAATTTTAGTGAGATGAAGTTAGATTTTTTTGTGTTGTGTGTGTTACAACTGTCATATGTTGCAATTTGAAGCCTTTTAACAGTCATACTGTGTCATATAAATAATTTAGAGTTTCTGAAATAATCATATGATTGTAAATCATCTGAAACTATGGTTGTATAATTTCTAGCTTTAATTTTTTTTTTCATCTGTTGCAATGACTGCATTAATGTCAAATATTTTCACTCACAGCATGTCCAAGATAGACCTTTTGTATCAATAAAATATTTCTTTCAGTTTATTTTTTATGAAAACTGTCAGATTTTGATCAATGAGAGTTTGAAAAATATAAAATCAAATTCTAATGCTTCAACAAATTTTGTGTTTTTGTCCTTGGAACCACTTTTTATGGAATGGCTAAATAAGAATGCGAGTAGTTTTCTTAGATGAAAACCAACTGCTTCAACCATTGGCCTCTGATGTTCAGTGGTGTCACAGAAGCATTCACTGTAAGCATTCCAGATAAAAAAAGATCCTACTATGTAATGATTTAAGGAAAGCCTTGCTGTCAACCTCATAATACTTAAGGATATCTATGTAAATGGCCTTTCAGGTTTCCTTGTGCAAGCCAAGGTTATCAGTAATCATCTCTATGGAATGCTCTGTGATGCATCAATCTTTGCAGATCAGTTCATCCACTTTTTGTGCATTGTCTTTATAAACATTTGTTGCTGCCTATCTTAAAATTCAGTTTCTACACTTTTCAGATGGATTTACTCAGTCTTATACATCAACACACATGTCTGTACATATCATGCAACAGTACTTGCAAATGGAAAAAAATCCCTCAGTTGTGAAAAATTCAATTACTACTCTGCTTAACACATGTATCAATGCTAACTGCCATTATGAATTGCTGTGATGTTTTTTCTTCCCCACCAGAGGGAAGGCAAAACAGAACTTTCACAGCAGTAGTAGCATATATAAAGGTATCTTGTCTATTTTCATTACTGTGCCACTTGCCAATCATCACAAAATAAACAGAAGACACTACTTTGAGGTATCCATATATCAACTTACAGATCTCAATTTATATTTCACTGCACAATCAAGCACACTGTTCATATAAAATGAAAAGTCAAAAGATTTTAATTGGTTTTATGGACATAACCTTTGAATACATGTATTACTAAAAAACAAGCAGTATGCAGATATGAAATGTTTGAGCAACTCTAACCTTCAAGAAAAATGAGTGGTGATCAATAACCATGAAGATCTTTAATATTGGTAGAAGAGATCAATAAATATATAGTTACTTACCATCTTTTAATAATGGTGTTACATCTACTTGATATTTCTGGCCCACTCTAATTTCTCCTTTATCTGCTAGCAATGTCTTTTGTTGAGGATCATAAACTAATGAGTAAAAAAAAGTGTCCTGAAAAATAAATTTTAAAGAAATTACATTAAATTTAGTGAGATTCACAAGATCAGCTCGTAATAAAATCTACCTGATAGCTGAAATCAAGAAAACCAAACTTTTTAAAATTTAAATGTCTTAGAAATTTTTTAAAAACCCACGGGAAATTCAGGAAAACATCACATTAATACAATTAACAAAATTCCAGATTCAAAAGATAACCCAACTATGAAAAGGTTAGAGTACAAAGCTTAATTGCAATGTAGTAGTAAAGCTATTACATTTCAGAACTTTACTAGATTTTGCCTAACTAAATTTTAAATATACATGTACTTTTTAACATTTAACATTCCATATTGTTTAAAATCTTAGAATAGGTTACTTGGAGCTGACATAATTAGATAAGACAATGTACCAAAGGATGAATAAAACTTAGTATTGAAGTAGAAAAAAATGAATGTAGTTTTAAGTTTTGTTTTTGGCTTCCATATAGGAAATTTAATTAACAAATGATTACAAAAGCATCAATGAAAGGAGTCCAACTGAAACATGCTTATAGTTAAATTATTCCAGACAAATTTAAATACACATATTTTGAGCATTACAAATCTCAGATGCCACATTGTATGCTGGCTCACTCATCATGTCACACTGCTTTTGAGAAAAGTATAGACTTCTTGCATGAAATGATCATGAAGCGATGTGCACATTCAGTTCTTATTTTACTTTCACTAAAATCTTCTGGAACTGACCACACACGACTTTTCCAAAAATTTAGTCATGTAAATAATTGTTTATATTAAACTATAGCTCATGTTAATAATTTTCACAAACTCCTTCACAGTCACTCTCCAGTTAGCAAGAATATCCTCACCAACCAGTTTCAGAAAGACAGGTATCATGCAACTTTTGAGCCATCATAACGTACATCAACATCTGTACACGTCTTCCTTTCACAAAAATACAAGTACCATTTCTTCCCTATTTTTATTGTAAATATATCCCCACCATGTTATGTAGATAAATGAGCATGGATCTCACCAGATTTACAACTTGCTTTGACCAGAAACCACATTTGGCTTAGCATATGCCATCTTATATGGATTGATATCTGGTGATCAAGATGGAAACTAAACCATGTTACACATTTCAAAAAGTTCAGGCAATGTAATCATGTCTATAGTTAATGTAAAACACCCAGTGAACATTAAAATATGAAAGTGCATAAATACACACATCTACCCATGTACTTCTTTTTACCACTAACCACATATTTCTAATTTGGAGCTGCAACACCAGCTTTCCAAGCAAGTTTCTTTGTTTTATACCTATTTATTTCAAGAGTTTTAATTTAAATTTTTCAAAGGCAAAAGCTCTCTATCTAATATTTAAAATAATTAGTAAATTAAAATTGTTTATATAATTTGAGAATGACTAAATTATAAAATTTTTAAAGTATAAAAATAAAGCTCAATCTGAATGAAAAACTCTAAAAAAGAAAATATTCTTGCTTGAAATTGTAAATACTAAGTAAAATAATTAATTATTTAGCCATACCAATGTTTTGAATTCACTTAATAGATAAGCAAAAGTAAAAGCTCCATACTCTTGCAAAATATACTCATCACCAAGTTATAAAAATTCATCTTTCACTAAGTCATATTCAAATAAAAACCTGAGACTATTATTGATTCCAATATTATTAAACCATGTAAGTGTGATTCAGAGGCAGATTGGAAAAAAATTCTCTAGCTAGTCTGAAAAAATGTTTTTTCCTTCTCTACACTACATGGTGTCAATAATATTAAAATAATAAAACTTTTTAAATCAACTATAATTTGTTTAAATGTACTGCATTGCAATAATTTCTTCAATTAAAAAAATACTTAACAGAAATTAAATAAAGTCTATCTGCTTTCAATCATTGGTGATGCATTATCAGCACCAAAAGAGATTAATTAATAATTTCATGGAATATTCAAATTTTTTTCTTTATTCAAATATTTAAAATGCTTCATCTAGATGATATCCTTATACATTCACAAAGATATATCAAAATAGATAATAGTTTTCTCCAAATCCTTATCAAAGTATCAAACAATAATTTAAAGTCAGGATATTTTCACATGTATCATGTTTAAATGTTTTCACTACATTAAACTATTTTCACTTTCCATATAATATTTTTTTCAGCAAATTTTAGAGCTGGAAATACAATAGTTAAATAAGCTCCCCTACATGATCAAATAACAATAAATTGCCCTTTCCTATCTAACATTGGACAAGATTTCTTCGTTTATGATGTTACTATTAGCAAAATTTACAAAGATGTCATTTAAATTAAGAAACTCGGTTTTTCATATGAAATTAGCTTCTTTCTTTAAATGTCTCTTTTTTGTGAGTCAAGCCTTCATAATTCATAAGAAATGTTGATATCTGGAGAATTTAGCAGGATGGTTGGCAAGTTTCAACAGGTCTAAAACATCAGGAAATGCCTTCTCATAATACCATTATTTCTGCAACATTGATCTTGGATATACTGGACAATAAGCATAAATCAATGTAGTATTGTTGAAATCTTCACTAGAGGTCTTAGGCAATCAGTAAAAAACTGTGCCTACATCAATATAAGAGCAGCCAAAATATTCTGACATTTTCCATGCATGTGTGACACTATACATTTACTACCGATGATAACTTTGTCTAGTTACATAAAACCATAAAGAAAAAAATGGTTAAGTCACTTGCAGAACTGTTCACTATACATGAATATTAATTTCATCATTTTTCATTAGAAATTAATGTGTTTATAATACAAGACATTTTGGAAATCTAAAGTTTTGACACAGATTAAGATAAAATTTGGAATTATAAAATAATCTTTTAACAGTATTTGAAGGAACAAAAAAAAAAGAATCAAAGAAAAAATAATTGAATAGCGATGCTTAATTTTAGCTTTCAGTGAGTACATACACCATTACTGAAATTCCTTTTTTTTTTAAACAGCTATAATAAAAAACCAAAAACAACAAAATTAAAGAACCAATCTCTCTATATGCCTCATTTAGTAATGAGTTCTTTCCAGCAAGAAAAACTTGTGACAAAATCATTAGGCATGCAACAATTGGGTGCCAACAAAACACAAACAAACAGCACACCAACAGTAGGACATGGTGCAAAAAAGCATAGTCAAGATGATGCATGGCAACTGGACTCCATTTATTTAAGAAACAGAATTTAGATAAATTAATGTATAGGTTCAGACAATTACTTAAAACATTCTGTATAATGAGGTCTTTGAATATAATATTGCATGAAAATAATCATTGGTTGCCAGTCTAATATCACATAAGCATGTGCATATTTCATGTATTTCAGCACATAGTGATAACCTGCATTCACCCCATGGCTCTGACTAGTTTGTCATAAAAGTTTCACACATGTGCAAAGCATAGATTGTGATAGAGGCCACAGCAACATGGGCAACCTTATCTTCAAAATTTTCAAATAATAATTCCAAAAAAAAAAAGTATTCCTTAAGCAAAATATAGCAAATTATTGTGAAATTATGTATCTACTAAGTAAATTAACAAAAAAATATTATCCTACTAATAAATTGTTATAAACATTTCTAAATACATTCAATACATTTCTGTGTAGTCTGAACATTATCAGGTTAGAAATTATACAGATATACTAAACATACAAAATAAACACTGCTCTATTTAAGCCTTTATTTATTATAGTTGATGAGCAATTTTTGCTTTATTAAAAAAACAAGACCTTCAATCTGTTTAGCCCCTCAATGAAGGTCACAAAACCAGCTACTTTTAACATTTGGCTTAATCTATAATTGCAACTAGCTCACAAAAAAATCAGTACAAAATAAATCAGGTAATTGAATAGTCAGCAACTTGCCTGTCTGCATAATTAACAGTACTCATTCCAAGATTTGTTTTCCTAATCTTCAAAAAACAAAAGCATATATTCCCATCCACTTATTATTTTTTTGTGACATTAAACTTTTATCACTGCCTAGAATAAACTATGTAAACAGCTACAATAACCATGATGCGCTTATTCCAATTTTACAAAATACTGAACATACTGCTGCTATTAATCTCCTTGTATAAAACGCATAAGTGCATCTAAATACATTAATATGAATTTTTAAACTGCATAAAAGAAAGTCAAGCATTACTGTTTACAGATTTTAAAAATATTAAAGATGGAACAAGATTTCCTAGAAGTAAAATCGTTAAACCTACTCTTCTGAGATTTCATTTAATCAACCAACTTTTTTTTCCTTGACAAGTCAGACTGAGAAGGAAAAGTAGTTGAAAATCTTTAATAATAATAATAATAATAATAATAATAATAATAATAATAATAATAATGTTTTAAAACTGAATAGAATTGCAACTTACATTTCCAACAGTCCGGCTTATATCAGAAGGATTGACCTAAAAAATGGATATTTAGAAATGATATGGAATGCAGTCATTACAAGCTATATATACATAGAATAAAACAGGTCTACACATAGCCACAAGTTTCACATAGAATTTGAGTCAAGCAAAATAGTGTTAATCAAAAGATGATTAAATAAAAAGTATCACATTTAAATGATTTAAGTTTTAAATGGTTTTCAAATTCTTTTCAAAAAGAATTCCTTTTATTTTTTAAGTAATACATATCTCTTCAATATAACAATTTTCAATGAGAATTTAGTTGTAAACTATTAAAGCAGCTCTTTCTTTAGTTATCTCTCTCTCTCTCTCATATTATGTATTATATATCACACATACAAACATACAGGAGGGACCAAAAAAAAAAAAAAAATGGTCCCGTTGAAAATAATGGTTTTCGGTTATGAATTCTACCATAAAATACCAAAATATATAAAAATATTTTTTTTTAATGCTCTTGACAAGATCTACACATATGTTGTGCCGGATTTTTTATTTGAAATAGTTTTCACGAATATATTCACATTTTTTGTGATTTTCCTCATAATTCTCACTACAAGTATGACTCAACTTTTAATGCAAAAGAAAATTCAAATTGAATATCAATTAATATTTAGTTGGTAATCCTTTGCTTTTCAATACTGCTTCACAACAACGTAGCATACTTTCAACAAGGGTGTGTAAATATTCTTGACTGATAGATTTCCACCCGAGCCAATGAAACAGCAACAAGATCTATTAGATTTTAGTTTGTTACAAAGTGTCTTTGCTCCGGAACAACCCATATTGAATTTTTTTTTGGAAATTTGACAGCACTAACACCTATGTTCACCATGCCCATACTTTTCTTCAGCCCTATCTGCATGCAGTTGTTTCAGTCTTACTTCTCATGATAATGACAATTTTACAAAAGGCATCGTGTGTGCATAAAACATGGTTGAATCACAAAGTCTGAAAAATCATCCTTATGAATGAATGTAGTGAAAAAAAAAAAAAAAAATCATAAAAAATATAAATATATTTGTGAAAATTGCTTCAAATAAAAATCTGGCACAATATCTGTGTAGATCTAGTTGAGAATGTTTCAAAAGTGCATAATTTTATATATTTAGTATTTTCTGGTAGAATTCGTAACCGAAAACCATTATTTTCAACAATGCCACTTTTTTTGTCCATCCCCTGTATATACGAGTAATGTGATTGCAAAAATCACTTCCAAGTTCTTTTAATTTTGAAAGTATATTAATCAAAATACTTTAATTGTACATTGCCTTATCAAAACATTGAGCAAAGGCAAGATAATTTTATGGTCTGATTACTATAATAAAAATTGTTTAATAATTCATTCCAAACTCAATCAACAGAGATTACATGCAATAAATATAATCAGTATACAATGAAGTCCACATGACTAGCAACTGCAGGAAGTTTACTAGGGTGAGCAAGTGTGGTATTACATAGGCAAACATTACAATGAAAGTTTTACTTTAACAATACATACATAGACTTTACATTTCCCTATACTAAAAATTAGTAAGAGATTACCATCTTTTCCCAATGAAAAAAAAAACAATAAACATGCTAATAATCCAACAAAAGAATATTGTAAATCAATGCCAGTAACATCACAAAGACAAATAATAGTACGATGAATATACCAGTGTAGACATAACTAGTAAATTTTTTATCATGAAAATCATTGTCAGCAAGAGATCAAGTTTAAAAGCTTGGTAGGAGATAGGCCATGGAAGGCATTAGGTATTATCCTGTTGAAGATGGTTTACATTTTTGCACACAGAGCCCTTGCATTACCATCCATCAAGTTAAATTGATGACCATGACATTGTATGAATAATATAACCGCAGGTCTGACCTCCCAGGTAGTTGACCTAGAGCAATCCTGTCAAACAGAATCAGTTCACTTTAGTGGTCACACAATATAGCATCCAAGATTAAAACACTGACACCTCTCCAAGAGTCTTGCATTCTTTAACAAGTTAAATGATAGTATTACACATTAGTTTAGGTCCTACCATTCACATAACCAATCAGTAACGGTTGAATTTACTTTTATCAAAGAGAAACTGCCTCCAGTCTGCTAAAGTCCAGCACTAAGAAGTTCTAGACTACTACAATCTTGCCCAAGAGTGTGCTGATGCTAGGTGTGTACAAAATACTGGACATATAATATGTTGATAAGCAAGGTATAGCCCACGATTGGCAATCTATATATGTAGCT